>CAWUFW010018940.1:0-203627 GCA_963921515.1 Calotriton arnoldi | reverse complement strand
ATCCATTTAGACACTTATACACCCACTCATTCTTCAATACGCCTTTCCCTATATATATTAAACATATTTAAACTTTACAGAAACACACAGTCACTGGATGATGTCATCAGTGATGTCATCAGTGATGTCATTTGAGATGTCATCAGTGATGTCATCAGTGATGTCACTGACCATGTCATGAGTGATGTAATATGTGACGTCATCAGCAGTGCATTGCGGGCGCGAGTTATAGTTAGCTGAACTAACTATAACGGGGGAATTTCTATGGTTTTGTACGAGTGAAATGTCCAACTAACTATAACTGTCCCTAAAACCTATGGTTTTTTCAGTGAATATATATATATATTCACTGAAAAAACCATAGGTTTCAGGGGCGTTATAGTTAGTTGGACATTTCACTCGTACAAAACCATAGAAATTCCCCGTTATAGTTAGTTCAGCTAACTATAACTCGCGCGCCCGCAATGCACTGCTGATGATGTCACATATTACATCACTCATGACATGGTCAGTGACATCACTCATGACATCACTGATGACATCTCAAATGACATCACTGATGACATCACTGATGACATCATCCTTGTGATAGAGTGGCAGACCTCCTCTCACCCTAATATAACCTTTGATACACACACTCAAAAATACAAACTAACATTTTCAAAACAATGGACATACCAATACCAGTTACAACACACCTATTCAGTAATTCCAAGATCTACACACACATCCACACATTCACCAACAGTCCCTATACAGTCACTCATACATGTACTCATTCATCATATGTACTCATACACCTATACATCCTGTTACACACCGCCACTCATCCATAGAGTTACTCACACACATAGTCACACATGCAAACAAAGTATCAAACATCCATTTACTTGCATATACAGTTAGACACACACTACCACACTTACTTCTACAGAAACTTACACATACTTACTCTCTTAAATAATCACTTATAGAAACACCTACTTATTTGTACAGGAACTCTTCCAATCTCTCACTCTCACATATACTCACTTATATACACCAATACTCACATATACTAGTTTAAAACATATGTAGTTACTCATAAAGACACTATTGAGACAGTCATTCACTCACTAACACACCCATACACATACTCATCCACCTATACAGTCCTGCACACATGCTGTCTTCAACACATACAAACAGTGAGTCACTCATTCATGCATCTATGCACTAAGTAATACCCCCCACCGAACCATACAGACACTCAGACACTCATATTGATACTCAAAAAACCAACTAATAACCCATATAGACACTCATGTAGCTACTCACCAACCCATGCAGCCACTTATACACAAAGTGAGAGACTGATACAGATATTTTCATATTTAAACATTACTCACTAACCCATGTATTCACTAAGATACACTTAGTCAGTTATACAATCAATTTTACAAAACAAAATCATCCATTTAGACACATATACCCATTTATTCTTCCATCGACCTTGAGATATACATATATAAAACATATTTAATTTTCAGAAAAACACACATTCACTGGATGATGTCATCAGTGATGTCATCAGTGATGTCATTTGAGATGTCATCAGTGATGTCATGAGTGATGTCACTGACCATGTCATGAGTGATGTAATATGTGACGTCATCAGCAGTGCATTGCGGGCGCGCGAGTTATAGTTAGCTGAACTAACTATAACGGGGGAATTTCTATGGTTTTCTACGAGTGAAATGCCCAACTAACTATAACGCCCCTGAAACCTATGGTTTTTTCAGTGAATTTCTAAGGTTTTTTAAATGCTAATTTCTAACTATAACGTGCCTGAAACCTATGGTTTTTTCAGTGAATTTCTAAGGTTTTTTAAATGCTAATTTCTAACTATAACGTGCCTGAAACCTATGGTTTTTTGAGTGAATATATATATATTTATTATACTATGTATACATGTGAAAATGTCTCGGTCCCCTGTTTGCCTTGGTGGCATGGAAAAAATGGGTGGAACTGACGTCAGCACGCCGACGAGGTTCTCTTATGGCTCCGATGACGTCATACGGTGTCGCGAGCGGAGCCGTGCTATTATGACGTCCTCGTTGACGTGGGAGAGCTAGGAAAGAATTTCCGTGGAATGCTGGTGCAGGGGATATTCACCTAAGTGTTCAGGCTAGTCCTTTGGGAGCAACTGTTTATGTTGCCACACCAGAAACCGAAACCAGTGATCCGAGGGCAGAGGCCCTGCAGATGGCACACGAGGTGGGGTGCCCAGTCGTGTGCACCGGCGGGGCAGTGAAGTGACAAGCACCACAACCCACAAAAAAGGTAACGAGGGCACTGAATAACACAGGATCTTCTCTTTGTATCTGGCAGGAACGAAGTTAAAATGCCCTAGTACCAAAAAGTAGAATTAGTGCTACAACGGTCTTCAAGAGGACCTGCGATGCTGCTTCTGCCTCCCATACCCTGGAGGTGGCACATGGGTCACGCGGTACGGTCATACTGCGGTGGGACGCACACTCGTTGACCTCTCATGGCACTGCTCCACACTTCAGGGAGGGTGCTTTCCATTAGCTATGTTTTCTGATGACATGTCGCGCCGGCCCCGTCCAACAACAGAACTCCTTTAGATCCAAACAGACTCTTCCACTCTCTCACCGGAAGTGAAACCAGGCCACACGGACACTTTCACAATACAACAGCCTGGAATGCACTTTTCGGTAAAAAAACACATTCCTTCCTCCTAATTAATCAAATAAACGTCTCACTGAAGAACAGGGGCCAGCTTCGATCGGTAAACACCCGTTACAACGACTTTTTACTTTGCGATACCATTACAAAGCATGCATTACCACGCATGCGTTGTACATCACGAAGTCATTACTACGCATTTTTTAGAACGCATGGTCATTTACCACGCATGCCTTTACAACAAATTTTGTTGTAAAGGTATGTATGCTAAATGACCATGCGTTCTAAAAACATGTAGACGATCCATGTCGTTGTAAGGAAACAGAGGCTGTTCCGTTTCCTCACAACGACGTGCACCGCCCCTCAGAGACGACGTGAAGCAGGAACCACGAGGAGAGAGGAACCACGAGGAGTGAGAGGTAAGGGGGATTGGACATGGGGTGGGGGTTTCTTTTCTAGGGTTTAGGGTAGTGCAGTGGTGTTTGGGTGGTGTAGGGGGTCGTGCTGGGGGTAGTGTTTTAGGGTTTAGGGTAGTGCAGTGGTGTTTGGGTAGTGTAGGGGGTCATGCTGGGGGTAGTGTTTTAGGGTTTAGGGTAGTGCAGTAGTGTAGGGGGTCGTGCTGGGGGTAGTGTTTTAGGCTTTAGGGTAGTGCAGTGGTGTATGGGTAGTGTAGGGGGTCATGCTGGGTTAGTGTTTTAGGGTTTAGGGTAGTGCAGTGGTGTTTGAGTAGTGTAGGGGTCATTCTGGTGGTTGTGTTTTAGGGTTTAGGGTAGTGCAGTGGTGTTTGTGTAGTGTAGGGGGTCATGCTGTGGGTAGTGTTTAGGGTTTAGGGTAGTGCAGTTGTGTTTGTGTAGTGTATGGGGTCGTGTTTTAGGGTATAGGGTAGTGCAGTGGTGTTTGGGTAGTGTAGGGGGTCATGCTGGGGTTAGTGTTTTAGGGTTTAGGGTAGTGCAGTGGTGTTTGGGTTGTGTAGGGGGTCATGCTGGGGGTAGTGTTTTAGGGTTTAGGGTAGTGCAGTGGTGTTTGTGTAGTGTGGGAGGTCATGCTGGGGGTAGATTTAGGGTTTAGTGTAGTGCAGTGGTGTTTAAGTAGTGTAGGGAGTCATGCTGGGGGTAGTGTTTTAGGGTTTAGGGTAGTCCAGTGGTGTTTGTGTAGTGTAGTGAGTCGTGCTCGGGGTAGTGTTTTAGGGTTTAGGGTAGTGCAGTGGTGTTTGGGTAGTGTAGGGGGTCATGCTGGGGTAGTGTTTTAGGGTTTAGGGTAGTGCAGTGGTGTTTGTGTAGTGTAGGGGGTCATGCTGGGGGTAGTGTTTTAGGGTTTAGGGTAGTGCAATGGTGTTTGTGTAGTGTAGGGGGTAGTGTTTTAGGGTTTAGGGTAGTGCAGTGGTGTTTGTGTACTGTAGGGGGTCGTGCTGGGTTCTAGTGTTTTAGGGTTTAGGGTAGTGCAGTGGTATTTGTGTAGTGTAGGGGGTAGATTTAGGGTTTAGGGTAGTGCAGTGGTGTTTGGGTAGTGTAGGGGGTCGTGCTGGGGGTAGTGTTTTTGAGTTTAGGGTAGTGCAGTTGTGTTTGGGTAGTGAAGGAGGTCGTGCTGGGGGTAGTGTTTTAGGGTTTAGGGTAGTGCAGTGGTGTTTGGGTAGTGTAGGGGTCAACCAACATGAATTTGTCCTTGTGTGATGTAACCAATGCTCATGTAAAGCACTCCAATACCTGACCAGTCTGCACTATATAAAACTGCAAAAAAACAAAAAATAAAAAGTGTTTTGCACACTTCTGTCATTGGGCTATACGTGGGCTACCTCTGGGTGATATTTGTGCTACATTTGGGCTCTTTTTTCTCTGGTGGCCATCTTGGGAGACTTATTTGTTATGAAGTTTCCTAATTTCCTCATTTACTACAGTCTCCTCAGTAGGAAATGCTTTCAGTTTTTTACTTTGATTCCATCAAGAAGGCATTCAGATGTGTCACACATTTGCCATAAATTCAGAATGTTAGCACTCTAGTTGTTCATTAGATCATTGTAGTAAAGCTACTGCTCACCAAGGAGTTAACTGGAAGTCTACTGCTGGTATTGAAAGTGATTGTTTCAGTCTGCATGTCAGAATTTTCTAATGAAATAGAAGAGGATTTGAGATCTCACTTAAAACATGCACTAAATTTTCTTTTTGCAGCACTAACCATAATTTCTATGGCAAAATGAACCCCCTCATTTTGTTCCTTTTTAAATTAAATGTTTTAAGTGTTACCAGTTTATTCCAATCAAGATGGCTTCAGGTGTGCCATACTTTTGTCATAAGTAAGGCTGTTAGCACTCTAGTTGTTCTTTAGAACACTCTGGGAAGCTGCAGTAGAACACAAAGGCATCAACTGACAGGCTGCTCCTGTTGAAATATAACAGGAAGATATTTGAGATCTCACTTAAAACATGTCCTAATTTTTCTTTCTACAGTACTAACCATAATTTCTATGGCAAAATGAACCCCCTCATTTTGTTCCTTTTTAAATTAAATGTTTTAAGTGTTACCAGTTTATTCCAATCAAGATGGCTTCAGGTGTGCCATACTTTTGTCATAAGTAAGGCTGTTAGCACTATAGTTGTTCTTTAGAACACTCTGGGAAGCTGCAGTAGAACACAAAGGAATCAACTGACAGTCTCTGCCATTGTTGGATGTACATGTTTTACTGAGAATGTCAGACTTCATTCTCACATGACTGAGAAAGATAATGTGAATTTACAGAAAATATGCTCTCATTTTAGCTTCTGGAGCACCTTCCAAAACTGTATGGGACAAGCATGTGAAAATAGTTTTCTCTCAAACATGATTCATGATATCCCAGCAGAAGGTTTTTCACAGGGTAAAATCACCTTAGAACACACCACAATTCCTGAAATTAGTATGGTACCATCAACAAATGAATTCTAATGTAACTAAAGTCTGTTATCACCCTTTATAGTTCTCCTTTTGGTAACCCTCAAAATCTTCGATTCACTATAATGCATTTCAATGGGGTAGTATCATTTATATTGGTCCCAAGATGGCTGCCAGCAATTCCAGGATGAAGTGCTGACAGCCAATCAGATCTCACGATGACATGTGTGGTTAGGCTCCGCCCAGATATATATGTGTTTTTACTTTTGATTTTCTCAGCAACTACTGAACGGATTTACACCATTTAACAAAAAGGGTTCTTTCTGAACCAAGAACTACCTCTTTGCCAAATTTTGTGTAATTCCGTTCAGCAGTTCGGGCTGTAGCCGTGGCTAAAGTTTCCTATGGGAAAATGAATGGGGAAAACACGTTTTGGGACCCCCTTTTTTCTCGGCCCCCGCTTGACGAATCACCCCGAAACTTTCAGGGTAGGAGCGGACCGGAGCGGGCCATAAAGTTTGAAAATTTCGCGAAGATTCGTCAACCGACGCAAGAGTTATTTCAAATAGAATGTTGCGGATTTCCTATGGAAAATAGGTCCTAACTATAACTATCTACTGGCGACCGCCAGTAGATATATATATATATATATATATATATATATATATATATATATTCACTGAAAAAAACCATAGGTTTTAGGGACAGTTATAGTTAGTTGGACATTTCACTCGTACAAAACCATAGAAATTCCCCCTTATAGTTAGTTCAGATAACTATAACTCGCGCCCCCGCAATGCACTGCTGATGACGTCACATATTACATCACTCATGACATGGTCAGTGACATCACTGATGACATCAGTGATGACATCTCAAATGACATCACTGATGACATCACTGATGACATCATCCAGTGACTGTGTGTTTCTGTAAAGTTTAAATATGTTTAATATATATAGGGAAAGGTGTATTGAAGAATGAGTGGGTGTATAAGTGTCTGAATGGATGATTTAGTACGTGAGTGACTGACTCTACAAGTGAGTGATTAAATGTATCTTACTGAATGCATGGGTTAGTGACTAAACTGTGTGAATGTCTGTATCCGTCTGTCTGTTGGTTTGTAAGCGGCTGCATGGCTTTCTGAATAGCTACATGAGTGTCTACATGGGTTATTGATTGATTGTCTGAGTATCTGTATGGGTGCCTGAGTGTTTGTGTGGGTGGGGTGTGTGTGACTCTGTGCATAGATGTGTGAGTTGGTGATTCACTGGGTGCATGGTTTCAAGAGTGCATCTGTGATGGACTGTATGGGTGGGTGAGTGTGTGTATGGGTGTGTTAGTGATTGAATGTATATGTCAGTGGTACATGTGTGAGTAACTACATATGTGAAAGGCAGTATATATGTGTGTTGGAGTATATAAATGGCTATAAGTAGAGTGTGTGATTGTGAGAGTGGCTGTATGGATGAGTGTGTACTTGTATCAGTGATTGTATAAGAGCGTAAGAATGTGCTAGTATTTGTATGAGTAAGTGAGCTGGTGTGTGTATAACTGTATAGGTGAGTAAATGGGTGTGTGATTAAGTTTTTTGCATGACTGACTAGGTGTGTGAGTCCCTCTATGGATGAGTGGCGGTGTGTGAGTGTTTATATAGGTGTATGAGTGCATATGATAGTCCTGTACTGAGTGACTAAGTATGAGTGACTGTACGGGTGAGTGAGTGGATGTGTGTGTAGACCTAAGAATCAGTGAGTGGGTATGTAGTTTTTGGTGTTGGAGTGTCTATGGTTTTGGGAATGGCAGTCTGTAATTTAGAGTGGGTGTATCAAAAGTTATATTAGGGTGTGAGAAGATGCATGAAATTATCACATGGATGATGTCATCAGTGATGTCATTTGAGATGTCATCAGTGATGTCACTGACCATGTCATGAGTGATGTAATATGTGACGTCATCAGCAGTGCAGTGCGTGGGCGCGAGTTATAGTTAGCTGAACTAACTATAAGGGGAATTTCTATGGTTTTGTACGAGTGAAATGTCCAACTAACTATAACTGTCCCTAAAACCTATGGCTTTTTCAGTGAATTTCAAAGGTTTTTTAAATGCTAATTTCTAACTATAACGTGTCTGAAACCTATGGTTTTTTCAGTGAATTTCAAAGGTTTTTTAAATGCTAATTTCTAACTATAACGTGCCTGAAACCTATGATTTTTTAAGTGAATTTCAAAGGTTTTTTTAAATGCTAGTTTCTAACTATGCCTACAGAGGTAGGACATGTGAAGAAAGAAGAAAAAACGCACAGAAAGAAGCAAAAGATGTGCAGAAAGAACCAACAGAGGAACAGAAAGAGGCCTTGTTGCAAAATCATCCTGTGCCCACAACTTTTTCAGACGGGTACTGGTGGTAACTGACTCTGACTAACCAGAGCCAGTGCTATGCTAAAAGACACTTAGAATACAGTGAAAACACCTACATACACTAGGGAACACTATGCGTTGGGGTACCCATGTGATTAGCATGACCTCCTCTGCAAGTCCCTAGTACATAATAGGGCAGGGGGATTAAAACTACCTCTTAAAACGCGCTACAGGGCGCGCTTGCACAGTGGTGAAGGGAGGGGGCCTGAGGTGACATGTGTGCAAACGCACCCCGTGGCGCGTTTTAAGTTGCAGGATTAAGTCCCCTTGAATTCTGAGGGTCCCTGGGGCCCAACTAGCCCCCAGGTACCTACAGTTAGGACCACAGAGCTGAGTTGCAGAGAGGCGTTCCGAGGCCACGCACCTTTTTCACCTCTCTGCAACGCAACTCTGTTGTGCTTACTGAAGGTACCTGGTTGGCTAGTTGGCACCCAGGGTCCCTCAGGATTCAAAGGGAATTAATTCCCCAACTTAAAACGCACCACAGGGCGTGTTTGCGCACATGTCACCTGAGGCCCCGCCCCTCCCTTCACCACTGTGCAAACGCGCCCCGTGGTGCATTTTAAGTTGGGGGATTAGGTCACCTTGAATCCTGAGGGTCCCTGGGGCCCAACTAGCCCACTAGGTACTTCCAGTAAGCACCACAGGCCTGCGTTGCAACGCCTGTAACAAATTGTGCAGTTGTGTTTAGGTAGTGAAGAGGGTCGTGCTGGGGGTAGTGTTTTAGGGTTTAGGGTAGTGCAGTGGTGTTTGTGTAGTGTAGGGGGTCATGCTGGGGGTAGATTTAGGGTTTAGGGTAGTGCAGTGGTGTTTGGGTAGTGTAGGGAGTCGTGCTGGGGGAGTGTTTTAGGGTTTAGTGTAGTGCAGTGGTGTTTGGGTAGTGTAGGGGGTCGTGCTGGGGGTAGTGTTTTAGGGTTTAGGGTAGTGCAGTGGTGTTTGGGTAGTGTAGGGGGTCGTGCTGGGGGTAGTGATTTAGGGTAGTGCAGTGGTGTTTGGGTAGTTTAGGGGGTACTGCTGGGGGTAGTGTTTTAGGGTTTAGGTTAGTGCAGTGGTGTTTGGGTAGTGAAGGGGTAATGCTGGGGGTAGTGTTTTAGGGTTTAGGGTAGTGCAGTGGTGTTTGTGTAGTGTAGGGGGTAGTGTTTTAGGGTTTAGGGTAGTGCAGTGGTGTTTGTGTAGTGTAGGAGGTCATGTTTTAGGGTTTAGGGTAGTGCAGTGGTCTTTGGGTAGTGTAGGGAGTCGTGCGGGGGTAGTGTTTTAGGGTTTAGGGTAGTGTAGGGGGTCATGCAGGGGGTAGTGTTTTAGGGATTAGGGTAGTGCATTGGTGTTTGGGTAGTGTAGGGGGTCATGCGGGGGGTAGTGTTTTAGGGTTTAGGGCAGTGCAGTGGTGTTTGGGTAGTGTAGGGGGTCGTGCTGGGGGGAGTGTTTTAGGGTTTAGGGCAGTGCAGTGGTGTTCGGGTAGTGTAGGGGGTCATGCTGGGGGTAGTGTTTGAGGGTTTAGGGCAGTGCAGTCATGTTCAGGTAGTGTAGGGGGTTGTGCTGGGGGTAGTATTTTAGGGTTTAGGGCAGTGCAGTGGTGTTTGGGCAGTGTAGAGGGTAATGCTGGGGGGGTGTTTTAGGGTTTAGGGCAGTGCAGTGGTGTTCGGGCAGTGTAGGGGGTCGTGCTGGGGGTGGTGTTTCAGGGTTTAGGGCAGTGCAGTGGTGTTCGGGCAGTGTAGGGGGTGGTGTTTCAGGGTTTAGGGCAGTGCAGTGGTGTTTGGGCAGTGTAGGGGGTTGTGCAGGGGTGGTGTTTCAGGGTTTAGGGCAGTGGTGTTCGGGCAGTGTAGGGGGTCGTGCTGGGGGTGGTGTTTCTGGGTTTGGGGCAGTGCAGTGGTGTTCGAGCAGTAAAGGGGGTTGTGCTGGGGGTGGTGTTTCAGGGTTTAGGGCAGTGCAGTGGTGTTCGGGCAGTGTAGGGGGCGGTGCAAGGGGTGGTGTTTCAGGGTTTAGGGCAGTGCAGTGGTGTTCGGGCAGTGTAGGGGGTGCTGCAGGGGGTGGTGTTTCAGGGTTTAGGGCAGTGCAGTGGTGTTCGGGCAGTGTAGGGGGTCATGCAGGGGGTGGTGTTTCAGGGATTAGGGCAGTGCAGTGGTGTTCGGGCAGTGTAGGGGGTCGTGCTGGGGCTGGTGTTTCAGGGTTTAGGGCAGTATAGTGGTGTTCAGGCAGTGTAGGGGGTCGTGCTGGGGCTGGTGTTTCAGGGTTTAGGGCAGTGCAGTGGTGTTCGGGCAGTGTAGGGGTCATGCTGGGGCTGGTGTTTCAGGGTTTAGGGCAGTGCAGTGGTGTTCGGGCATTGTAGGTGGTCGTGCTGGGGCTGGTGTTTCAGGGTTTAGGGCAGTGCAGTGGTGTTCGGGCAGTGTAGGGGGTCATGCTGGGGCAGGTGTTTCAGGGTTTAGGGCAGTGCAGTGGTGTTCAGGCAGTGTAGGGGGTCTTGCTGGGGCTGGTGTTTCAGGGTTTAGGGCAGTGCAGTGGTGTTCGGGCAGTGTAGGGGGTGGTGCTGGGGGTGGTGTTTCAGGGTTTAGGGCAGTGCAGTGGTGTTTGGGCACTGTAGGGGGTCATGCTGGGGCTAGTGTTTCAGGATTTAGGGCAGAGCAATGGTGTTCAGGCAGTGTAGGGGTTTTTGCTGGAGGTGGTGTTTCAGGGTTTAGGGCAGTGCAGTGGTGTTCGTGCAGTGTAGGGGGTCGTGCTGGGGGTGGTGTTTCAGGGTTTAGGGCAGTGCAGTGGTGTTCCGACAGCGTAGGAGGTCGTGCAGGGGGTGGTGTTTCAGGGTTTAGGGCAGTGCAGTGGTGTTCGGGCAGTGTAGGGGGTCATGCTGGGGGTGGTGTTTCAGGGTTTAGGGCAGTGCAGTGGTTTTCGGGCAGTGTAGGGTGTCGTGCTGAGGGGTGGTGTTTCAGGGTTTAGGGCAGTGCAGTGGTGTTCGGGCAGTGTAGGGGGTCGTGCAGGGGGTGGTGTTTCAGGGTTTAGGGCAGTGCAGTGGTGTTTGGGCAGTGTAGGGGGTCATGCAGGGGGTGGTGTTTCAGGGTTTAGGGCAGTGCAATGGTGTTCGGCCAGTGTAGGTGGTCTTGCTGGGGGTGGTGTTTCAGGCTTTAGTGCAGTGGTGTTTGGGCAGTGTAGGGGGTCTTGCTGGGGTGGTGTTTCAGGGTTTAGGGCAGTGCAGTGTGTTCGGGCAGTGTAGGGGTCTTGCTGGGGCTGGTGTTTCAGGGTTTAGGGCAGTGCAGTGGTGTTCGGGCAGTGTAGGGGGTCGTGCTGGGGCTGGTGTTTGAGGGTTTAGGGTAGTGCAGTGGTGTTCGGGCAGTGTAGGGGGTCGTGCTGGGGCTGGTGTTTGAGGGTTTAGGGCAGTGCAGTGGTTTTCGGGCAGTGTAGGCGGTCGTGCTGGGGCTGGTGTTTCAGGGTTTAGGGCAGTGCAGTGGTGTTCGGGCAGTGTACAGGGTTGTGCTGGGGCTGGTGTTTCAGGGTTTAGTGCAGTGGTGTTCGGGCAGTGTAGGGGGTCGTGCTGGGGGTGGTGTTTCAGGGTTTAGGGCAGTGCAGTGGTGTTCGGGCAGTGTAGGGGGTCGTGCTGGGGCTGGTGTTTCATGGTTTAGGGCAGTGCAGTGGTGTTCGGGCAGTGTAGGGGGTCGTGCTGGGGGTGGTGTTTCAGGGTTTAAGGCAGTGCAGTGGTGTTCGGGCAGTGTAGGGGGTCATGCTGGGGGTGGTGTTTCAGGGTTTAGGGCACTGCAGTGGTGTACGGGCAGTGTAGGGGGCTTGCTGGGGGTGGTGTTTCAGGGTTTAGGGCAGTGGTGTTCGGGCAGTGTAGGGGGTCTTGCTGGGGGTAGTGTTTCGGGGTTTAGGGCAGTGCAGTGGTGTTCGTGCAGTGTAGGGGGTCGTGCTGGGGGTGGTGTTTCAGGGTTTAGGGCAGTGCAGTAGTGTTCGGGCAGTGTAGGGGATCGTGCAGGGGGTGGTGTTTCAGGGTTTAGGGCAGTGCAGTGGTGTTCGGGAAGTTTAGGGGGTCATACTGGGGGTGGTGTTTCAGGGTTTAGGGCAGTGCAGTAGTGTTCGGGCAGTGTAGGGGGTCGTGCAGGGGGTGGTGTTTCAGGGTTTAGGGCAGTGCAGTGGTGTTCGGGCAGTGTAGGGGTCGTGCTGGGGCTGGTGTTTCAGGGTTTAGGGCAGTGCAGTGGTGTTCGGGCAGTGTAGGGGGTCTTGCTGGGGGTGGTGTTTCAGGGTTTAGGGCAGTGGTGTTCGGGCAGTGTAGGGGGTCTTGCTGGGGGTGGTGTTTCAGGGTTTAGGGCAGTGGAGTGGTGTTCGGGCAGTGTAGGGGGTCGTGCTGGGGATGGTGTTTCAGGGTTTAGGGCAGTGCAGTAGTGTTCGGGCAGTGTAGGGGGTCATGCAGGGGGTGGTGTTTCAGGGTTTAGGGCAGTGCAGTGGTGTTCGGGCAGTGTAGGGGGTCGTGCTGGGGGAGGTGTTTCAGTGTTTAGGGCAGTGGTGTTCGGGCAGTGTAGGGGGTCTTGCTGGGGGTGATGTTTCAGGGTTTAGGGCAGTGCAGTGGTGTTCGGGCAGTGTAGGAGGTCTTGCTGGGGGTGGTGTTTCAGGGTTTAGGGCAGTGCAGTGGTGTTCGGGCAGTGTAGGGGGTCGTGCTAGGGTATGTGTTTCAGGGTTTAGGGCAGTGCAGTGGTGTTCAGGCAGTGTAGGGGGTTGTGCAGGGGCTGGTGTTTCAGGTTTAGGGCAGTGCAGTGGTGTTCGGGCAGTGTAGGGGGTCGTGCTGGGGGTAGTGTTTTAGGGTTTAGGGTAGTGCAGTGCAGTGGTGTTCGGGCAGTGTAGGGGTCATGCTGGGGGTGGTGTTTCAGGGTTTAGGGCAGTGCAGTGGTGTTCGGGCAGTGTAGGGGGTCGTGCTAGGGTATGTGTTTCAGGGTTTAGGGCAGTGCAGTGGTGTTCAGGCAGTGTAGGGGGTTGTGCAGGGGCTGGTGTTTCAGGTTTAGGGCAGTGCAGTGGTGTTCGGGCAGTGTATGGGGTCGTGCTGGGGGTAGTGTTTTAGGGTTTAGGGTAGTGCAGTGGTGCTTGTGTAGTGTAGGGGGTCATGCTGGGGGTAGTGTTTTAGAGTTTAGGGTAGTGCAGTGGTGTTTGTGTAGTGTAGGGGGTCATGTTTTAGGGTAGTGCAGTGGTGTTTGGGTAGTGTAGGGGGTCGTGCTGGGGGTAGTGTTTTAGGATTTAGGTTAGTGCAGTGGTGTTTGGGTAGTGTAGGGGGTCGTGCTGGGGGTAGTGTTTTAGGGTTTAAGGTAGTGCAGTGGTGTTTGTGTAGTGTAGGGGGTCGTGCTGGGGGTAGTGTTTTATGGTTCAGGGTAGTGCAGTGGTGCTTGTGTAGTGTAGGGGGTCGTGCTGGGGGTAGTGTTTTAGGGTTTAGGGTAGTGCAGTGGTGTTTGTGTAGTGTAGGGGGTCATGTTTTAGGGTAGTGCAGTGGTGTTTGGGTAGTGTAGGGGGTCGTGCTGGGGGTAGTGTTTTAGGATTTAGGTTAGTGCAGTGGTGTTGGATTAGTGTTTTAGGGTTTAGGGTAGTGCAGTGGTGTTTGTGTAGTGTAGGGGGTCATGCTGGGGGTAGTGTTTTAGGGTTTAGGATAGTGCAGTGGTGCTTGTGTAGTGTAGGGGGTCGTGCTGGGGTAGTGTTTTAGGGTTTAGGGTAGTGCAGTGGTGTTTTTGTAGTGTAGGGGGGTCATGTTTTAAGATGCAACGCTCCAATACCTGACCAGTCTGCACTGCATAAAACTGCAAACAAACTAAAAATAAAAAGTGTTTTGCACACTTTTGTCATTGGGCTATATGTGGGCTACATCTGGGTAATATTTGTGCTACATTTGGGCTCTTTTTTCACTGGTGGCCATCTTGGAAGACTTCTTTGTTATGAAGTTTCCTAATTTCCTCATTTACTGCAGTCTCCTCAGTAGGAAATGCTTTCAGTTTTTTACTTTGATTCCATCAAGAAGGCATTCAGATGTGTCACACATTTGCCATAAATTCAGAATGTTAGCACTCTAGTTGTTCATTAGATCACTGTAGTAAAGCTACTGCTCACCAAGGAGTTAACTGGAAGTCTACTGCTGGTATTGAAAGTGATTGTTTCAGTCTGCATGTCAGAATTTTCTAATGAAATAGAAGAGGATTTGAGATCTCACTTAAAACATGCACTAAATTTTCTTTTTGCAGCACTAACCATAATTTCTATGGCAAAATGAACCCCCTCATTTTGTTCCTTTTTAAATTAAATGTTTTAAGTGTTACCAGTTTATTCCAATCAAGATGGCTTCAGGTGTGCCATACTTTTGTCATAAGTAAGGCTGTTAGCACTCTAGTTGTTCTTTAGAACACTCTGGGAAGCTGCAGTAGAACACAAAGGCATCAACTGACAGGCTGCTCCTGTTGAAATATAACAGGAAGATATTTGAGATCTCACTTAAAACATGTCCTAATTTTTCTTTCTACAGCACTAACCATAATTTCTATGGCAAAATGAACCCCCTCATTTTGTTCCTTTTTAAATTAAATGTTTTAAGTGTTACCAGTTTATTCCAATCAAGATGGCTTCAGGTGTGCCATACTTTTGTCATAAGTAAGACTGTTAGCGCTCTAGTTGTTCTTTAGAACACTCTGGGAAGCTGCAGTAGAACACAAAGGCATCAACTGACAGGCTGCTCCTGTTGAAATATAACAGGAAGATATTTGAGATCACACTTGAAACATGTCCTAATTTTTCTTTCCAGAGCACTAACCATAATTTCTATGACAAGATGAACCCCATAATTTTGTTCCTTTTTAAATTAAATGTTTTAAGTGTTACCAGTTTATTCCAATCAAGATGGCTTCAGGTGTGCCATACTTTTGTCATAAGTAAGGCTGTTAGCACTCTAGTTGTTCTTTAGAACACTCTGGGAAGCTGCAGTAGAACACAAAGGAATCAACTGACAGTCTCTGCCCTTGTTGGATGTACATGTTTTACTGAGAATGTCAGACTTCATTCTCACATGACTGAGAAAGATATTGTGAATTTACAGAAAATATGCTCTCATTTTAGCTTCTGGGGCACCTTCCAAAACTGTATGGGACAAGCATGTGAAAATAGTTTTCTCTCAAACATGATTCATGATATCCCAGCAGAAGGTTTTTCACAGGGTAAAATCACCTTAGAACACACCACAATTCCTGAAATTAGTATGGTACCATCAACAAATGAATTATAATGTAACTAAAGTCTGTTATCACCCTTTATAGTTCTCCTTTTGGTAACCCTCAAAATCTTAGATTCACTACAATGCATTTCAAAGGGGTACTATCATTTATATTGGTCCCAAGATGGCTGCCAGCAATTCCAGGATGAAGTGCTGACAGCCAATCAGATCTCACGATGACATGTGTGGTTAGGCTCCGCCCAGATATATATGTGTTTTTACTTTTGATTTTCTCAGCAACTACTGAACGGATTTACACCATTTAACAAAAAGGGTTCTTTTTGAACCAAGAACTACCTCTTTGCCAAATTTGGTGTAATTCCGTTCAGCAGTTCGGGCTGTAGCCGTGTCTAAAGTTTCCTATGGGAAAATGAATGGGGAAAACACGTTTTGGGACCCCCTTTTTCTCGGCCCCCGCTTGACGAATCACCCTGAGACTTTCAGGGTAGGAGCGGACCGGAGCGGGCCATAAAGTTTGAAAAGTTCGCGAAGATTCGTCAACCGACGCAAGAGTTATTTCAAATAGAATGTCGCGGATTTCCTACGGAAAATAGGTCCTAACTATAACTATCTACTGGCGACCGCCAGTAGATAATATATATATATATATATATATGTATATTCACTGAAAAAACCATAGGTTTTAGGGACGTTATAGTTAGAAATTAGCATTTAAAAAACCTTTGAAATTCACTGAAAAAACCATAGGTTTCAGGGACGTTATAGTTAGTTGGACATTTCACTCGTACAAAACCAGAGAAATTCGGCCGTTATAGTCAGTTGAGCTAACTATCACTCGCGCCCCCGCAATGCACAAGGCCCCCCTCCCGAGGCTGACTTCGGCCCCTGGGACCCCATCCCCGGGGCTTGGCCTCCTTTTTATAAATATATTTATAGGGAAGGGGGGCCGCGTGGCACTCCTTTCCTGGGCCACTTTTGGCCCCGGAGACCCCATCCCCCGGGGCATGGCCTCTTCTTTTAAAAAAATATTTACAGGGAAGGGGGGCCACGTGGCCCCCCTTCCCTGGGCCACTATTGGCCCTGGGGACCCCATCCCCCGGGGCTTGGCCATACTTTTAAATATTTTAATTTGAGGAGGGGGGCCACGCGGCCCCCCTCCCCAGGCCGATTTCGGCCCTGGGGACCCCATCCCCCATGGCCCAGCCATTCTTCTTTTTTTTTAAGAAAAGGGAGCGGGCCATGTGGCCCCCCTCCCGGGCCACTCCTGGCCCCGGGGACCCCATCCCCGGGGCTAGACCTTTGCGTTGGGGACCGTGGGGGGAGTCCCAATGCCCCCATGATCCCACCGGCTCCCTGCCTCCTGCAGGAGCCGGCATTGCTTTTGAGCAAGGGGAGCTGCTGACATGCAGCCCCCCTTGCTCAAAAGCAATCCTGCTTTGCTTTGTTGAAGCGAGAGCAGGTTTTCCTGCTCTCGCTTTAAAGAAGGAAAGCAGAGTTTGCTATGGAAGGGTGGGAGCCGTGCTCCCGCCCTGCCATAGCAAACAGCAATGTCCCGGGGGTGGACACCCCGGGACATTGCAGGAGCCGGCCCTGGGAGTTGGTGGTCCCAAGGGCCATCGAGGGCTCCAGGAGGGGGGCCGCGCGGCCCCCCTCCCTCCATTTGCATAGCCCCGGGGAGGTGGTGGTCCCTGGGGGTCCGTAACGGACCCCCGTATTTAAATATTCAATGCCCCGGGGAGGTGATGGTCCCCGGGGCCATTTTTAAAAAAGAAAGTGCTTTTTTTCGCCCTGAGCAGGCCTAGGGGGTCTGGGTGTTTCTACCCTGCCCCCTTTTCTTCATTTTTCACTTTTTTCCCCCTTTTTTTGTACCTCGGTTACCGAGTCACAAGATGGCTGCCAACACTTCCTGGTTTGGAGTGTTGGCAGCCAATCAGAAGTCAGCTCGTGCTCGGGATGAGTCGCGACTCCTCCTCGGTGCTGAGTTATCGATATTTTTCTTTTTTAATTTCTCAGGAACTACTGAACGGATTTACACCATTTAAAAAAAAGGGCGCTTTCTGAACCAAGAGCTACCCTTTTGCCAAATTTGGTGTAATTCCGTTCAGCAGGTCGGGCTTTAGCCTGTTCCAAAATTTCCTATGGAAATTAACATGGGGAAAATGCATTTTGGGACCCCCATTTTTTCTTGGCCCCCGCTTGACGAATCATCCCGAAACTTTTGAGACAGGAGCTGACCAGAGCGCCCCATTAGTTTTGAAAATTTTGCGAAGATTTGTCAAACGGCGCCAAAGATATTGGCAAATCAAAAAACGCTTTTCCTAAGGATAATAGGTCCTAACTATAACTACCTACTGGCGACCGCCAGTAGGTAATTATCTACTGGCGGTCGCCAGTAGATAGTTATAGTTAGGACCTATTTTCCATAGGAAATCCACGACACTCTATTTGAAATAACTCTTGCGTCGGTTGACGAATCTTCGCGAAATTTTCAAACTTTATGGCCCGCTCCGGTCCGCTCCTACCCTGAAAGTCTCAGGGTGATTTGTCAAGCGGGGGCCGAGAAAAAAGGGGGGTCCCAAAACGTGTTTTCCCCATTCATTTTCCCATAGGAAACTTTAGACACGGCTACAGCCCGAACTGCTGAACGGAATTACACCAAATTTGGCAAAGAGGTAGTTCTTGGTTCAGAAAGAACCCTTTTGTTAAATGGTGTAAATCTGTTCAGTAGTTGCGGAGAAATTAAAAAAATAAGAGTCAAAAAATCAATTTCCCATAGGAAACTTTATGCAAGGCTACAGCCCGAACTGCTGAACGGAATTACACCAAATTTGGCAAAGAGGTAGTTCTTGGTTCAGAAAGAACCCTTTTGTTAAATGGTGTAAATCCGTTCAGTAGTTGCTGAGAAAATCAAAAGTAAAAACACATATATATCTGGGCGGAGCCTAACCACACATGTCATCGTGAGATCTGATTGGCTGTCAGCACTTCATCCTGGAATTGCTGGCAGCCATCTTGGGACCAATATAAATTATAGTACCCCATTGAAATGCATTGTAGTGAATCTAAGATTTTGAGGGTTACCAAAAGGAGAACTATAAAGGGTGATAACAGACTTTAGTTACATTAGAATTCATTTGTTGATGGTACCATACTAATTTCAGGAATTGTGGTGTGTTCTAAGGTGATTTTACCTTGTGAAAAACCTTCTGCTGGGATATGATGAATCATGTTTGAGAGAAAACTATTTTCACATGCTTGTCCCATACAGTTTTGGAAGGTGCTCCAGAAGCTAAAATGAGAGCATATTTTCTGTAAATTCACATTATCTTTCTCAGTCATGTGACAATGAAGTCTGACATTCTCAGTAAAACATGTACATCCAACAAGGGCAGAGACTGTCAGTTGATTCCTTTGTGTTCTACTGCAGCTTCCCAGAGTGTTCTAAAGAACAACTAGAGTGCTAACAGCCTTACTTATGACAAAAGTATGGCACACCTGAAGCCATCTTGATTGGAATAAACTGGTAACACTTAAAACATTTAATTTAAAAAGGAACAAAATGATGGGGTTCATCTTGTCATAGAAATTATGGTTAGTGCTCTGGAAAGAAAAATTAGGACATGTTTCAAGTGTGATCTCAAATATCTTCCTGTTATATTTCAACAGGAGCAGCCTGTCAGTTGATGCCTTTGTGTTCTACTGCAGCTTCCCAGAGTGTTCTAAAGAACAACTAGAGCGCTAACAATCTTACTTATGACAAAAGTATGGCACACCTGAAGCCTTCTTGATTGGAATAAACTGGTAACACTTAAAACATTTAATTTAAAAAGGAACAAAATGATGGGGTTCATTTTGTCATAGAAATTATGGTTAGTGCTGTAGAAAGAAAAATTAGGACATGTTTCAAGTGTGATCTCAAATATCTTCCTGTTATATTTCAACAGGAGCAGCCTGTCAGTTGATGCCTTTGTGTTCTACTGCAGCTTCCCAGAGTGTTCTAAAGAACAACTAGAGCGCTAACAGTCTTACTTATGACAAAAGTATGGCACACCTGAAGCCATCTTGATTGGAATAAACTGGTAACACTTAAAACATTTAATTTAAAAAGGAACAAAATGAGGGGTTCATTTTGCCATAGAAATTATGGTTAGTGCTGTAGAAAGAAAAATTAGGACATGTTTTAAGTGAGATCTCAAATATCTTCCTGTTATATTTCAACAGGAGCAGCCTGTCAGTTGATGCCTTTGTGTTCTACTGCAGCTTCCCAGAGTGTTCTAAAGAACAACTAGAGTGCTAACAGCCTTACTTATGACAAAAGTATGGCACACCTGAAGCCATCTTGATTGGAATAAACTGGTAACACTTAAAACATTTAATTTAAAAAGGAACAAAATGAGGGGGTTCATTTTGCCATAGAAATTATGGTTAGTGCTGCAAAAAGAAAATTTAGTGCATGTTTTAAGTGAGATCTCAAATCCTCTTCTATTTCATTAGAAAATTCTGACATGCAGACTGAAACAATCACTTTCAATACCAGCAGTAGACTTCCAGTTAACTCCTTGGTGAGCAGTAGCTTTACTACGGTGATCTAATGAACAACTAGAGTGCTAACATTCTGAATTTATGGCAAATGTGTGACACATCTGAATGCCTTCTTGATGGAATCAAAGTAAAAAACTGAAAGCATTTCCTACTGAGGAGACTGCAGTAAATGAGGAAATTAGGAAACTTCATAACAAAGAAGTCTTCCAAGATGGCAACCAGTGAAAAAAGAGCCCAAATGTAGCACAAATATTACCCAGATGTAGCCCACATATAGCCCACTGACAAAAGTGTGCAAAACACTTTTTATTTTTAGTTTTTTTGCAGTTTTATGTAGTGCAGACTGGTCAGGTATTGGAGCGTTGCATCTTAAAACATGACCCCCCTACAGTACAAAAACACCACTGCACTACCCTAAACCCTAAAACACTACCCCCAGCACGACCCCCTACACTACACAAGCACCACTGCACTATCCTAAACCCTAAAACACTACCCCCAGCATGACCCCCTACACTACACAAACACCACTGCACTACCCTAAACCCTAAAACACTACCCCAACACCACTGCACTAACCTAAATCCTAAAACACTACCCCCAGCACGACCCCCTACACTACCCAAACACCACTGCACTAACCTAAAACATGACCCCCTACACTACACAAACACCACTGCACTACCCTAAACCCTAAAACACTACCCCCAGCACGACCCCCTACACTACACAAGCACCACTGCACTACCCTAAATCCTAAAACACTACCCCCAGCACGACCCCCTACACTACACAAACACCACTGCACTACCTTAAACCCTAAAACACTACCCCAGCATGACCCCCTACACTACCCAAACACCACTGCACTAACCTACATCCTAAAACACTACCCCCAGCACGACCCCCTACACTACCCAAACACCACTGCACTACCCTAAAAAATGACCCCCTACACTACACAAACACCACTGCACTACCCTAAACCCTAAAACACTATCCCCAGCACGACCCCCTACACTACACAAGCACCACTGCACTACCCTAAACCCTAAAACACTACCCCCAGCACGACCCCCTACACTGCCCGAACACCACTGCACTGCCCTAAACCCTGAAACACCAGCCCCTGCACGACCCCCTACACTGCCCGAACACCACTGCACTGCCCTAAACCCTGAAACACCAACCCTAGCACGATCCCCTACACTGCCCGAACACCACTGCACTGCCCTAAACCCTGAAACACCACCCCTTTCACGACCCCCTACACTGCCCGAACACCACTGCACTGCCCTAAACCCTGAAACACCACGCCCAGCACGCCCCCTACACAACCCGAACACCACTGCACGGCCCTAAACCCTGAAACACTACCCCCAGCAAGACCTCCTACACTGCCCGAACACCACTGCACTGCCCTAAACCCTGAAACATCACCCCCAGCAAGACCCCCTACACTGCCCGAACACCACTGCCTGCCTAAACCCTGAAACACCACCCCCAGCACGACCCCCTACACTGCCCGAACACCACTGCACTGACCTAAACCCTGAAACACCATCCCCAGCACGACCCCCTACACTGCCCGAACACCACTGCACTGCCCTAAACCCTGAAACACCACCCCCTGCATGACCTCCTACACTGCCGGAACACCACTGCCCTAAACCCTGAAACACCACCCCCAGCACTACCCCCTACACTGCCCGAACACCACTGCACTGCCCTAAACCCTGAAACACCAACCCCAGCAAGACCCCCTACACTGCCTGAACACCACTGCCCTAAACCCTGAAACACCACCCCCTACACTGCACGAACACCACTGCACTGCCCTAAACCCTGAAACACCACCTCCAGCAAAACCCCCTACACTGCCTGAACACCATTGCTCTGCCCTAAATCCTGAAACACTAGCCCCAGCACGACCCCCTACACTGCCCGAACACCACTGCACTGCCCTAAACCTGGAAACACCACCCCCAGCACGACCCCCTACACTGCCCGAACACCACTGCACTGCCCTAAACCCTGAAACACCAGCCCCAGCAAGACCCCCTACACTGCCCGAACACCACTGCACTGCCCTAAACCCTGAAACACCAGCCCCAGCATGACCCCCTACACTGCCTGAACACCACTGCACTGCCCTAAACCCTAAAAACTACCCCCAGCAGTACCCCTACACTACCCAAACACCACTGCACTACCCTAAACCCTAAAACACTACCCCCAGCAGTACCCCTACACTACCCAAACACCACTGCACTACCCTAAATCACTACCCCCAGCACGACCCCCTACACTACCCAAACACCACTGCACTACCCTAAACCCTAAAACATTACCCCCAGCACGACCCCCTACACTACACAAGCACCACTGCACTACCCTAAACCCTAAAACACTACCCCCAGCACGACCCCCTACACTGCCCGAACACCACTGCACTGCCCTAAACCCTGAAACACCAGCCCCTGCACGACCCCCTACACTGCCCGAACACCACTGCACTGCCCTAAACCCTGAAACACCAACCCTAGCACGACCCCCTACACTGCCCGAACACCACTGCACTGCCCTAAATCCTGAAACACCACCCCCTTCACGACCCCCTACACTGCCCGAACACCACTGCACTGCCCTAAACCCTGAAACACCACCCCCAGCACGCCCCTACACTGCCCGAACACCACTGCACTGCCCTAAACCCTGAAACACTACCCCCAGCAAGACCTCCTACACTGCCCGAACACCACTGCACTGCCCTAAACCCTGAAACATCACGCCCAACAAGACCCCCTACACTGCCCGAACACCACTGCCTTAAACCCTGAAACGCCACTGTAGGAAGGTGGAATCTGACTATATGGTTGCCCCCACTTTTTTTATGGTGTTTTGCTGGTTTATTACTTAGTTGGACTGGGATCCTGCTATTCTGGGCCCCAGTCTATCTGCTTTCTCTGTAAAAAGGTTTCCATGTGCCTTAGGCACATCACTGATTGGGATCTGGAGTGCCCTTATAAGTCCCTAGTATATGGTATACTATGTACCAAGGGCATAGGTACCTCAGAGGCCTGCCAGGGGCTGCAGCATGTATTATGCCACCCCTGGAAGGCCATCCAAACTGACACCACAGGTCTGCTACTGCAGCCTGGGTAAGGTGGTGCATGCACTCCTTACTGTGATATAGGTTACCTATATCACTAAATACATACACACATATAAACCTATAAGTCACTCCTAAGGCAGGCCTTATCAATCCTAAAGGCAGAGTGCATGGTTCCTATGTGAGAGGGTGCCCCTGCATGAGCAGGGCCCCTCTGCAGCGTTCGGAGACCATCTCTGATGCTGTTTGTAGTGCAGCTTGACCATATACTCTTAAGCGCATTATATCCTCGCGGTAAAATGCTAACTTTGGAATGGCTGCACCTAAACATGTCGTGTTTGGTGTCAAACATCTTGGAATACTACCCCCCGCCAATCCTGGCGGCGGGGTAGCATTCCACCCTTCTAGAGGGAAAGACATGTTAACTCTGACTAGTCCGGTAACTTCTTTCCAGAGCCCTGGCATCACAAAATGGATGCTGCTGCCACAGACACGAGTCTGGCCTCCTGCTGCTGGACGAAACTCCGGCAGGGGAGGCCTGGACAATAGGTTTCCTGTCCCAGGGAGGTGTGACAACCTCCCCAGACAGGATAATGTGTATTGGGGCTGGGCGGGAGCACTTTCGGGTGCTTTGAAGTCCTGCACTGGGGGCACACTTGGTGTCCCTGTGCATACCCCAGTTCAAACCGGATCAGGGGCTTGCAGCCCCTGCTTTGGCGCGAACTGGACAAAGGGAAAGGGGTGTAGCCACCCCTCTGCCCTGACCCACCCATAGGTGGGGCCACAGAGTAGTCCAACCCCTATCTTTAGTATAAAGGTAGGAACCCAGTCCTTAGGACTTTAGATTATCCCTGGACGAAACTCTGAAACTGAATCCTGGACCTTCGACGCTCTACTCATGATTAGAGGACAGAAGAATCTCCCTTGGGGTCAAGGAGTGACTCCCCTGCTTGGCAGGCACCAAAGAAGAATCTGTCTGGTTTGCATTTCTGAAGCTCCCGTCAGACGCCGAAGTCATCGCATCACCAGAGGTAGATTTTCAGACTTCCCCGAGGCTACCCTGAGTCCCCAGCAAAGCTAAGGCCTGTGGCTATCGTGGGTGACTTTAGACCGTGACCCCTGGACACTGAGCACATTTGCAAGTGCATCCTCTTCTGGGTCTTTCAAGAAGTCATGCTTTGGGCTCCCAGTAGCCCTATCCTCCAGCACCACCTGCACCGAAGATCACTGGCCCCCACTCCACGAGTGTCCTGTAAGCCAGATCCACGTGCGGCGTCACGAGGCTCCTTTGCGGTCGCTAGCCCGTTGGCTAGTAGCCCTTAACGAAGGCCAATCCTTTTATAACTTGGATTCCTGATTGCTCCAGGCCTGCCCTCACTTACCCTCGCTGGGTGAGTTCCACAGACCTTGCTGGTCTGCACCATCGACGATCTACATCTTCACCGAGACTTGCCGTTGCCAAGGCTTGTTGGGTCCAATCCGGTCGCCGACACCTCAGCACTCGACAGACATTGTGTACCAGCCCGAATCCTGCTCCTGGTCGCCGACAACGCCTCCTGGACCTCGTGGCTGAAGAGTCAAGACGACTGTCAACGCACCTGAAGCACTCAACATCGGTGGGCATCTGTCCATCGCCTTCCTGGTCACTGGCTAGTGACCCAGACTCTGTCCCCTCTGCTTTCAGGTTCTTCAGAACTCCGATCCACTCTTGGATCCACCCGGACACTTTTCTCTTGGCCGCCAGCAGCACTTTGCAGCAGATCGCCATTCGAATCAACGATGAAACACGACCCCGAAAGGCACCTATGCACCCGGCTTCCCTGGGTGAGGTAACACGAGTACTCCGGTCCTCCCGTGGGTAGAGACTCTTCAAAGTCCTAGATCTCAAAGGGTTTTGTCCTAGTCCTCTTTTAAGTGTCCCTTTTCTCTAATTTCCCGATCCCGACTTTCTCCATAGAAGTCAACGGCGTATCGCGGTTGTGTATTTACACTGCACGCGTCTCCCGTGGGTCCCCTGTGTCACTACCTTGGGTGGTTCCTTGTGGTCCAAGCACTTCTAGAGGCTCTAGGCCTAGTGTCTAGTTCAGTCGTGGTTCGCATACCACTTTATTGGTATATGGTTTGGTACGCCCTAGGGCCCAAACGTGTATTTGTGCTATTACTGTGTTTAAATAACTTCTAACTTATGTACTTCGAACTCTAGCCTCATAAAGAGACTAGAGGAGTGTGTTTAGCAATAAATACATATATTTTGAATATATACCTGGTGTGGTGCTCTTTCATTTGATCACTCAAGAGATTATAGACTGGTAAAACAAGCTGCTTTACATTCCTTCAAGACTTAGCCTGAAGGCTGCTCTCCATAGCTACCACTAGGATAGCTTTCAATAAGGTCGTCTTTAACCTATCTCCAATAAGGGGTTGTTTGGACTGGTGCAAGGTGCCCACTATAATTAGTGGACAGCATATGCCAGGCCAACTTCTCACAACCACCCCCAGCACGACCCCCTACACTGCCCGAACACCACTGCACTGCCCTAAACCCTGAAACACCACCCCAGCACGACCCCCTACACTGCCCGAACACCACTGCACTACCCTGAAACACCACCCCCTACACGACCCCCTACACTGCCCAAACACCACTGCACTGCCCTAAACCCTGAAACACCATCCCCAGCACGACCCCTTACACTGCACGAACACCACTGCACTGCCCTAAACCCTGAAACACTACCCCCAGCAAGACCCCCTACACTGCCCGAACACCACTGCACTGCCCTAAACCCTGAAACATCACCCCCAGCAAGACCCCCTACACTGCCCGAACACCACTGCCCTAAACCCTGAAACACCACCCCCAGCAAGACCCCCTACACTGCCCAAACACCACTGCACTGCCCTAAACCCTGAAACACCAGCCCCAGCACGACCCCTACACTGCCCGAACACCACTGCACTGCCCTAAACCCTGAAACACCATCCCCTGCACGACCCCCTAAACTGCCCGAACACCACTGCACTGCCCTAAACCCTGAAATACCACTCCCAGCACGACCCCCTACACTGCCCGAACACCACTGCACTGCCCTAAACCCTGAAACACCACCCCTGCACGATCCCCTACACTGCCCGAACACTACTGCACTGCACTAAACCCTGAAACACCACCCCCAGCACGACCCTCTACACTGCACGAACACCACTGCACTGCCCTAAACCCCGAAACACTACCCCCGGCAAGACCCCCTACACTGCCCGAACACCACTGCACTGCCCTAAACCCTGAAACACCACCCCCTGCATGACCTCCTATACTGCCGGAACACCACTGCCCTGCCCTAAACCCTGAAACACCACCCCCAGCACGACCCCCTACACTGCCCGAATACCACTGCACTGCCCTAAACCCTGAAACATCAACCCCAGCAAGACCCCCTACACTGCCTGAACACCACTGCCCTAAACTCTGAAACACCACCCCCTACACTGCCCGAACACCACTGCAATGCCCTAGACTCTGAAACACCAGCCCCAGCAAGACCCCCTACACTGCCCGAACACCACTGCACTGCCCTAAACCCTGAAACACCAGCCCCAGCATGACCCCCTACACTGCCCGAACACCACTGCACTGCCCTAAACCCTGAAACACCAGCCCCAGCACGACCACCTACACTGCCCGAACACCACTGCATTGCCCTAAACCCTGAAACACCAGCCCCAGCACAACCCCCTACACTGCCCGAACACCACTGCAGTGCCCTAAACCCTGAAACACCAGCCCCAGCACGACCCCCTACACTGCCCGAACACCACTGTACTGCCCTAAACCCTGAAACATCAGCCCCAGCACGACCCCCTACATTGCCCGAACACCACTGCACTGCCCTAAACCCTGAAACACCACCCCCTGCACCGCCCCCTACACTGCCTGAACACCACTGCACTGCCCTAAACCCTGAAACACCACCCCCTGCACCGCCCCCTACACTGCCCGAACACCACTGCACTGCCCTAAACCCTGAAACACCACCCCCAGCACGACCCCCTTTACTGCTCGAACACCACTGCACTGCCCCAAACCCTGAAACACCACCCCCAGCACAACTCCCTACACTGCCTGAACACCACTGCCCTAAACCCTGAAACACCACCCCCTGCACGACCCCCTACACTGCCCGAACACCACTGCACTGCCCTAAACCCTGAAACACCACCCCCTACACTGCCCGAACACCACTGCACTGCCCTAAACCCTGAAAAACCACCCCCAGCACGACCCCCTACACTGCCCGAACACCACTGCACTGCCCTAAACCCTAAAACACCACCCCCAGCATTACCCCCTACACTGCCCAAACACCACTGTACTGCCCTAAACCCTAGAACACTACCCCCAGCACGACCCCCTACACTACCTGAACACCACTGCACTACCCTAAACCCTAAAATACTACCCCCAGCACAACCCCCTACACTACCCGAACACGACTGCACTGCCCTAAACCCTCAAACACTCCCCCCAGCACGACCCCCTACACTACCCAAACACCACTGCACTGCCCTAAACCCTCAAACACTCCCCCCAGCACGACCCCCTACCCTACCCGAACACCACTGCACTGCCCTAAACCCTAAAACACTCCCCCAGCACGACCCCCTACACTACCCGAACACCACTGCACTGCCCTAAACCGTAAAACACTCCCCCAGCACGACCCCCTACACTACCCAAACACCACTGCACTGCCCTAAACCCTAAAACACTACCCCCCGCATGACCCCCTACACTACCCAAACACCAATGCACTACCCTAATCCCTAAAACACTACCCCCTGCACGATCCCCTACACTGCCCGAACACCACTGCACTGCCCTAAACCCTGAAACACCACCCCCAGCACGACCCCCTACACTGCACGAACACCACTGCACTGCCCTAAACCCCGAAACACTACCCCCAGCAAGACCCCCTACACTGCCCGAACACCACTGCACTGCCCTAAACCCTGAAACACCACCCCCTGCATGACCTCCTACACTGCCGGAACACCACTGCCCTAAACCCTGAATCACCACCCCCAGCACTACCCCCTACACTGCCCGAACACCACTGCACTGCCCTAAACCCTGAAACATCAACCCCAGCAAGACCCCCTACACTGCCTGAACACCACTGCCCTAAACCCTGAAACACCACCCCCTACACTGCACGAACACCACTGCACTGCCCTAAACCCTAAAACACCACCCCCAGCATTACCCCCTACACTGCCCAAACACCACTGTACTGCCCTAAACCCTAGAACACTACCCCCAGCACGACCCCCTACACTACCCGAACACCACTGCACTACCCTAAACCCTAAAATACTACCCCCAGCACAACCCCCTACACTACCCGAACACGACTGCACTGCCCTAAACCCTCAAACACTCCCCCCAGCACGACCCCCTACACTACCCAAACACCACTGCACTGCCCTAAACCCTCAAACACTCCCCCAGCACGACCCCCTACACTACCCGAACACCACTGCACTGCCCTAAACCCTAAAACACTCCCCCCAGCACGACCCCCTACACTACCCGAACACCACTGCACTGCCCTAAACCCTAAAACACTACCCCGCATGACCCCTACACTACCCTAAACCCTAAAACACTACCCCCGCACGACTCCCTACACTACCCAAAGACCACTGCACTACCCTAAACCACGACCTCCTACACTACACAAACACCACTGCACTACCCTAAACCCTAAAACACTACCCCCTACACTACACAAACACCACTGCACTACCCTAAACCCTAAAAAACTACCCCCAGCACGAACCACTACACTACCCAAACACCACTGCACTACCCTAAACCCTAAAAACTACCCCCAGCAGTACCCCTACACTACCCAAACACCACTGCACTACCCTAAACCCTAAAACACTACCCCCAGCAGTACCCCTACACTACCCAAACACCACTGCACTACCCTAAATCACTACCCCCAGCACGACCCCCTACACTACCCAAACACCACTGCACTACCCTAAACCCTAAAACACTACCCCCAGCACGACCCCCTACACTACCCAAACACCAGTGCACTACCCTAAACCCTAAAACACTACCCCCAGCACGACTCCCTACACTACCCAAACACCACTGCAATACCCTAAACCCTAAATCTACACCCAGCATGACCCCCTAAACTACACAAACACCACTGCACTACCCTAAACCCTAAAACACTACCCCCAGCACGACCCTCTTCCCTACCTAAACACAACTGCACAATTTGTTACAGGCATTGCAATGCAGGCCTGTGGTGCTTACTGGAAGTACCTAGTGGGCTAGTTGAGCCCCAGGGACCCTCAGGATTCAAGGTGACCTAATCCCCCAACTTAAAACGCACCACGGGGCGCGTTTGCACAGTGGTGAAGGGAGGGGGCGGGGCCTCAGGTGACATGTGCGCAAACACGCCCTGTGGTGCGTTTTAAGTTGGGGAATTAATTCCCTTTGAATCCTGAGGGACCCTGGGGGCCAACTAGCCCACCAGGTACGTTCAGTAAGCACAACAGAGTTGCGTTGCAGAGAGGTGAAAAAAGGTGCGTGGCCTCGGAACGCCTCTCTGCAACTCAGCTCTGTGGTCCTAACTGTAGGTACCTGGGGGGCTACTTGGGCCCCAGGGACCCTCAGAATTCAAGGGGACTTAATCCCGCAACTTAAAACGCGCCACGGGGTGCGTTTGCACACATGTCACCTCAGGCCCCCCCTCCCTTCACCACTGTGCAAACGCGGCCTGTAGCGCGTTTTAAGAGGTAGTTTTAATACCCCTGCCCTATTATGTACTAGGGACTTGCAGAGGAGGTCATGCTAATCACAGGGGTACCCCAACGCATAGTGTTCCCTAGTGTATGTAGGTGTTTTCACTGTATTCTAAGTGTCTTTTAGCATAGCACTGGCTCTGGTTAGTCAGAGTCAGTTACCACCAATACCCGTCTGAAAAAGTTGTGGGCACAGGATGATTTTGCAACAAGGCCTCTTTCTGCTCCTCTGTTGGTTCTTTCTGCACATATTTTGCTTCTTTCTGTGCGTTTTTTTCTTCTTTCTTCGCATGTCCTACCTCTGTAGGCATAGTTAGAAACTAGCATTTAAAAAAACCTTTGAAATTCACTTAAAAAATCATAGGTTTCAGGCACGTTATAGTTAGAAATTAGCATTTAAAAAACCTTTGAAATTCACTGAAAAAACCATAGGTTTCAGACACGTTATAGTTAGAAATTAGCATTTAAAAAACCTTTGAAACTCACTGAAAAAACCATAGGTTTTAGGGACAGTTATAGTTAGTTGGACATTTCACTCGTACAAAACCATAGAAATTCCCCCGTTATAGTTAGTTCAGCTAACTATAACTCGCGCCCCGCAATGCACTGCTGATGACGTCACATATTACATCACTCATGACATGGTCAGTGACATCACTGATGACATCACTGATGACATCTCAAATGACATCACTGATGACATCATCCATGTGATAATTTCATGCATCTTCTCACACCCTAATATAACTTTTGATACACCCACTCTAAATTACAGACTGCCATTCTCAAAACCATAGACACTCCAACACCAAAAACTACATACCCACTCACTGATTCTTAGGTCTACACACACATCCACTCACTCACCCGTACAGTCACTCATACTTAGTCACTCAGTACAGGACTATCATATGCACTCATACACCTATATAAACACTCACACACCGCCACTCATCCATAGAGGTACTCACACACCTAGTCAGTCATGCAAAAAACTTAATCACACACCCATTTACTCACCTATACAGTTATACACACACCAGCTCACTTACTCATACAAATACTAGCACATTCTTACGCTCTTATACAATCACTGATACAAGTACACACTCATCCATACAGCCACTCTCACAATCACACACTCTCACTTATAGCCCTTTATATACTCCAACACACATATATACTGCCTTTCACATATGTAGTTACTCACACATGTACCACTGAGATATACATTCAATCACTAACACACCCATACACACACTCACCCACCCATACAGTCCATCACAGATGCACTCTTGAAACCATGCACCCAGTGAATCACCAACTCACACATCTATGCACAGAGTCACACACACCCCACCCACACAAACACTCAGGCACCCATACAGATACTCAGACAATCAATCAATAACCCATGTAGACACTCATGAAGCTATTCAGAAAGCCATGCAGCCGCTTACAAACCAACAGACAGACGGATACAGACATTCACACAGTTTAGTCACTAACCCATGCATTCAGTAAGATACATTTAATCACTCACTTGTAGAGTCAGTCACTCACGTACTAAATCATCCATTCAGACACTTATACACCCACTCATTCTTCAATATGCCTTTCCCTATATATATTAAACATATTTAAACTTTACAGAAACACACAGTCACTGGATGATGTCATCAGTGATGTCATTTGAGATGTCATCAGTGATGTCATCAGTGATGTCACTGACCATGTCATGAGTGATGTAATATGTGACGTCATCAGCAGTGCATTGCGGGGCGCGAGTTATAGTTAGCTGAACTAACTATAACGGGGGAATTTCTATGGTTTTGTACGAGTGAAATGTCCAACTAACTATAACTGTCCCTAAAACCTATGGTTTTTTCAGTGAGTTTCAAAGGTTTTTTAAATGCTAATTTCTAACTATAACGTGTCTGAAACCTATGGTTTTTTCAGTGAATATATATATATATATAACTCACGCCCCAGCAATGCACTGCTGATGACATCGCCCATTACATCACTCATGACATGGTCAGTGACATCACTGATGACATCTCAAATGACATCACTGATGACATCACTGATAGCATCATCCACTTAATCTCTGATGCACCTACTCACACCCTAATATAACCTTTCATACACCCACTCTAAAATACAGACTACCATTCTCGAAACTATAGACACACCTATACCAGTTAGTACATATCCACTCACTGATTCATAGGTCTACACACACACATCCACTCACTCACCCATACAGTCACTCATACATGCAGTCACTCATCAATACAGCCACTATTATATGCACTCATACACCCATACAGACACTCACACATCGCCACTCACCCATAGAGTTACTCACACACTTAGTGAGTCACCCAAAGAGTCAATGAGAATGCCATTTACTCACCTATACAGTTATACACACACTACCTCACTTATTCACAGATACTAACACATACTTACTCTCTTATACAATCACTGACACAAGCACACACTCATCCATACATCCACTCTCACAATCACTCACTTTCACATACAGTCACTTATATACTCCAACACTCACATATACTGCCATTCACATATGCAGTTACTCACACATATACCACTGAGACATCCATTCACTCACCAACACAGCCATATGCACACTCACTCACCCATACAGACCCTCGCAGACGCACTCATGAACCCATACACCCAGTGAATCACCCACTCACACATCCATGCAGGTAGTCATACAACACATAGACACTCAGGCACCCATACAGGTACTCAGACAACCAATCAATAACCCATATAGACACTCATGTACCTATTCACCAACCCATGCAGCCACTTACACACCAACTGATAGACTGATACAGACATTCACATAGATTAGTCACTCACCCATACATTCACCCAGACATGTATAATCACTCACTTATACAGTCAGTCACACACTGACTGAATCATCATATATATATCACACTCTTAAACCTTTTAGAAACACTCAGTCACTGGATGATGTCATCAGTGATGTCATTTGAGATGTCATCAGTGATGTCATCAGTGATGTCACTGACCAAGTCATGAGTGATGTAATATGTGATGTCATCAGCAGTGCATTGCGGGGGCGTGAGCTATAGTTAGCTCAGCTAACTATAATGGCTGAATTTCTCTGGTTTTGTGCGAGTGAAATGTCAGACTAACTATAACGTCCCTGAAACCTGTGGTTTTTTCAGTGAATATCTAAGGTTTTTTAAATGCTAGTTTCAAACTATAACGTCCCTGAAACCTGTGGTTTTTTCAGTGAATTTTATATATATGTATTCAATCTCCTCTCACTCTTACAAGGAAGGAATCAGCACTCAGGTTGTAGTTTGGAAGTATTTAATCTGCAAAGGACGTGATCCACGCGTTTCGTCTCGTCCGAACCTTGATAACGATACAAGACGTCATTGTAGCTTCCTTATTTAAATGTACAAATGCCTCCAGTTGCCAACATTAACAAAGGACTACTTATTACTTTAATCCAAAAAGCTGGCGGCCATATTGGCCTGGTCAAGATGTGCAAATTCAGGAATTGATTGTTAACGTGGCGGTGCGCGGTCTAGGGCCCGCCCCGCTCTCTGTCGCACAATTGCCAAAGTGGTTCTGTTCTCGACGCCAGCGGCAGAACTTGCCATGTGGAAAGGAACATGTCCCTTTCCCACGGTCTCGCTGGTGGTTGTGCTGTGTTTCACATAAAGGTTTGCTGCCTCATGTTTAAAAATCTTGTTTTATGCACTTATGAATGGCCCTCTTCATATGTTGATGTGACAGGGCAGGGTCCTCTTATTTGTCACGCCATATTCTTTGTTTCTTTTTTAGCCTTTGAGTGTTTTTCCCCGTTTTTCCTGAAAGGGACTACAAGTCCCAGAAATCCTGGGTGGCGGCCATCTTGAACATTGCGTGCCGATGAGTCAGCATGAGCCCGTCTCTCGGGGCTCACTATTCGGAATCCCTGCTGCTGCACGGACGTGTTTTGGTGTTGGCCTCCTGTTCAGAGGCGCAGTTCTTCCTGATGCTGTTCTTCGCCTCAGACCGAGTTCTGCATCTCGATCTCCTTCTTCGAGGCAAATAAAGACCGGCCCGGTCTTACCGGTAAGATTTTTTCGCGGTATTCCTCCCGGCCCGCTAGTGCTTTTTGCCTCTGGCGCAGTGACGGGATCTTTTCCCCCCCACAGTTCACTCTTGCCTAAAACAGCAAACCGTGATTTCATTCTTTCTGTGTTTGATGCTACTTGACTTGCTTTCTTTTTTCTTTTGGCACATTGGTGAATGCGTTTGTGACGATTAGAACAAACGCGCACTTATTTACTTATCTATTATTTCGTGGTAACTCCTGCCACTCTCGCACAATGAATGACATATATATGTTTGTGACACATTTGTGACGTTATCGAACGTGCGTATGTGTGTGAGTGAACTGAGGTGTCCTTATTGGCAACATACAAGTGTGTATGAGTGTTTATTTTAAAAGGCATGTCTTTATCGATATTTAAAAAGAATTTTGCTGGCATCACCATATTGGTTTTGAAGAGGCTTTATCAATTGCACCTCATGTGATCTTCTGGGTTTTTGTGTCATGTTAAAGCATTGACTATCCTTGGAGGCATTGTGTTTTGGCATTATATGTTCACACTGTTAACCTCCCAGGTCATTATCAGAACTCCTCCTATGCACAGAGGTAAACCAAGAAATAACTTAAGCATTTATTAAGTGATTATTCTGATTGCTCTATACATATATTTGTATTGTGTGTGTATTGTTCTTTTCATTTACAGGTCTCCTTCCCCGCAGTCCCCATCCTTCCCTTCCCTCACCTGGCCTCTCCAATACTCTGTGCTATTATAGCTTTCTGAGTTGGAGCTGCCTGGAGGTGGAATAAACAATCTTCACACAGATCCTGAGGAAGGCACACCGTTGACAGAATAGTGAGCCCACGAATTGTATTCCTCCTGATCTGTGTGTGGATTCTTTATCATGGCCACCTTAGATGACTTAATGCGAGTGATCACTCAAATGCAGAAAGAGTTGGCAGACTCTAAACATGCCACTACAGCCCTGGCTGCACAGGTGTCGCAGTTGCAAAACCAAGTAGGGACCTTGGGGGGTGTTTCAGCTGGACCAGCTAGTGTAGGCCCTACAGTCACCCCCACCACAAACATTGCAGTGCATGTACCCCCAACAATCCCTTTGGCGGCCCCTGAACACTACTCAGGGGTCCCAGGGAAAGTTCAATTTTTTTTTAACACAGATAGAATTACACTTTACATGTAGATCCACAACATTTCCAGACCCCCAGTCGAGGATTGCTTTCCTCATTTCATATCTAATGGGCGATGCCACCTCCTGGGCAGTTCCTTTGGTACGTCAAGACAGTCCTTTGCTATATCATTGGAAAAGATTTGTCCAGGAATTTGAGAAAGTTTTTGACCGCCGTGCTGTTACTCTGTCAGCTGACAGAGAATTACTTGAATTACGTCAAGGGAATAGGGACCTCATTGCATATCTTGCCCAATTCAATCGTCTAGTCGCCGAAACTGAATGGCCCGAGGAAAAACGCTCAGCATTATTTTATCAAGGACTCAAGGATGACCTCAAGGATGTCCTCGCACAAATCGACCCCCAACCCACGGAGTGTGCCGATCTCATTAATCTCACATTGAGATTAGACCATCGATTATCAGAAAGAAAAGGGGATCGGAGAAGATCGGACAAAACAGCCTGGCGGTTTGAGCGACCTCGGACACAACAAACACTAACTGAGACCCGTGGTGAACCTATGGAAATCGGTGCCATCCGACAACCACTCTCAAAGGATGAGAAAGAAACTCGGCGAAAGAATGGGTTATGCCTTTATTGTGGTCGGAGAGGGCATTTCGTGAAAGAATGCCCGACCAAGCCAAAAGGAAAGTTTCCCGTGACCTTTACCTCAAAACATAGTCTAGCAAGCACAGAGGTATCTACGGGAAACTAGAAAGCCTGAGTCTCACAGAAGGGATAAGCTTGGGCGGTTTAACTATCCCTTCATTGGCAGGATTAGATGGAAAGAATACACCCCATTTGAGAATATTGGTTACCATCACGACAAGCAACAGTCAGTTTTCAGTGCATGCTTTGGTAGATTCAGGAGCCACAGGTAATTTTATAGACATGGACATGGTAAAAAATTTCACGATCCCATATGAGAAAAAACTGGCTCCAGAAGTGGTACAGGTGGTAGATGGGAGCAACCTATCAGGAGGTCCTGTAACGTTTCAGACGGAACTGATCCCACTTAGTCATTCCACCATCAAGGAAGTACATTTAGAACATCTTCAGTTCAATATTATTCAAGCCCCACAGTATGGGGTTATTTTGGGGATACCCTGGTTGGCTTTGCACAATCCAGTGATTAATTGGAGTGAGAGGTCCATACGATTATCATCCCATTATTGCAAACAACATTGTTTAACATCACAAAAAGTTCAGAAACCCGATCCTCCTTTAGCGCTTCTTACAGCGGCAGAAAAGGATATTCAATTGCCTATGCAATATGCGGCTTTCTTTCAGGTTTTTAGTGAACAACAAGCGGTACAGTTACCCCCGCACCGGCCGTATGATTGCCAAATTGATTTAGAGCCTGGTACTATTCCACCTAGTTGTCGCATTAATGCATTATCTGAGCCAGAGAATTTACATCTACGACAATATTTAGATCAATTCTTAGAAAACGGCTTTATTCGACCCTCTCACTCTCCAGCTGCCTCCCCTCTGTTTTTCATTCCAAAAGCAAATGGTGAGATGCGCACCTGTATCGATTATCGAGCCCTCAACAAGATCACAATAAAAAACAGATATCCGCTCCCCCTCATCCCTGTGTTATTAGACCAGGTGAAACATGCAGTCATCTACACCAAACTGGATTTGAGGGGTGCTTATCATTTAGTGCGCATCAGGCAAGGGGATGAGTGGAAGACCGCATTCAAGACTCGGTACGGTTTGTTCGAATATTTGGTGATGCCTTTTGGGCTCTGTAACGCCCCGGCCGCGTTCCAGTTTTTTTTAAACAATGTTTTACGGGCATTTTTAGATCTTTTTGTAATCGTCTATATTGCCGATATCCTGATTTATTCTGACACTAAAGATCTACATGAACAACATGTTAAAAAGGTTTTGGAGGCATTACAAGAGAACCAACTCTACTGCAAACTTAGTAAATGCGAATTCCACGTCCATCAGGTGGAATTTCTTGGAGTGATACTGACACCCTCGGGAATGCAAATGGCTGAAAGAAAGGTGGACGCAGTTGCTAAATGGCCCCAACCAAAAAACATTCGAGATATCCAGTGTTTTCTTGGTTTCGCGAACTTTTACCGCCGATTTATTGATCACTTTTCGCAAACCGTGGCTCCTATCACCAAGTTGCTGCGGAAGAAAAAACCTTTTGAATGGACACCGCTCGCAGAGATGGCATTTCAGACCTTGAAAACTGCTTTCACGTCAGCACCTATTTTGGCTCACCCAGATCCCAACAAACCATTCCTTGTGGAAGCTGATGCTTCTGATGTCGCTGTAGGAGCAACTCTATCCCAAAGACACTTGATTCGGGCCAGTTACATCCTGTGGCCTATATGTCCAGGAAACTCAATGAAGCGGATCAGAATTATACTATTGCCGAGAAAGAATTGCTGGCCATTCGAGATGCCTTCAAAGAGTGGAGACATTATTTATTAGGAGCTAAATTCACTACTACAGTCTATACGGATCATCGAAACTTACAGTTCATGCGCTCCGCTCGGATGTTAACTCCACGACAGCTACGCTGGATGTCCTTCTTTGCCGAATTTGACTTTGTGGTAACCTTCCGGCCCGGAAGTGATAACAAAAAGGCGGATGCCTTATCGCGGCAAGACTCCACAATTGGTCATGCTCAAGGAACACCACAATCAATCATAAATCCTTCAAAAGTGCTTTGTTTAATCTCGGCTGAGAACTTTTTAGATTCTGTACGCGACACTTTTTTACTCCCAAAATGGAAAGATTGGATAACTGGAAATGCCAAAAGAACCATAGAACAAGGTCTACCTTTATACGATTCCCGACTGTTTATTCCCACAAAAGAACTACGTCAACAAATCTTTCAATGGTTGCACAAAAATCCGCTTGCAGGACATCCAGGACTCCCTAAGACATTGGATTTGGTCCAACGCTATTTCTGGTGGCCAGATTGGAAAAAAGACATTCATCAAATGGTAAAGGAGTGTGACATATGTGCAAGAGCTAAATGTAGTCATTCAAAACCAGTGGGCTTATTACAACCTCTTCCCACGCCTCAAAAACCATGGGACCACATTTCAATGGACTTCATTACTGGTCTTCCTGAAGATCAGAAGAAAACAGTGATTTTGGTGATAGTAGATAGTCTCACCAAATATGCACATTTTGTGTCGTGTAAGGGTCTCCCCACATCTAGCCAATTAGCCACATTGCTGTTACACCAGGTGGTTCAATTACATGGTCTACCAAGAATCATTCTTTCCGATAGGGGGTCGCAATTTTCTGCCCGGTTCTGGCAAACATGGTGCAAGGCCTTACAAATTTCAGCCACATTGTCCACTAGTCACCATCCACAGACAGATGGTCAGACCGAACGGCTGAATCAGACTCTTAAGCAATACTTGCGTTGCTATGTGACAGATTCCACACCATCATGGGTAGATCATCTGTGGTTGGCAGAATTGGCATATAATAATTCTGTTCATACTTCTACTGGTGTGTCCCCTTTCTTTGGTGTCTATGGTTTCCATCCTCATACATTACCAGTAACATTATCTGATTGTATCGTTACAAATCCTGCTGGACAGGATACCTTGACTCACTTGCATCAGGTCCACCTCCACATACGTCATCATTTAGCCCAGGTTAAACAGCGGTATAAAACTCATTATGACAAACATCATGTGGAGGGAGCCATTTATCAGCCAGGAGACAGGGTATGGTTATCCACCAAAAACATTCTGTTTAAGAGGAAGTCCCCTTTTCATCCCAAGTTCATCGGACCCTATAGTGTAGTAAAACAAATCAATCCGGTGACATATAAATTGCAATTGCCCAGTACGTTAAAAATCCATCCCGTTTTCCACACCTCTTTGTTGAAACCTGCCCCAGGGGGGAACCCTTCCTCTCCTCCTCCTGTTCTCGTTCAGGGCGAATGGGAATATGTTGTACAGGCAATTTTGGATTCCAGACGGCGGGGCTCCGCCCTTTGGTATCTTGTTTCTTGGAAGGGATACGGCCCGGAGAATGACTCCTGGGAACCTGCGGAAAGTGTGCATGCTCCGCAATTGATACGTCGCTTCCACCTCTGTTATCCTGACAAGCCGGGCCCTAGACCGCGCTTGGGAGGGGGAAGTACTGTTAACGTGGCGGTGCACGGTCTAGGGCCCGCCCCGCTCTCTGTCGCAGAATTGCCAAAGTGGTTCTGTTCTCGACGCCAGCGGCAGAACTTGCCATGTGGAAAGGTACATGTCCCTTTCCCACGGTCTCGCTGGTGGTTGTGCTGTGTTTCACATAAAGGTTTGCTGCCTCATGTTTAAAAATCTTGTTTTATGCACTTATGAATGGCCCTCTTCATATGTTGATGTGACAGGGCAGGGTCCTCTTATTTGTCACGCCATATTCTTTGTTTCTTTTTTAGCCTTTGAGTGTTTTTCCCTGTTTTTCCTGAAAGGGACTACAAGTCCCAGAAATCCTGGGTGGCGGCCATCTTGAACATTGCGTGCCGATGAGTCAGCGTGAGCCCGTCTCTCGGGGCTCACTATTCGGAATCCCTGCTGCTGCACGGACGTGTTTTGGTGTTGGCCTCCGGTTCAGAGGCGCAGTTCTTCCTGACGCTGTTCTTCGCCTCAGACAGAGTTCTGCATCTCGATCTCCTTCTTCGAGGCAAATAAAGACCGGCCCGGTCTTACCGGTAAGATCGTTTCGCGGTATTCCTCCCGGCCCGCTAGTGCTTTTTGCCTATGGCGCGGTGACGGGATCTTTTACCCCCCACAGTTCACTCTTGCCTAAAACAGCAAACCGTGATTTCATTCTTTCTGTGTTTGATGCTACTTGACTTGCTTTCTTTTTTCTTTTGGCACATTGGTGAATGCGTTTGTGACGATTAGAACAAACGCGCACTTATTTACTTATCTATTATTTCGTGGTAACTCCTGCCACTCTCGCACAATGAATGACATATATATGTTTGTGACACATTTGTGACATTATCGAACGTGCGTATGTGTGTGAGTGAACTGAGGTGTCCTTATTGGCAACATACAAGTGTGTATGAGTGTTTATTTTAAAAGGCATGTCTTTATCGATATTTAATAAGAATTTTGCTGGCATCACCATATTGGTTTTGAAGAGGCTTTCTTCAATTGCACCTCATGTGATCTTCTGGGTTTTTGTGTCATGTTAAAGCATTGACTATCCTTGGAGGCATTGTGTTTTGGCATTATATGTTCACACTGTTAACCTCCCAGGTCATTATCAGAACTCCTCCTATGCACAGAGGTAAACCAAGAAATAACTTAAGCATTTATTAAGTGATTATTCTGATTGCTCTATACATATATTTGTATTGTGTGTGTCTCCTTCCCCGCAGTCCCCATCCTTCCCTTCCCTCACCTGGCCTCTCCAATACTCTGTGCTATTATAGCTTTCTGAGTTGGAGCTGCCTGGAGGTGGAATAAACAATCTTCACACAGATCCTGAGGAAGGCGCACCCTTGACATTGATACAATAAAGAAAAGAAAAAAGTGTTAATATGCACACAATGTCATTTCAGCATATTTTGTCCCGTGACCGCCGTACCTGTATGTTCGTCAACGTGACTTGTTCATAATAAACATACTTAGGATTGCAAACATCAACATAAACAATGGACTACAAATTACTTTAAAGTGAAAGGCTATCTGCCATATTGATCTGGGCACGTTGCTTATTATAGTGGTTCTTACACGAAAGACAAGAAAAAAAGGGGTGTTAATATACACACACTATCCCTAAATAAAGTTCTAGCGATTATAGTTCCATTCCATTCACAGCTCATTTGAGATGTCATGAGTGATGTCACTGACCGTGTCATGAATGATGTAATGTCTGAGGTCATAAGCAGTGCATTGCGGGGCGTAAGTTATAGTTAGCTCAGGTAACTAAAACTGCTGAATTTCACTGGTTTTGTACGAGTGAAATCTGAGTCTAACTATAACGTCCCTGTAATCTTTGTTTTTTTCAGCGAATTTCTAGGTTTTTTTTAACGTTAAGTAAGATGCCTATCACAATGGATGGTGGGGGGTTGGAAGCAGGGCCTGGCCTGGCATTGTGCTGCCCCCACCCAAGCTTGCTGCTCCTGCCCCCGTCTCCTCGCCATCCATTGTCCAAGTCCATGCCCCTGCTCCCTCATTACAGCCCTGTGTGGCCGTTGTTCTGCCACTGGCCTTCCTGCCTTCTCTGAACAGTTAGCTTGCTGCCCCATCCATCTCCTCCCTATCCTCTGTTGTCTGAATTCATGCACTAGCCTCCTCCCTCCTGCCATGCATGGTCTGATGTGCTGCCACTGCCCTCCATTTAGCATGATATCCCAGTCCACTCCTCCTGCTCTCCATTGCCCAATTCTACGCCCCATCATTGACCTCCTACTTAGACTCTGTGCTTAGCTTGCTGCCCCTACTCTCCTTTCCCCTGCCCTCTGATGTCTGTGTGCATGCCCCTGCTCCATCCTTTTTGCCCACCATGTTCCATGGACCAGCCCCTCCTATCTACTCTGAGTGTTCTGTTGAGCTGCCACGCCCCTCTTACCTGCCTAGCATTGTCAGATGACTGTAACCTGTCCCTGCCACTTCCACCCTGCCTGTCCACGTTCCATGCCCCTATCCCCTTCCTCCTGTCTTCCATGGTTCATTTTACTGTCACACCCTTCTGCCCTCCCTGGTCTGTTGTGCTGCAACTGCTCCTCCTGCCTGCCCCCGGTGGTCTGTTGTGAGGCCCATTCCCCTGAACTCTCTTGTCTGTGCCCAGCTCCTACCCCTCCCTTCTATCCCCCATGGTCCTTTGTGCATGCCTCTGCCCCCTCATTCTTGCAAATCATGGCCATTGTGCTGCCACTAACCCTCCCGCTTGTCATGCATGGTCTTCTGTGCTGCCACGGCCCCTCCCACCTTCCCTGTGTAGTCAGCTAGCTGCCCCTGACCCCCTCCCACCTTCCTTCCATGGTCTGTGTGTATGCCATTATAGTCTCACTGTTGCTCTCCATGGTGTGTCTTGCTTCTAGTGCCCATCGTGCCTGACCTCCATGGTCAGCTTGCTGCTCCTGCCCTGCCCCCTGCCCTCTGTTTTACATGTGCAGACCCCTATTCCCTCCCTCCTGGCTTGTCTGTTCCATTGTAATGCCCCTGATCCTTCCCTCCTGCCCTTTATGGTCCATTATGCTGCAGCTTTCTCTCCTGTCTGTCCATTATGGTCAGCTTGCTGCCATTACCTCTTTCCCCTCTGTTCTCTGTTGTCCATGTGCATGGTCCTGTCCCCTCCCTATTGCTTTCTATAGATTGTTGTGCTGCACTCCCATCCCGCATGCCCTGTGTGGTGTATTGTGCTGCTGCAAACCCTGAGGACTGCCCTGTAAGGTCAGTTTGGTGCACCTGTCCATGTCCCTCCTGTCCTCTGTTATCCGAGTCCATGTCCCTACCCCAATTCCTCCTGACTTCCATGATCCAATGTACCATACTTGCTAACATTTTGAACTTGGTAAGAGGGAGATTTTGAAAAAAACCTGGGGTATTGATTTTCCCTATTGACTTACATTGAAAAAGAGGAGATTGTAGACAGGTCAAATAAAGCCCATTTGGGCTTAAAAACATTGGGCGTTTCCTGGCTGAATCGGGTCTGTTGGCATGTATGGTTGTACTACCACTGCCTCTTCCTTCTGCCCACAATGGTCTATTATATTGCCACAGCCTCTCTTGCCTGTCCTGCATTGTTGGTTTGTTGCCCCTGCCCCCCATTCCCCTGCCCTCCGTTGTCTGTTGTGCTGCCACTGCCCTTCCTGCCTGCCCAGTGTGGTCAAATTGTTGCCTCTGCACCCTCCTACCTGCCTTCAATTTTCTGAGTCCGTGCCCCTGGCCTCTGCCTCTCAACAGTATCCTAATGAACAACTAGATTGCTAACATTCTATATTTATTACAAAAGTGTGGCACGCCTGACGTCATCTTGATGTAATCAAAACTGTAATACCTAGAGCATTTCCTTTAGAAATTACAGAAACAAGAGGGTCTTATTTGCATCGAAATTATGGTTAGTGCTCTAAAAAACTAAAATGAGGACATATTTTCTGAGTTCTCAAATAGCGACAAAGCACTTTTAAATTGTTTGTTATCTTTATGTTTTGTTATCCAGTTGACCACTTGATTAAATGTTGCACTTAGGGGAGAGGATGTGGTGTTACTTCCAGAGCTGCAGACTTTGCAACTGGGGAACCAGGTTGGAGTTTCTGCTTCAGCTCGACATTCTGTGATTCGGGTCAAATCACTTAATCTCCCCATGTCTACAACCAAAATGAATTTGTCCTTGTGTGTTGTAACCAATGCTCATGTAAAGCACTCCAATACCTGACCAGTCTGCACTATATAAAACTGCAAAAAACCAAAAAATAAAAAGTGTTTTGCACACTTCTGTCATTGGGCTATAAGTGGGCTACATCTGGGTGATATTTGTGCTACATTTGGGCTCTTTTGTCTCTGGTGGCCATCTTGGGAGATTTATTTGTTATGAAGTTTCCTAATTTCCTCATTTACTGCAGTCTCCTCAGTAGGAAATGCTTTCAGTTTTTTACTATGATTCCATCAAGAAGGCATTCAGATGTGTCACACATTTGCCATAAATTCTGAATGTTAGCACTCTAGCTGCTCATTAGATCACTGTAGTAAAGCTACTGCTCACCAGGGAAGTCTGCTGCTGGTATTGAAAGTGCATGTTTCAGTCTGCATGTCAGAATTTTTTTATGAAATAGAAGAGGATTTGAGAAGTTACTCAAAATGTGCCCTAATTTTTCTTTCTTCAGCACTAATCATAATTTCTATGGCAAAATGAACCCCCTCATTTTGTTCCTTTTTAAATTAAATGTTTTAAGTGTTACCAGTTTATTCCAATCAAGATGGCTTCAGGTTTGCCATACTTTTGTCATAAGTAAGACTGTTAGCGCTCTAGTTGTTCTGTAGAACACTCTGGGACATTCTGTCATTGGGCTATACGTGGGCTACATCTGGGTGATATCTGTGCTACATTTGGGCTCTTTTGTCTCTGGTGGCCATCTTGGGAGACTTATTTGTTATGAAGTTTCCTAATTTCCTCATTTACTACAGTCTCCTCAGTAGGAAATACTTTCAGTTTTTTACTTTGATTCCATCAAGAAGGCATTCAGAGTCGTGTCACACATTTGCCATAAATTCAGAATGTTAGCCCTCTAGTTGCTCATTAGATCCCTGTAGTAAAGCTACTGCTCACCAGGGAAGTCTGCTGCTGGTATTGAAATGGCATGTTTCAGTCTGCATGTCAGAATTGTTTAATGAAATAGAAGAGGATTTGAGAAGTCACTCAAAATGTGCCCTAATTTTTCTTTCTGCAGCACTAATCATAATTTCTATGGCAAAATGAACCCCCTCATTTTGTTCCTTTTTAAATTAAATGTTTTAAGTGTTACCAGTTTATTCCAATCAAGATGGCTTCAGGTGTGCCATACGTTTGTCATAAGTAAGACTGTTAGCGCTCTAGTTGTTCTTTAGAACACTCTGGGAAGCTGCAGTAGAACACAAAGGAATCAACTGACAGTCTCTGCCCTTGTTGGATGTACATGTTTTACTGAGACTGTCAGACTTCATTCTCACATGACTGAGAAAGATAATTTGAATTTATAGAAAATATGCTCTCATTTTAGCTTCTAGATCACCTTCCAAACCTCTATGGGAAAAGTATGAGAAAATAGTTCTCTCAAACATGATTCATGATATCCCAGCAGAAGGCTTTTTCACAAGGTAAAATTACCTTAGAACACACCACAATTCCTAAAATTAGTATGGTACCATCAACAAATGATTTATAATGTAACTAAAGTCTTATCACCCTTTATACGTTCTCCTTTTGGTGACCCTCAAAACCTTCCATTCACTACAATGCATTTTAATGGGGTGCTATCATGTATATTGGTCCCAAGATGGCTGCCAACACTTCTTGGATGAAGTGCTGACAGCCAAGCAGATCTCACGATGAGATGTGTGGTTAGGCTCCGCCCAGATATATAAATTTATTTTTCCTTTAATATTAAAAAAATTACTGAATGGATTTACACCATTTAAAAAAAAGTGCGCTTTCTGAACCAAGAGCTACCTTTTTGCCAAATTTGGTGTAATTCCGTTCAGCAGTTCGGGCTGTAGCCTTGTCTAAAGTTTCCTATGGAAATTAACATGGGGAAAATGCATTTTGGGACCCCCCTTTTTCTTAGCCCCCGCTTGACGAATCACCCCGAAACTTTTGAAACAGGAGCTGACCTGAGCAGGCCATTAGTTTGGAAAATTTCACGAAGATTCGTCAAACGGCGCCAAAGATATTGGGAAAAGAAAAAACGCTTTTTGAATAGAAACAAGGTCCTAACTATAACTACCTACTGGCGACCGCCAGTAGGTAATATATTATCTACTGGCGGTCGCCAGTAGATAGTTATAGTTAGAACTTATTTTCCATAGGAAATTCGCAACATTCTATTCCCAATAACTTTGGCGCCGGTTGACGTATCTTCACGAAATTTTCAAAACTTGTGGGGCGCTCCAGTCCGCTCCTGTCCTGAAAGTCTCGGGGTGATTCGTCAAGTGGGGGCCGAGAAAAAAGGGGGGTCCCAAAACATGTTTTCCCCATGCAATTTTCCATAGGAACCTTTAGTCGCAGCTACAGCCCGAACTGCTGAACGGAATTACACCAAATTTGGCAAAAAGGTAGCCCTTGGTTCAGAGTCATGCCTTTTGGTTAAATGGTGTAAATCCGTTCAGTAGTTCCTGAGAAAATCAAAAGTAAAATCACATATATATCTATGGCCGCGGTGGATTCGCGCACCCTGAGCGCACCCTCCCGATCACGAGCTGTATGCTAATTGGCTGTCAACACTCCAAACCATGAAGTGTTGGCAGCCATCTTGTTCCTCGGTAGAACCGAGGCACAAGAAATCACAGAAACAAGTGCGCAAAACGCAAAAAGGGGGCAGGGTAGAAACACCCTGACCCCCTAGGCCTGCTCAGGGCCAAAAAAAGCATTTTGTTTTTTTTAAAATCGGCGGGATGTGCGTAGGGTGCGCGGATCCCACCATGAAAAAACAAAAACAAAAACAAAGCGCGGTCTCCCGCGCTTGGTTGTTTTTTGGCCCCCGGGTGGGCCAAGTCCCGGGGGCATGCGGGGGTTTGTAAAAATATTTTGTGGGGGGCCTCTAAGGCCCCCCCAAGCCCCAGGGACTGCCACCCCCAGGGCTTCAACTAAATAAGGGTGGCGGGGGGCACACGGCCCCCCCGCAGCCCTGGGGACCGCCACCCCCAGGGGCTTCATTATTTTAATAAATAAATTACCTGTGTGGGGGGGCTCCAGCCCCCCCACATGCCCCGGGGACCGCCACCTCCCCGGGGCACTAACAAAAGAAATGTGGGGGTCCGTTTCGGACCCCGGAAGCCCTGGGGACCACCACCTCCCCGGGGCTTTACTAATGAAGAGAGGGGGGCCGCGCGGCCCCCCTCCTGGAGCCCTCCATGGCCCTGGGGACCACCACCCCCCAGGGCCAGCTCCTGCAGTGTCCCGGGGTGCCTACTCCCGGGACACTGCTGTTTGCAATGGCAGGGCGGGAGCACCGCGGCTCCCGCCCTGTCATTGCAAACTTGCTTTGCTTCATTGAAGCGAGAGCAGGGAAACCTGCTCTCGCTTCAATGAAGCAAAGCAGATTGCTTTTCCATAAGGGGAGCTACATGTCAGCAGCTGACAAGAAGTATTCCTGTGGCACCTCTTCGATGCTCAAGCATTTGCAAACTATGCATCCACAACGTCTTGCAAGAGAACAGCAGAGACGAGACCTTCAAAAGCAAGCAAGAAAGGACAACAGTGGAGAAGCAAGTACTTCATCTGGTTCCACTGCAACATCAACACCGCAGATCATACCTCAATTTGCCAGAGTGGAGCAGACCTGCGTAAAATGCAAAGCAATGTTGTGTTATGGCGAACAATCAGTAGATGCCATAGTGGTTGCGATTAATAACCACCATTGCAAATTATTATTATTATTTTTTTTTTTTTGCAATGACTTTGTAATTGCATACTGTTTTATAACCTTTCACCGTTGGGTCTGTTAATTTTTTCATTCTTTTAAAAAACCACCAAAATAATACAAAAAACAGTTGAAAAAACACAAAAAAATATAAAAGAAAAAAATTGTTCTTTTTAGGACAGTCTACTTGGTTAAAAATAGACAAATTTGTAAGTGTTGTATGAATTGTGGCAAGTGTAATATGTGGAGAAGTGAATGGGTAGTGCATGTGTGAATGCATGAATGCATGTATAGTGCCTCGGTGATTGGAGATGTGCAAGTGTACTACCTGAGTTATTCCATGAGTACGTGGCTAATACTGGGAGATTGTAAGAGTGCATAGGTAGAGACTGCATAATTGATTGCATGACTGCAGCGGTAGTGTCTGAGCGATTGAAGGAGTGCATGAGTAATGCCAGGGTGCATGGAAGAGTACATGGGTACTGCCTTCATGCATAGACGAGTGCATGGGTAGTTTCTGTGTGATTGGAAGAGTGCATAAGAAGTACCTGGTTGATTGCATGAGTGTACGGGTAGTGTCTGGATGATTGGAAGACTGTATGGGTAGTGGTTGAGTGATTGCATAAGTGTAGCAGAAGTGCATAAGTGCATGTATGAGTATATGGCTAGTGCCTGAGTGATTGCATGAGTGCATGGATAGTGTCTGGGTGATTGGAGGAGTGCATGGGTACTGCCTGAGTGATTGAAGAAGTGCATGGGTAATGTCTGGCTGATTACATAAGTGCATGGTTAGTGCCTGGGTGATTGCAGGAGTGCATAGATAGTGTCTGCCTGATTGCATGAATGCAGGGGTAATGTCTGGGTGATTGGAGGAGTGCATGGGTAATGCCTAGGTGCATGGAAGAGTACATGGGTACTGCCTTCATGCATAGACGAGTGCATGGGTAGTTTCTGTGTGATTGGAAGACTGCATAAGAAGTACCTGGTTGATTGCATGAGTGTACGGGTAGTGTCTGGATGATTGGAAGACTGTATGGGGAGTGGTTGAGTGATTGCATAACTGCAACAGAAGTGTGTAAGTGCATGTATAAGTGCAAGGCTAGTGCCTGAGTGATTGCATGAATGCATGGATAGTGTCTGGGTGATTGGAAAAGTGCATGGGTCCTGCCTGAGTAATTGAAGAAGTGCATGGGTAATGTCTGGGTGATTGCATAAGTGCATGGTTAGTGCCTGGGTGATTGCAGGAGTGCATAGATAGTGTCTGCGTGATTGTATGAAGGCAGGGGTAATGTCTGGGTGAGTGGAAGAGTGCATGAGTACTGCCTGACTGATTGAAGAAGTGCATGGGTAATGCCTGAATGATTGAAGGACTGCATGGGTAATGCCTAGGTTATTGTATGAGTGCAGGGGTCATGTCTGGGTGATTGAAGAAATGCATCAGTTATGCCTGAGTGATTGCATGAGTTCATGGGTAGTGTCTGGGTGATTGTAGGAGTGCATGGGTACTGCCTGAGTGATTGAAGTAGTGCATGGGGAATGTCTGGGTGATTGCATAACTGCATGGTTACTGACTGGCTGATTGCAGGAGTGCATAGATAGTGCCTGGGTGATTGCATGACTGCAGGGGTAATACCTGCGTGATTGCATGAGTGCAAGGGTAATGTCTAGGTGATTTTGTAAGTGCATACGTAGTGCCTGGTTGATTGCATGAGTGCTGTGGTAGTTCCTGGATGATTGGAGTAGTGCATAGGTAGTGTCTGAGTGTTTTTATAAGTGCATGCTACTGGCTGAGTGATTAGAGGAGTGCATAGATACTGCCTGGGTGATTGAAAGAGTGCAAGGGTAGTGTCTGGGTGATTGCCTGAGTGCAGGGGTAATGTTTGGGGGAATGGAGAAGTGTATAGGTAATACCTGGGTAACTGCAAGAGTGCACAGGTAATGTCTAGCTGATTGCATGAGTGTACAGATACTGCCTGGGTGATTGGAGGAGTACATAGGTAGTGTCTGTGTGATCTTATAACTGTATGGATGCAGGCTAGGTGATTGGAGAAATACATGGATAGTGCATCAATGATGGCAGCAGTGTGTGAATAGTGCCTAATTGTATACATCTGTGCATGGGTAGTATTTGATCAAATGGATGAGTGCAATAAAAGTAACTGTAAACATTACTTCATAATAATATGCTTATTACATCATTTCATCTTACCTTGTTTATTGAAGTAGATATCAAACTCATTGAAACTATTTTACAGTTGTTTCATTGTAAACTAAATTTAAAATATTTTCAAACTTTAGTATTATTTTCTGTAAATGAGAAGAAAAAAATGTTATTGCATATAATATTATAGTTTTAAGAACACAACATAATTTTAGAATTACATAACATATTCAGTTTCCCTTTTTTGCTGTTTTCAGATTCTATTGAATTTCACCATACACAGTGATTTCAATGTTGATCATCACATAACAGCGGGGAAAAAAATGCAATCAGTAAGATTGTAAAAAAAAACTAATCTGTGTTGAAAATATTTACAACAAGTTCAACTATCTGTTTACCTATCTACAGTTTCTAAATTACATTCTTCAACTACATTAAATGATCTACTTCTCTGAAATTCATTTTCTAAAATATACACATTTACATCGCGTATGATATAAAGAACAAATATATAAACTACTTGTTTCAAACACAATTTTGCAAACCCAATAAGAATTAGCACAAACAATAATTCAAACAGTAAATCTCCACATTTTACCAATAGGCCGAATAATGTTTCTAAATCTATTTGCATTGAAAATATCCAAAATAAACTCGTTAATTCGTGTTCACATCTTCCCAGTAGGCCGAATGATGCATCAAAAATATCAGATATGAATTTGGTAATTCCAAAGGCAACCGACATTTGAATTCCAAATGGGCATCATTACAATGTGTCCATCCTTTATTGCACTTTAAATACACAGTATAGTGTCCAGACGTTGTAGTAGGTCCATCATGGAAAATAATAGCCACGCTATAAAAGTTCTTCCTGAAATTGATACTTGACACAACATTTTTAATTTTGGTTTCCAATTTTCTTCCATCTGCTCTACAACGTTGTAGCATTAAAATGACATATTGTCCAAATCTTTCTATAAATAATGTTGACAACATTTCTGATTTACAATGAGAACATTTCATATCTTGATTAGCTGTTTTTATTAATTTGTTAAAAGACACTGATTTGCAATCTGGTATTGTCAGATATAGGAATCGTTCAGTGTCTATTTCAGTGGTAGAAGAAAATGAGCACTCTTCACATTTATGATGCCATCTGTAACTTAGTCCAAACAAATTTTCAATTTCAATCCCTTCTCCTTCCAATACTGCAAGCATAAACATAAGAAACTCTTGTGCATCTTGTTGTATATTAAGTGTAAATTGCGAAGAACCAGCACATATATCCAAAAGATGCCGAATGCCAGAAGCAGTATGGATTTTAGTTCTATCACTTACCAACTTTTGAAACATATGATGTAATAAAGAACAGAATCTTTTTCTCGATTTTCCATAATTTTATCAGAAAGGTGTTCTAGATAAAAGACAACATTTAGAATTACATGAGCATAGCAGTTGATACCTGAACTATTTTCTAACTGGTATCCTACAATATCATCAACAGAGTCCATTTTCATTTTCTTGGCAGCTTCATGCTTCTCTTTAATTGTTTTCTTTTTTTCAATCTCACTAGAATGTTTGTCATATTTCTGTTTTGGACATAGTATATGTTTTTCATATATGGGATATTCACCTAAGTTAGGAGCATAAACTCTTCTTAACCAATTTTACTCTTTTACACAATTTACATCAGCACTAACCTTTTTCTCATCAAAATCAATCAAATACAAACCAGATAATGTTCTTACTCGAGACAATGCAACATATGCCATGCCCTCTTTAAACACTGTACTTCCAATATTTACCAAAGCATTGTCAACACTTAAACCTTGAGATTTATGAATGGTCACTGCATATGCTAAAGAAAGAGGAAACTTTTCTACGAACATACAAGTCTTTTACAAGCAAAAGACGAACAGCACAACGTCCAATCTGTTTTACCTCGTCAATCTGATCAAATTTAATCTTCAAAAATTCAATTCCATCTCTGTTCGGATAATTAACTAAATCAACAACTTTTCCCATTGCTCCATTTACTAAACCTTTTTCTACATCCAAATTACGCCGTAAAATGACCCGACGGTTTTCACATACATATAAAGTCTTTTCCAAACCAGCAGTCTTAGATATAGACTTTTCCAAAGAATCCAATTTTGATTTTAATTTTTCTGAGAGAATAATAGTAACTCCTTCATGTTCTATTTTATCAATGGCTTCCATTTCCATTATTTGTTGTTTTTCCAGCTTCAAAAGTTCTTCATTGAATGTAGAACACTCTTGCAGTGTTGGCATTAGGCAAATTATAGACTTCTTTTCTCCAATTTTTTTGTACATTATTTCAGGTGCAATATTTTCATTTGGAAACAAGTTTGTTAGTAGCCGACTTTGTAAAGCTTCTTTACCATGTTTTGTCAAAACACCAATTCTTATATCTTGAAGAATGTTTCCATAATGTTCATCACTTGCTTGTCACATATTCTTAATAAGTTCTTTATATTCAAAATGAGACCAAATGTTTACATTTCCAATACTTCCCAAAGATTTCCTAGTGTCTTCATGGACAAGTGTTTTAAAAACTGGTTGCCCTTTTACAGGAGTAAGTTGTAGTAGGTCGCTGAATACAATTGCACGTTTTCCTCCAAATAAAACATCATAATCTGTTTTTAAAATCTGTTGCATTCTTAAATGTACAAAAGCAAGCATTAAGTTTGAGACCATGCTCACCTCATCAATGATCAGAAGTTTCATTTTCTTTAGTACTCTTGAGACTTCATAACAAGCTTCTCCAGATAGCTTGTGATATTCCAACTTATTTTCATGTTCAACTGGTAGCATGAGTAATCGATGTAATGTAATCCCTTTAATGTTATGTGCTGCTAACCAAGTTGGAGCGGTTACAACACAAGATAAATGTGATTCAGTGGTTTTGTGTAGATAACTGATCAAAACTTTAATTAAGAAACTTTTTCCGGTTCCAGCTTGCCCACTGATATACATTCAAATAGGTTTAAATGATGTGCATTGGCATTCTTTTTTTCATGCAGTAAATCATGCTCTATCTGTAGTGTAACTTGCTGATATATTTCTTTTTGTTCAATATTTAGTTGTTCTTCCAAGTTTCCCAACTCAATATTATCCTGTTGTGCTTGTTGCATTGCCGTTTCTACTTCATTCATAGCGATTGCTGCTTCATTTTCAAGAATTGGTTGTCCTAGTGGATCTTGACTTAGTGGAGCAGAACTTTGACTATCTTGAGAACTATCTCTAGCGATTTCAGCTGCAATACTAGTTTGTTATTCAATCTCTTCATTCAACATTTGTAGATAATTTGGAAAAACTGTGCATTCAATGCTATCTTTACATGCGTTAAAAGAATCTTCATAGCAATCAAAATCTCCAAGTAATTCCATTTCACTACCCCAAGGCTTGAACAGTTGCAGAAGGGCTAATAGAAAAATTCCCTTTTATCTGGAGTATGACAACTGAGTTTCCTGTGATTAATAAGATTTCCTTTGGTATGTTTTACCAAACATCCATCACATCCAATTACTGCATATTTTTCTTCATTTATATTATCTGTAACATTTCTCTTAAAGATGTAATATTGCAGTACTTCATAGAGACATATGTTTTCCAGATGTGGACTTCTTTTAGGCTAGTACGTATCCAACATATTTGTTTTAACAATATCTGTACTTTCCGGTTCATTCAATGCTAAGTATTCAATTTCTTGTACAGATTTCAATACTCTATTTCGTGTTGCAGCAAGACCTAGACTTACCCAAATGATTCCTCTTGACTTTGAATATAAACTCGCAGAGGTAAACCGATCCGAACATGCGTACGATCCAATCTCTTGATGGGAAAGCATCTTCAAACTAAAGCTGTACAATTTGTTACTAAGAGTCTTCTCTTGTGAAATTTCTTCTCACATTTCTTTCAACTCTGTCTTTTCAGATTTGGTTATATATGATGTAACATAGCGAGCAACAGCAATCGAATTATCTGCAACATACTGGATATCCATTTATGCATTCCACATCGTCAAAATCACTGGATTGTAGTCATTAATATACTTTGATTCTTCACTTCTTTTTATGTTGTAAGTATTCTTCGGAGATTTCCGAGTTATAGTATGCCTCACTGCTGACATGAAACTATTCACTCTTCCTTTGGAAATTACTGGACGTGGGAATCCAAAACGACATTTTGTATAAAATTTTTCCTTTGACTTGTATTTCCGTCGACAATATTTCCCACATCGATTACTTTGAAACCGTAAAACTTCTTGTCTTAAGCTATTTTCTCCTCCTGTTTTTGGAATAGCACAGGTAACATAGTATTCAATGAAAGACAAAACAGTTTCATCAGAATCGGTTCCAAATTTAGGTGCATCCTTGATCGATAATAGCATGTGTATATGAGGAGCACCTCTGGCTTGGTACTCCATTCTCCGAAAGAAATCAATAACTTCTCCAAGAGGTGGATTATTTTTATTGCAGATAAAAGACATCATAGCTTGAAACCTATGATTAAAATATCTGCACATATTTACAGGATCCAAGGAACACAGTTCTCCAGCTGTCTTCAATTCAATGTTTTTAATATTTGAATTTGCTTCTCGTAGAGATTCAAGTAAATCGTCCCATGCGTATTCAGCACAGCTAAGCGTAACAAACCATGTAGGGGTTCCTAAGTTCCTTAACATGCATTTAAGTTCTCCATGACGACAATACCAATACTCATTGGTACCACGTTGACATGCCATCAAATTAATTAACTGAGATTCTAAATCATTGTCTCTTTGTTGAACTTTGTCCAAATATTCCTTTGCAGAAAGATGTGTAAGATGAACTCCTGTTTTTAATATGTGATTCACTGCATATGAAAGTCCAGACAAGTCACTTTCAAATAGAAGATGAAATAAATATGGAACATGTAGGAAGGTAGGATCTGACTGCATGGTTACCCCCACTTTTTGCCTGGTATGTTGCTGGTTTTTGACTAGTCTGACTGGGATCCTGCTAATCAGGACCCCAGTCTATCTGCTTTCTCCCTTAAATTGGCATACATGTACTTTGGTACACTCCAGATTGGATACTGGGGTACCATTATAAGTACCTAGTATATGGTACCCATGTACCCAGGGCATAGGTACCCCAGAGGCCTCCCATGGGCTGAAGCATGTATTATGCCACCCATGAGAGGCCATGCAAAATCGAACTCTAGGTCTTCTACAGCAGCCTGTGTAAGATGGTGCTTGCACCACTTACTTTAGATATAGGTTCGCTATATCTATAGGTCACTACACTTAAAACTTATAAGTCACCCCTATAGCAGGCCTTATCAATCCTGAAGTCAGGGTGCTGGGATTTTAGTGAGAGGATGCCCCTTCATGAGCAGAGTCCCTTTGCAGCCTTCGGAGACCATTCTCCTGGGTTGTCTGTGACTCAGTCGGACATATAGGTAGAGGTGCATTATAACCTCGCGGTAAATGCTATCTCGAAAACGGCTGCATGGAAACATATTGTGTTTGGTATCAAACATCTTGGAATCATACCTCCACACCAGTAACTGGTGTGGGAGGTATGATTCCACCCTTCAGAAGCAAGCTTCGTGGGGTCACCGGTCTACCCGGTACCAGCCTTCTCGACCCGGACACCACAAAATGGATGCTGCCAGCCAGAGACACATTTCTGCCCTCCTGCTGCTGAGCCAAGCTCGAGCAGAGGAAGGCAGCACAATAGGCATCCTGTCACAGGGAGGTGTGACCACCTTCCAGACAGGGTTTAATATATTGGGGCTGGGTGGGTGCACTCTGAGAATGCCTGAAAGTCTGCACTGGGGGCACATTTGGTGTCCCTGTGCATAGTCCAGCTCTAACCAGTTCTGAGAGCCATTGGCTCCTGCTCTGGTGCAAAACTGAACAAAGGACATGGGTGTAGCCACCCCTCTGCCCTGCCCCTCCCCTAGGAGGGTCCCCTGAATCTGTCCAACCCTCTCCCGTGGGTATAAAATGGGTTACCTGGCTACAGGACATTGAATTTTATGTGGACAAGATTCTTTTCAGAAGAAACCACTAACCTTCGACCGTCTGGACACCTGGACTTGGCTGGACCTCGACTGGGCTCGACTTCGTCCCCCTTTCCGTCCACAGCTTAGTTTGTGCCGTGACTCCATACAGGCTCTGTGCAGGACCTGCGGGGCACTAAAGACAACAGAAGAATCTCCCTTGGAGTGAAGGAGTCACTCCCCTGCTTCGCAGGCACCTAAAGTGCAACTGACTAGTAGCTGCTCCTGAGCTCCTGTGGACTCTGAAGATTTCAGCAACACAGGAGGTGGGTTCCTGAAGGTCCCCAAGATTGATCTACCCTCTCATTGAGTTTGAGGCCAGTATCCCTCGTGGGGCTGCATAACCCAAACCCCTGTGCATCACGTCCATTTGCAAGTGCATATGCTTGTTGGTGATTCCCGAGCTAGTGCATTGGACGCCGTGTAGTCCTGACCCTGAGCCATATTTGCACCAAGGATCTCTGGCCTCCTCACACCGAGTGCTCCGTGGGCTGGTACTTTGCAATCTTGCTCGAGGTCCCTTCGCGACTCCTGGTCATCCAGCCTGCGGGTCTTCCTGAGGGTCATCTTGATTGTTATTGGGCTTTCCTGGTTGCCCCAGATGTGCCCTGACCCTCCATTGCTTGGAGAGTCCCCTGGACCTTGCTGGTCAACACCATAACCTGTTTGTCCTTCCTGCATGGGTTGCTGTTGCCAAGGCTTGTTGGTTCTCCCGCCGGACACCGACCCCTCAGCACTCGACATCCTTCATGGGACAGCTCACCTCCGGCTCCTGGTCATCCTCGATGTCTCCTGGTCCTCGTGGCAGCAGAGTCAAGCATCCCTTCTTCGCACCTGAAGCACCCAACATCAGTGGGCATTCATCTACCGAGCCCTTGGTCACTCTGACGTGACCCAGACTCTGTCCCCTCTGCTTTCAGGTTCCTTCCATCCAGAATCCAGGCTTGGATTTCACCGGACCCTGTTCACCTTCACGGCAGCAGTACTTCTTTCTTTCCTTCCATAGAGAACAACAAGAGTTTCCGACACCACTTCCGACCTATGCACCTGGCTCCCCTGGGATACATAACTCTGATACCATGGTATTCACGGGTGGGGTGGCTCTTTAAACTCTTAAGTTCCGAAGGGTTCACTCGAAGTCCTCCTAGAAGGGTCCTTAAACTTTAACTTTGCAACCGCGACTTTCCCATAGAGTTGCACGGAACACGCGGTCGTGTTTCCTCACTGCACCCGTCCTCCATGGGTCTCCTGTGTCATCACCTTGTGTGGATCCTAGGGGTCCCAGCGATTCTACGTGCACTAGGCACTGTGTCTAGTCAAGTCGTGATTGTTATACCACTATTTTAGTATATGGCTGGGTCTCCCCCTGGAGCCCGCTGTGTATTGTGCTACCTACAACTGTTCTATTGATCCAGTATTGTGTGCCTTGTGTTCTATCCTCGTGTAGAGGATAGTAGAGAGTGTTATATTAATAAATACACATTTTTATATAACTACTGTGTGGTTCTCCTTCATTTAGTCATTCAGGGGTTGATATTCTGGTAAAACAAGCTGCTTTACAATCCTTTAAGATTAAGCCTGAAGGCTGCTCTCCATAGCTACCACTAGGATAGCTTTCATAAAGGTTATCTTTGACTTCATACATCATAAGGGTCGTGTGGATTGGTACAAGGTGCCCACTTTAACTAGTGGACAGCATATACCAAGCCACCTTCTCACATTGGTGGCAGCGGTGGGATTCAAGCTTGCTATTGTTTTACCAGATAAATCTCATTGAGTGATTAACTGAAAACCACTAAAAGTATTAGGCACATATAATACAAGACAACATAGATCTTCTAGGGGGTGGGGTAGAAGGCCCTAGTGTCCCTCTCTTCACCCCTCCAGGAAGAGTGCAGAGTTTACCAAGGAGATCTAGATCTCCCTCTGCAGAATCTCACCATTCAGGAACTTCTGTAGGGACCTCCATATCTCATAAGAGAGACAGCTCCTTTGACAGACAGTGCCAATTTCTAGAGCTTGAGAAAGTCCAGCTTAGGCTCAGGCAAGAGCAATTGGCACTAGATATGGAATCCCTAGCGCTCCAGAAGGCTAAAAAGAGATTGGGACTAGAGTCCCATGATGGCAGCAACAGTGTCCCTAGGATTAAGGAGTATACTTATGATCATAGGAACCTGAGCAGAGGTCCCTCCCTACCATGTTGGGGATGACATCCACAAATGGATAACTGCTTTGGAGAGGGCCTGTAAGGTACAGATGGTCCCTCAAGAGCAGTGGGCAGCTATCTTGTGGCTCTCCTTTGCTGACAAAGGTAGAGATAAGCTCCTCGCTGTTAGAGAAGAGGATGCTGACAATTATTCAGTCCTGAAGAGTGATCTCATTGATGGCTTTGGCTTAACCACTGAACAATACAGGATTAAGTTCAGAGACACCCAGAAGGCACAGACTCAGGACTGGGTAGACTTTGTAGATGGTGCTACAAAGGCTCTGGAAGGTTGGATACTTGGCAGCAAAGTGCATGACTATTTAGGATTGTACAATTTGATTATGAGGGAGCAGATCCTTAATAATTGTCAAAATCAGCTTTTGCACCAGTACCTGGTGGACTCAGATCTGACTTCTCCCCAAGAATTGGGAAAGAAGGCAGATAAATGGGTCAGAACCAGGGTGAAACAAAAGAACCATGGTGGTGACCAGAAGAAAGATTCTTCCAAGACCCAAGAGAAAGGTGGGGATAAGTTAAAAGATAAGTCCTCTGAAGGGCCCCAAAAACCCTCTTCTGGGGGTGGGTCCCAAACTCCTTCCTCCCCTGAAAAGAAACCTTATTGCTTTGCCTGTATGAAGCCAGGCCACAGGAAAAATGATGCCATTTGCCCTAAGGTCAGCAATAAGGAAACTATTCCTCCAAACACTACTTCCACACCTCCTGGTACTACAGGTAGTAATCCCCCAGGTGGTGGTAGTGCACCCAAAAATTTGGTTGGGTTTTCTTGGGGAACTGAGGTGGACCCTGGCCTAGCCAGGTCCCCACATAGGCCACTTTAGTCTGTGATGGTGGCATGGGGTTTGCCACTTTTACTGTCAGTCCCAATTCCTTGGGCAAGTAAAGACAAGAGCCTCTAATCAATGGTCAGAAAGCTGTAGCCTATAGAGACACTGGAGCTAGTGTCACCATGGTGACAAGAACCTTAGTGCCCTCAGCTCAGCTTTTACCTGAGTTTATTATCAAAGGACAAAGGCTCCTGTAGACACTTAGGGCCATATGTAGGTGGGCTAATACCGGTCGGTAACGGCCGAAAATAGGTAAATTTCCCGTTACCGACCGGTATTTAGCCCTTTGCGATGTAGGAGGCCGGATTTAAGGAGTCGGTAATTTACTGATTCGTTATTTTAAGGAATCAGTAAATTACCGATTCCTTAAATCCTATGTAGGAGCACTCAAGTGAGTGCATTTTTGGTTTAAGGATTCGTTATTTACCACCAACTACAAGTTGGTGGTAACTACCGAATACCTTTTAAAAAGCAATTTTGTGCTTTTTAAAAGTGCCATGTGGCAGACATACATGCCCTTAGGGCATGTATGTGCGCCACATGTGCACACATGCACGATTCAGGGGTGCAACAGGGTGTCAATTTGACACCCTGCCACCCTTGAATATGCTCCCCCTATTACCGATTCGGTATTTACCGAATCGGTAATAGTGAATAGCTTACCATTCATTCCTATGGGCCTCCAGGCCCATAGGAATGAATGGGAAGGTATTCCTTATTACCGATTCGGTAAATACCGAATCGGTAATAACGAATATTACCGAATCGGTAAAATTTACCGAATGTTTACCTACATTCTATTTACCGATTCTTAAATACCGAATCGGTAAAATTCGGTATTTAGGAATCGGTAAATAGAAATTACTTACATATGGCCCTTAATGAAGTAATCTCAATGTATATGAGCACAATGGCAATATATTGGGTTATAGAGATATTGGAGAGAGAAGGAAGCAAATACACCTCTGATTTGTTTTTGAATCAAAAATATTTATATAATCCTTGAAATGAAATACTGTTACACAATAGTGCATTTGGACATATGGTTCTGAGTGAAAGGTGTCCCAGTGAAAAACGGAACCTAGAACATTAGGGACATATATGTGAAATATATACAAGGTTTCCAATGCTTAATATAAATGATCATTTACATATGTATGTACAGTATACAGCGCTAGATACAGTGATCAGTGCTGGTGGACAATGGTTCGTTTATGCAACTTGTCGACGGCGTTTCGACCCTGTGTGCAGTGTAGGGTCCCTTCAGGACCTATGATCGTGGGGACACCTATGAGAAGATGAGGGATAATGTCAGTATGTGGCTCATTTTAAGCAACTGGTATTATGTGGTGGAACTACGGTTTCGTTTGTATAGTACCTGAAGGGTAATGGACCGGCTCGTGTGGAGGGTGTGGCACCGTGCAAAGGATAAAAAAGGGGATACTCACATGGGTCCCAGCCGGGAGCTACACACGTGAGAGAAACGAGTAATTAGCATTCAAAAAGTGGGGGTTGGAGGCATGACATAGTATTGCAACTTGGAACAGACCTGGAACTTACCCCAAGTGTGAGGTGGGTGGTGAGCTGGCTATTACGTGAATGCGCACAATGTGAGGATCCACGTGTGTGGAAGATGGCACGATCAAAGCGCTGTCAAGATGGGTCTGTAGAGAGGGGGAGGGAGCATGTGCATTGGTAAAAGTATGGGGACACTTGTAATGGGGTGCACAAATATTTAATAAAGGCTCAGCGCTTACCGAGTTCCGATTCTGAGCGCATGCATGGAAGCAGGCTACTTCCTTCTGTCGTCAATCATGACAAGGCCATACTTTTTCATATGTTTTCATATGGAGGGTGAGAATATTCTCACTTTGGTGTCTAAAAGAAGAGGTCAATGCATTAAAAAATGTGCGCTCGGGGAAAACGTGATGTAGCACCGCGCTGACAACATTCAAGCACAGGGCGTGTGCCCGCTTACCTCTTATGGAGAATGAATCAACTGCAGCCTGTGGCAATCCTTCCAAGTAGCAGGACAGTGTGTGTCTGTCTGCTCAGGTACGATGACAAGGGATCAATGCTTGCTCTGGATTTATAAAGGCCTGCCTTCCCGCCAAAAGTCTATGTTCAGACCCGACTGTGGAGTGTGATCAGCGGATGAGATCTGTATTTCTATTATCCATAATGAAAACAAAAAGCAGACTGCTGCCTGACGCGTGTATAAGGCCCATCCAAGTTCGAGGGGCATGTATTATGCATGGATATTATTTATAGATTGCAGACATTTATACTGTAATGAATTGGATAATTCTGTCGAGTGTGGGGACTGGCCGGGTGTCCTAGTTTTAATGTGCGCTTACTTGTGTCCGATAACCATATTGTTAAAGGACAGTGATCTCGTGTGCCATTTACATGGTCTGTGCTATGTATTGTACATAACAGAGCCAAGACGATTGCCTACGGTGTGCGTTTTGGTGGGTATAATGAACTCACCCATTTTGCGCTAGCCCATTGTATGGAATTGTACTTCAGGACAGTTATTCCACATTATTTACATATTCAAGAACATAATATATAGCATTCATAATACATGTGTGATGAAGCATTCAGGGTAAACTATTGACAGTTGTGCCTTGAGTGGCTGTAAAGGTTGGTATGACAGTGTGGCACACCATATGATAATTCAGTAATGGTACTTGACGTCAAGACACTAAATTACGTGTTCTAAACATTATGTTATATCACATGTAAGACTATCCGCTCAGTGCACAAGACTTTACAACTGTAAGTGATAGTCATATCATATACAATGCTCATGTAATTCTGTTAATATGTTATTTGGGCTTATTGTTTACGACATGCCGAAATGCTCACATTGGATTGTTTCGCTTTCCTTATTCAACAATTGCTTTATTGGATATGCATTGTAGTAATTGCATGCAGAGTGTTTAACAGGTATGAACAATTATTCTAGTATCAGGAATACTGTCTGCTCAATCTGATTTGTAGGGTAGCATAATTGTGCCATGACAGCCGGTTACAACTCTATACAAGTATGGCGGAGTTCCTACACGTTTTGTTACAATCCAGTGCCCTGTGTTGTGTTTTCTAACCAACCTCGGTGGTGAAGCCTATGTGTTATACAACCAGTAGTACTGGCAAGGAGTTATGTTCAATATACCCCCTGTTTCCACTGGCATGCCATTTTCAGTATTGTACTTGCCATGTTTGTGTTTTACCCAGCTATAGGTAAATTTACATGTGTGGGAAAAATTAGCACAGTGCTGTCTAATTATACAGCTAGTTGAGATCTAATGAGGTTAGTTACTCAGTGTAGTGACAAATCCTCGCCACTCCTCCGCTGTATTCAGTCCTTGCGCTATCAAGTCAGTACGTTCTATCCAACGACATTCTAGTCGTTGGAGAATTTGTGTAAGATCTCCTCTTTCTGGGATGGAGGCTCTGTCTATGACTTGCCACCTTATGTCATCTGCTGTGTGTTTTTTTCGGTGAAGTGGCTGACTAATGGGGCGTTGACTACAGAGTGTCTGATGCGGCTACGGTGTTGACTAATCCTAGCTTTTATCGGTTGTTGTGTCTGTCCAATATACGGTAGTTGACAGGGGCAGAATATGCAATATATTACATTTCTTGTGTTGCAATTAGCAAAGAAATCCAGTGTATGTTTGATGTTTTTGTGTTCAAATGTTTTTGTATTGTGAGTGAAGGCACATGACACGCAGTTGCCGCACTTGAAGTTGCCCTTGACCTCAGGAAGGCCCCAAGCGGTCGTCAGTATTCTGGTTGTCTTTGGAATACTCTCCGTGGATGACCTGACTAGATGATCTTTCACATTCTTGCCACGCTTAAATGCAAACATGGGGACATCAATGGATGAATCTATGCTCTTTATTATGTGCCAGTTTTTTGTTATCAGTTTCCGTACCTGGTTGGTATGTGTGCCTAATGTGGTCACACAAATTAGTCTGTCCGGTGCTACATCATGTTTTCCCCCAGCGCACATTTTTTAATGCATTGACCTCTTCTTTTAGACACCAAAGTGAGAATATTCTCACCCTCCATATGAAAACGTATGAAAAAAGTATGGCCTTGTCGTGATTGGCGACAGAAGGAAGTAGCCTGCTTCCATGCATGAGCTCAGAATCGGAACTCGGTAAGCGCTGAGCCTTTATTAAATATATGTGCACCCCATTACAAGTGTCCCCGTACTTTTACCAATGCACATGCTCCCTCCCCTTCTCTACAGACCCGTCTTGACAGCGCTTTGATCGTGCCATCTTCCACACACGTGGATCCTCACATTGTGCGCATTCACGTAATAGCCAGCTCACCACCCACCTCACACTTGGGGTAAGTTCCAGGTCTGTTCCAAGTTGCAATACTATGTCATGCCTCCAACCCCCACTTTTTGAATGCTAATTACTCGTTTCTCTCACGTGTGTAGCTCCCGGCTGGGACCCATGTGAGTATCCCTTTTTTTATCTTTTTTATCCTTTGCACGGTGCCACACCCTCCACACGAGCCGGTCCATTATCCTTCAGGTACTATACAAACGAAACCGTAGTTCCACCACATAATACCAGTTGCTTAAAATGAGCCACATACTGACATTATCCCTCATCTTCTCATAGGTGTCCCCACGATCATAGGTCCTGAAGAGACCCTACACTGCACACAGGGTCGAAACGCCGTCGACAAGTTGCATAAACGAACCATTGTCCACCAGCACTGATCACTGTATCTAGCGCTGTATACTGTACATATATATGTAAATGGTCGTTTACATTAAGCATTGGAAACCTTGTATATATTTCACATATCTGTCACTAATGTTCTAGGTTCCGTTCTTCACTGGGACACCTTTCAATCATAACCATATGTCCAAATGCACTATTGTGTAACAGTATTTCATTTCAAGGATTATCTAAATATTTTTGATTCAAAAACAAATCAGAGGTGTATTTGCTTCCTTCTCTCTCCAATATCTCTATAACCCAATATATTGCCATTGTGCTCATATACATTGAGATTACTTCATTAAGTGTCCACAGGAGCCTTTGTCCTTTGATAATAAGTTTATTACCCTGGTTCCGCGTGAGTAGGGTTCCCTTGTTCCTGTCCTACATTTACCTGAGTTTAAGCACCAGGTGACCAATACTGATGATGTGAGGACAGATCATCCCATGGCCATAGTCAATCTCAGCTGGGGAGGGGTCACTGGCCCAAAGAGAGTGGCAGTGTCCCCAAACTTGCCTGTAGATTGCCTTTTGGGTAATGATATAGAAACTTCAGCCTGGGCTGAAGTAGAACTGAAGACCCATCTAGAGATGTTAGGCCTCCCTGAGAGAGTTGGTGAGACCCCTAGGGCCTCAGTCCAACCCCAGGAAACTTTTGAGGTAGTGGAGCCTGAAACAATGGACCACTCTGCTCCACCAGAGAGCACAGGGAATGAAGAAAAGTCTTCTCCCCCCCAGACTATAGGTAAGGGTCAGCTTCCTCAGGGAACTGATCCTACCCCTTGTGAAGGAACTGCCCCAGAGGTGGTCAGGCCTGTCCTGGCAGAACCACTGAGGGCAGGGGACCCTTCCAAGGAGGTGCCCAGTCTGGAGCAGGTATCCTGCCCCTCTCTACCCAGCCTCAGTCAGCCTAGGGCTGTAGAGGTCAGGGATGTCAGTGGACCCCTGGGGGCCCATTGTCCAGAGGAACCCCCTCATCATCAGATTAGGGACACCCAGTCTAGTAGCACTAGCCAGGTGAATATTCCTCAACATTCTGAGGGATCCCTCTTACCCTTAGGTAGTGACATCCCCCAGATGGACTCTGTTGGACAAAGAAAAACCTTGGACAAAGCTGTCCCAAACCTTCCCTGGCCCTCCATTGTTCCAAACAAAGGGACTCAACCCCCAGCTGTAGGCAGCCAGAGGTTGACCCCTAGGGCCAGATACAACTCAGTCATGGAAAGAAAGGCCTGTATGGTGACCAGTGCTCTGAGGTAGCTGAGACCAACCCTCTTAGGGCCTCACTTCCCTACTCAGGCACCCCACCAGCCTTTTTCTTTACCAAAACACACTACAGGTAGTAATCCCAAATTCTGGAGAGAATCCAAGACCCTTAAGGGTAGGGACTCCTTAGTGGTCCATAAGACAGGGAGTATCCATGCTAGTGCAGGACCTTCCTTATATGGCCACTTAGGAAATAAAGTCTCAACTGGGCAAGGTTAGCCTTATCTCCTTATCTGTTTTGGGGGGGTTATGTAGGAAGGTAGGATCTGACTGCATGGTTACCCCCACTTTTTGCCTGGTGTTTTGCTGGTTTTTGACTAGTCTGACTGGGATCCTGCTAATCAGGACCCCAGTCTATCTGCTTTCTCCCTTAAATTGGCATACATGTACTTTGGTACACTCCAGATTGGATACTGGGGTACCCTTATAAGTCCCTAGTATATGGTACCCAAGTGCCCAGGGCATAGGTACCCCAGCGGCCTCCCATGGGCTGAAGCATGTATTATTCCACCCATGAGAGGCCATGCTAAATGGAACTCTATGTCTGCTACAGCAGCCTGTGTAAGATGGTGCTTGCACCACTTACTTTAGATATAGGTTCACTATATCTATAGGTCGCTACACTTAAAACTTATAAGTCACCCCTATAGCATGCCTTATCAATCCTGAAGGCAGGGTGCTGGGTTTTTAGTGACAGGGTGCCCCTACATGAGCAGAGCCCCTTTGCAGCCTTCGGAGACCATTCTCCCAGGTTGTCAGTGACTCAGACGGACATATAGGTAGAGGTGCATTATAACCTCGCGGTAAATGCTATCTCGAAAATGGCTGCATGGAAACATATTGTGTTTGGTATCAAACACCTTGGAATCATACCTCCACACTAGTAACTGGTGTGGGAGGTATGATTCCACCCTTCAGAAGCAAGCTTTGTGGGGTCACCGGTCTACCTGGTACCAGCCTTCTCGACCCGGACAGCACAAAATGGATGCTGCCAGCCAGAGACACATTTCTGCCCTCCTGCTGCTGAGCGAAGCTCGAGCAGAGGAAGGCAGCACAATAGGCATCCTGTCACAGGGAGGTGTGACCACCTCCCAGACAGGGTTTTGTGTATTGGGGCTGGGTGGGTGCACTCTGAGAGTGCTTGAAAGTCTGCACTGGGGGCACATTTGGTGTCCCTGTGCATAGTCCAGCTCAAGCCAGTTCTGGGAGCCATTAGCTCCTGATCTGGCGTGAAACTGGACAAAGGACATGGGTGTAACCACCCCTCTGTCCTGCCCCTCCCCTGAATCTGTCCAACCCTCTCCCGTGGGTATAAAATGGGTTACCTGGCTACAGGACATTGGATTTTACGTGGACAAGATTCTACTCAGAAGAAACCACTAACCTTCGACCGTCTGGACACCTGGACTTCGCTGGACTTTGCTGGACCTCGACTGGGCTCGACTTTGTCCCCCTTTCCATCCAAAGCTTAGTTTGTGCCGTGACTCCATACAGGCTCCGTGCAGGACCTGTGCGGCACTTAAGGCAACAGAAGAATCACCCTTGGAGTGAAGGAGTCACTCCCTTACTTCGCAGGCACATAAAGCGCAACTGACCAATAGCTGCTCCTCAGCTCCTGCGGACTCTGAAGATTTAAGCAACACAGGAGGTGGGTTCCTCAAGGTCCCTGAAGACTATCTGCTCTCTCACTGAGATTGAGGCCAGTATCCCTCGTGGGGGCTGCGTAACCCGAACCCCTGTGCACCGTGTCCATTTGCAAGTGCATATGCTTGTTGGCGATTCCCGAGCTTGTGCATTGGACTCCTTATAGTCCTGACCCTGAGCCGTATTTGCACCAAAGATCTCCGGCCTCCTTGATAATAGTGCTCCGTGGGCTGGTACTTTGCAATCTTGCTCAAGGTCCCCTGGTGACTCCTGGTCATCTGGCCTGTGGGTCCTCCTGAGGGTCATCTTGATTGTTCTTGGGCTTTCCTGGTTTCTCCAGATGTGCCCCGACTCTCCATTGTTTGGAGAGTCCCCTGGACCTTGCTAGTCCACACCGTAACCTGTTTGTCCTTCCTGCGTGGGTTGCTTTTGCCAAGGCTTGTTGGTGCTCCCGCCGGACACTGACCCCTCAGCACTCAACATCCTTCATGGGACAGCTCACCTCTGGCTCCTGGTCATCCTCGACGTCTCCTGGTCCTCGTGGCTGCAGAGTCAAGCATCCCTTCTTCGCACCTGAAGCACCCAACATCGGTGGGCATTCATCTACCGAGCCCTTGGTCACTCTGACGTGACCCAGACTCTCTCCCCTCTGCTTTCAGGTTCCTTCCATCCAGAATCCAGGATTGGATTCCACCGGACCCTTTTCACCTTCTTGGCAGCAGTACTTCTTTCTTTCCTTCCATAGAGAACGACGAGAGTTTCCGACTCCGCTTCCGACCTATGCACCCGGCTCCCCTGGGATAGGTAACTCTGATACCACGGTATCCACGGGTGGGGTGGCTCTTTAAACTCTTAAGTTCCGAAGGGTTGGATCGAAGTCCTCCTGGAAGGGTTCTTAAACTTTAGCTTTGCAACCGCGACTTTCCCATAGAGTTGCACGGAACACGCGGTCGTGTTTCCTCACTGCACCCGTCCTCCATGCGTCTCTTGTGTCATCACCTTGGGTGGTTCCTTGGGGTCCCAGCGATTCTATGTGCACTATGCACTGTGTCTAGTCAAGTCATGATTGTTATACCACTATTTTAGTATATGGCTCGGTCTCCCCCAGGAGCCCGCTGTGTATTGTGCTACTTACAGCTGTTCTATTGATCCAGTATTGTGTGCCTTGTGTTCTATCCTCGTGGAGAGGATAGTAGAGAGTGTTATATTAATAAATACATATTTTTATAAAACTACTCTGTGGTTCTCCTTCAGTAGTCATTCAGGAGGTGATATTCTGGTAAAACAAGCTGCTTTACATTCCTTCAAGATTAAGCCTGAAGGCTGCTCTCCATGGCTACCACTAGGCTAGCGTTCATAAAGGTTATCTTTGACTTCATACATCATAAGGGTGGTGTGGATTGGTACAAGGTGCCCACTTTAACTAGTGGACAGCATATACCAAGCCACCTTCTCACAGAACACACTGTTGAAATCTTGGATCTTCTGAATACAATCTTGTAGAACGGTATTCTGAAGCTGGAATCTGTACTGGTCGTTCATCATATCGTCCACCTTTTCCAGTGGGGAAGAGCTGTGGAAAACAACGGGCTTCTAAACTTCTTTCCCAAACACTCATGGGAGTTCCCTTCGCTTTCTTCATTTGGAATAATTCAATAGTATTTCCAATCACTTCTTTTGAATGTAAAGGATGTATACTATAAAGTTCATAAATTTCTTCACTCCTGGAGTTGTCCACTTTTTCGATTTGTCCAGTTGAAATTTCTCTATCATCTCCTAAAGATATTTCTTGTTCTTTCAGATATACATTTTTGTAATAAATATTGTTTTCTATGAGAAATAACGTAGCCTTTTTAACTTTGGTGACATCTACTAACTCTTGCCATATTTTCCGACTCTTTGTTGGTACACCATTAACTAGAATAACTACAGGTTCAGTTACCTCTCTCTCTACTCCAACAGTTTCAATATTTTTCTTAAAATCTAAAGGTAAATACACAACTCTTCCTTTTAATCCTCTTTGTAAATCTGTGGGAGGCAGCTTACCTGTTTTAGGCTCCATACGAACTATAGCCTGCAACGGGTGCACAGATTGAATAGGAATAGACTCATATGTATTTAAATCCACCAGTTCCGGAGGAATAGCTACCAACTCTAGGTTATTATGTACAGCTCTAGCTGGCATTTTGTTCTCTTCTAATTTGCTGTAACAATATTTACAAATACGTTGATCACTACCCAACTCAAAACGACCTTCCATGAACAAATAAGCACCAAATTGCTCCTACTTATCATTGTTTTCCTTTTTACTTTTTAAATACACATCAACATTCCTAGTTTGACTTCTATAGTGAGTACGTCGACAACAAATACAAACATAGTTTGGTTTTTCACAACAAATTACCTTAAACTTTGTAATTTCTTCTACAAACTTCTCAGTAGTACTATCTTCCACCTCTTCTACAACACCTACACTTATCAAACTCTCACTTTCTCTACACTCTTCTTCAGTACTAAAGAAACGAAACTGTATATCATCACAAACTTTTTTTACATCAGATACTGAACCATGCAAAAGAACAGTGTTTATTTCACTTAAAGATAATGCAGGACTTTTTACATAGAACAATCTTCTTACTAACGTCCGCATTTCTGAGTGATGTACTGCTAACATTCTCAAATGATGAAAAGTACTTTGACACACTCTTCTAGAAAGACAAGCCAGAGAATGACCCTGGAAGCCAGTATTTTTTCTCACTTTACAAGGATCTAGTCCTTGCAACATCTTAATCTTCTGTTTAATACTTCTTTTTACTATACTGTCGTAAGAAATTTCGTAAAATATCAATAGATTCCTGTCGTATACTACAAATACTACTACAATCCCACATATACACTGGAGCTTGTGAACGTCTCCCTTGAACTTCTTCAGCTATTACTTCTTCCACATTCCTAGCAAACATCTTTTCTTTTTCAATTGGACAACCGTTTTTAACCTCAAAAGAACGACCACTGGTATCAACTGCGTGAACTAATGTATTTTGTTGAAAATAGCTTTCTTCATTAAACAAAGGTTCTGAACTAGAAGTGTGCTTCCATTTACCCAAATTCTTTTTTTACAAAAGTTAGTTCTATTAACCAGTCTTTTTCTTTTACTTTTCTCCTTCATAAACTGCATTGTTTTATTCAATGTCTTCATTATCTTCATTACTAATATAAACAATCTTCTTTTCAATTCAAAAGCCTTTTCGACTACACTTTCAATCTGTTCTTTCTTCTTCTAAAATACTGGTCTTCTTTTATATTTCTTGCAATCTTTCAATACATTTTGTAGTACTCTACTTTTATACATTCTCTTCCTAATGTCTTTATATTGTTTCATCCTTTTTTCAACATTGTTTTCTTATAACCTGATTTTGCATTAATTTCTCCTTTTTTCTTTTCCTTCTGATTGCTTGTAGTAGTTTTCTTTCTCTTTTCACCATTTTGTAAATCTTTTAGATTTTTTAAAAGACTTTTAGCAAATTCTTTCGTTCTCTTACCAGAAGAATTTTTCTTTAATGTCACATGTTGTACTTCATCTACTTTCTGCTTTTCTCTATCCTTTAAATAGTTCTGTTTTCTTTCTTGTCTTTTCTTTTGATCTTTTCTTGTCATACTGAATATTTCGCAATAAATATGGAGAATGTCTAAAAAAAGAAGCGTTTATTATCTTTCAATATAATATTTAATATTATTAAAATAATTATATACAAATATTGGCATCTATAAATAAAGAAATACATTGAGAGGTGCATAGGTGAATAGATAAATGCAACAGTAGAACATGGATGATTCAACAACTGCAAGGGTAGCACATAACTAGTGCCTGAGTGATTGTATGACTGAAACAGTAATATCTGGAGGATTAATGGAGTACATAGTAAATCAGTGGGTGATTTTATAACTGCATAAGTACTGCTTGGGTGATTGCAGGAGTACTGAGGGAATGCCTGAGTGATTGAAGGAGAGCAAAGGTAGTGCCTGGGTGATTTTATAAGTACATGAGTACTGACTGAGTGACTACATATATACAAGGGTAATACCTATATGATAGAAGGAGTGCAAGGATAGTACCTGAGAGATTATATAAGTTTATAGATAGTAGCCAGGTGATTAAAAGAGTGCATGGATAATACCTGGCTGATTGCATGACTACATACTTAGTGCCTGAATGGTTTTAGGAGTGCAGGGGTAATAACCTGGGTGATTGCATCAGTACATATGTACTGCCTGGATCATTGGAAGACTGCCTGGGTGATTGAAGCACTCTATAGCTAATGCTTTGGTGATTGAATGAGTACAGAGGTAACGTCTAGATAATTAAAAGAGTACATACGTAACGCCTGGGTGATTGCATGACTACAAGAGTAATATCTGGGGATTTACATGACTACATAGAAAGTGACTATGTGATTTTATAAGAGCTTGGGTACTTCTTAGGTGATCACAGACTACTGACGTAACATCTGAGTGAATAAATGAGTGCAAAGGAAGTGCCTAGGTGATTTAATAATACCATGACTACTGGCTAAGTGATTATATAAGTACAAGGCTAGTGCCTCTGAGATTGAAAGAGTACAACAATAGTGCCTGAGTGATTATATAAGTGCATGAGTACTGGCTACATGATTGAAAGAGTGCATGGGTAATTTCTTGGTGATTGCATGAGTGCATAGCTAGTGTCTGGGTGATTGCATGAGTGCAGGGCTAATGCCTGGGTGATTCCATCAGTGCATATGTTCTGCCTGGATCATTGGAAGGGTGGTACTTGGGTGTTTTTATAACTGCATGAGTGTTGGGCGTAGCTAAATATAAAACAGCAGACCATTACATGAATCAACCATAAGTCTCTCCATATCGTTAAAAGCATGCATACATATATCTCTTCCTTTTAAAATCGTCATCATATCTAAAAGAAATATATATATACAATATTTCTAAAATATAGTGAAACCTAGAAACTGAGACATGTAATAGATCTGCTTGAGTGATTGCATTACTCCATGCATAGTGCTTGGGTATGACTCCAAAGGTAATCGCTGAGTAATTCCAGGACAAGATGGAGAGTGACTGACTAATTACATGAGTGCACAGATAAAGGTTTAGAGTATGGATAAGTGTCTAAATACCACCTGAAGGCTTACATGCGTCACTAAAAAGTGCCTAGGTGAATACATGAGTGCAACAGTAGAGCCTGGGTGATTATATGACTGTAAGAGTAGTGTCTGGATTATTACATGAGTGCATACGTAGAAACTGCATGATTCTATAACTGAAGAAGTAGTACATAACTAGTGCCTGGGTGATTGCATGACTGCAGGGCTAATATCTGGGGGATTACTGGAGTACATAGGAAGTGAGTGGGTGATTTTATAAGTCCATGAGTACTACCTGGGTGATTACAGAAGTACTAAGGTACTGCCTGACTGATTACAGGAGTGCTAAGATAGTGCTTCAATGATTTTATAAGTGCATGAATATTGGCTGAGTGATTACATAAGTACAAAGGTACTGCCTCCATGATTGAAAGAGTGCAAGGATAGTGCAGGGGTGATTGAAGCACTGTCTAGGTAATGCTTTGGTGATTGCATGAGTACAGAGGTAACGTCTAGAGGATTAAAAGAGTCCATACGTAACACCTGGGTGATTGCATGACAACAAGAGTAATATCTGGTGATTTACATGACTACATAGAAAGTAACTGGGTGATTTTAGACGAGCATGGGTACTTCTTAGGTGATTGCAGGACTACTGACGTAACACCTGAGTGAATAAATGAGTGCAAAGGAAGTGCCTGGGTAATTTAACAATACCATGACTACTGGCTAAGTGATTACATAAGTACAAGGCTAGTGCCTCTGTGATTGAAAGAGAACAACGATAGTGCCTGAGTGATTATATAAGTGAATGAGTAGTAGCTACATGATTCAAAGAGTGCATGGGTAATACCTTAGTGATTGCATGAGTGCCTAGGTAGTGCCTGGATGGTTGCATCAGTGCAGGGGTAATGCTTCAGTGATTATAGCACTGCATATGTAGTGACTGGATAATTGAAAGACTGCATGGGTAGTACTTGGATGTTTTTATAACTACATGAGTGTTGGGCCTAGCAAAATATAAAACAGCAAACTATTACATGAGTCAACCATAAGTCTCTCCATATCGTTAAAAGCATGCATACATATGTCTCTACCTTTTTAAAACATCATCATATCTAAAAGAAATATATATACAATATTTCTGAAATATACTGAAACCTAGAAACTGAGACATGTAATAGATCTGCTTGAGTGATTGCATAACTCAATGGGTAGTACTTGGGTGATTGTATGACTCCAAAGGTAGTTGCTAAGTAATTGCAGGACAAGATGAATAGTGACTGGCTAATTAGATGAGTGCACGCATACAGGTACAGTTCATGGATAAGGGTATAAATAGCACCTGAAGGCACAGATGACTCACTAAGACATGCCTAGGTGAATAGATGAGTGCAACAGTACGGACTAGGTGATTGTATGACTGCAAGAATAGTGCTTGGTTTATTACATGAGTGCATAGGTAGAGACTTTATGATTCTATAACTGTAGGGGTAGTACATAACTAGTGCCTGGGTGATTGCATGACTGCAGGGGTAATATCTGGGGATTACTGGAGTACACAGGAAGTGAGTGGGTTATTTTATAAGTGCATGGATACTGCTTGGGTGATTGCAAGAGTACTAAGATACTGCCTGAGTGTTTACAGGAGTGCAAAGGTAGTGCCTGGGTGACTTTATAAGTACATGAGGACTGACTGAGTGATAACATAAGTACAAGAGTAGTGCGTATATGATTGAAAGAGTGAAAGGATAGTGCCTGTGTGATTGAAGCAATATATAGCCAACATATTGGTGATTGCATGAGTACAGGGGTAACGTCTGGGGAATTAAAGGAGTACATAGATATCACCTGGGTGAATGCATGACTACAGGGGTAATATCTGGGGATTTACACGACTAAATAGAAAGTGACTGGGTGGTTTTATAAGTGCATGGGTACTGGTTGGGTGATTGCAGCACTACTGACGTAGTGCCTAAGTGAATAAAGGAGTGCAAAGGTAGTGCCTCGGTGATTATATAACAGCATGACTACTAGCTGAGTGATTACATACGTACAAGTGTAGTGCCTCCGTGATAGAAGGAATGCAACGTAAGCGCTTGAGTGATTATATAAGTACATGAGAAGTGGCTACATGATTCAAAGAGTACATGGGTACCTTGGTGATTGCATGACTGTACAGGTACTACCTGGATGTTTCCATGAGTGCAAAAGTAGTGTCTGAGTGATTACAGCACTGCATATGTAGTGACTGGATCATTGGAAGACTGCATGGGTAGCACTTGGGTGTTTTTATAACTGCATGAGTGTTGGGCCTAACCAAATATAAAGCAGTAGACTATTACATGAGTCAACCATAAGTCTCTCCATATCTTTAAAAGCATCCATACATATGTCTCTACCTTTTGAAATCACCAACATATCTAAAAGAAATATATATACAATATATCTGGAATATAGTGAAACCTAGAAACTGAGACATGTAATAGATCTGCTTGAGTGAGTGCATATCTCCATGCGTAGTGCTTGGGTGATTGTATGATTCCAAACGTAGTCGCTGGGTAATTGCAGTAGAAGAAAGATAGTGACTGACTAATTGCATGAGTGCACACATACAGGTTGAGTGCATGGATAAATGTATAAATACCACCTGAAGGCATAGATGACTCATGGAGTAGTGCCTAGCTGAATAGATGACTGCAACAGTAGGGCCTGGGTGATTCTACGACTGCAAGGCTAGTGCCTGCGTTATTACATGAGTGCATAGGTACAACCTGCATGATTGCAAGACTGCAGGGATAGTACATAACTAGTGCCTGGGTTATTGCATGACTGCATGGGGAATATTTGGGGGATTACTAGAGTACATAGGAAGTGAGTGGGTGACTTTATAGGTCCATGAGTAGTGCCTGGGTGATTACAGAAGTACTAAGGTAGTGCCTGAATGATTACAAGACTGCAAATGTAGTGCCTGAGTGATTTTATAAGTGCATGAGTACTGGATGAGTGATGACATAACTACAAGAGTAGTGAGTGTGTGATTGAAAGACTGCAAGGATAGTGCCTGGGTGGGTAAAGCACTGTATAGCTAATGCATTGGTGATTGCATGAGTTCAGGAGTAGCATATGGGGATTAAAGGAGTACAACACCTGGGTAATTGCATGACTACAGGGGTAATATCTGCGGATTTACATAACTACATAGGAAGTGACTCCAAAAGTGTAAAGGTAGTGCCAGGGTGCTTTTATAAGTGAATACACACTGGCTAAGTGATTGGAGGAGTGCATAGATCCTGAAAGGGTGACTGGAAGAGTGCAAGGGTAGTGCCTGCGTGATTAAAACAGTGTATAGCTAACACATTGGTGATTACATGATTGCAGCAGTTATGTCTCAGGATTAGAAGAGCACAAAGGTAATACCTGGTGATTCCATGATTGCAGGAGTAATATCTGCGAGATTACAGAAGTACATAGGAAGTGCCTGGGTGATTTTATAAGTGCATGTGTACTGCCTGAGTGATTGGAGTAGTACTACAGTAGTGCCTGAGTGATTGGAGAAGTGCAACATCCTGAGTAGTAACAGAATACAGCTTCACTATTCTAGTACTAATCAAGTATAAAGTATAGCTAACAGGAAAGCAACACTTCACTTATCAATCAATCAATCAATCAATCAACACTTTATTGTTTAAGTTAATTAAAACCATAACAATGTCATGAGGGATCAACAGTTTACAAACATATAAATGATTTAAAATATAGAAAGAGAGCATGTTACTTATTTTATCCTAAAAGCTAAAGACAATATCCTTATCATGATTCTGTATCATATAAATGATTTCAAATATAGAAAAAGAGCGTGTTACTTATTTTATCCTAAAAGCTAAAGACAATATCCTTATCATGATTCTGTATCGTAAAATTGTTGACGGAATCGCGGTTTCATCAGATAAAAAAACAAAAAACGTTTAACATTTTAAAATTTCAATAGGGTTGCTAGACATTACTGGATTGGAAGTGTCTGATTCCGTCGGCCATTTGGTTTTTTCATAAAGTAATACAAATTTCATCATTTTACAGGTCAACTGAGGGTCTGTTGTACCGAGTCCTCTGATGATGGCCGATCTGCAAGTTCGAATGCCTCTGTCATTAAGAGCCTTTTTTAGGAGCAATACGCGGTTCGATTTTAAGATGGGTCAAACACAAATGAGGTCGGATAAAATCTTGCCATGCTGCACCACATAAGCTACATGTTTTCACGCCTTTATACTTCCATGCAGGTTGATCGGCCAAACTTGGTAATACCCCAAATCTAATCGCCATTAGCTTTCGTTTCAAGTGGGGCGAATATGTTGTACTGAGGTATTCCGCCGGTCGAAGTGATGTATAGGATTGGAGAGCCATCCAGGCATGGGATCTTTTGGCTAAGGTGTGTTTATCTTCTAATGATGATTGTAGCTTAGCCGCTTTGTTTGTTATTCTACGGAAGACTTGGAAGGAGGGGTTCTGCGCCCAAAGTTCAGTTGTCTTGGTTTCATTCAGTGCCATTTTCAGGAATTTGCCGTAACTTGAGCTTGAATCATCTTCCTGGGCACGCCACAGAGCATCATTTAAGATATTGGATCGGTTCTGCCAGAGTTTGTACCAGGTTTTAATAGCGGCATATTTTCTCCCTATCTCCTGTTGGATAAGGCCGAATTCCAGTCGGACCTGGGCCAGGGATGCTTTCTGAGGTAGACTAAAGACTTTTTTATAGGTCTTTGTTTGCAGCGAGTCTAGGAGTTTTGCGTCCTTGCCGTTTAACACTATGCTTGCATAGGATACTGTAGGTAGTAGTTTCGCGGCCATCACTGCTATTGGTGGCTTAAAGGAAGGACCCTGTAGTTTTTTTGCAAGGGCACAGAATGCATAAATAAGGCCGTTTCCTTTTTTTTCCAGATATTGTTTCTGAAATTGGAAATTTAATCGATTGTCTATATATACCCCCAAGTATTTATAAGTGCTAACTATTCCAAGGCTCGTTTCTCCCAACTTGAATTGATACTGATGTCGCGGAGAATTCGCGATTGACATAGTTTTTGTTTTTGTGTTGTTAATTTCCAAGGCATTAGTCTTAGCAAACATTAATAGCTCATTAAGTGCTCTCTGTAGGCCTATTCTAGTTAGACTAAGCAGGACTATGTCGTCTGCATACGAGAGATGCGTTATGGGCAGTGTAGTCAGGCGCGGAGGATGTGTATTTGCCTGATCCAATCGTGGTGAGAGATCTGCCATAAATAGATTGAATAAATGGGGGGCTAATACACAGCCTTGTTTTAATCCGATCTCTGTTTGTATCTTCCTGGACAATTTTGTGCCATTTGCTATTTTCACACTGACCCACGTGCATGTATACAGTTGTATTATGGGTCGTAATATTGTTTCCGGGAGACCCAATTTCTGTAATTTACTCCATAACAGACCACGATTCACCCGGTCGAACGCAGCTTTGAAGTCTATGAAACATAGTTGTAATTTTATTTGCAGGCGTTTGCACTTGTCCGCTATTGTGGCAAGGGCTAAGTTATTTGTTGTGGTGCCACATCCTTTGCGAAACCCTGTTTGGTTGAATGGAATCAGCCCCTTTATGTTGGACCATTCTACCAAGTCCTCCAGGATTAATGATGCAAAATATTTAGCTTCAACATCAATTAGAGCGATTAGCCTATAGTTTGCCGGGTCCGACCTGTCACCTCCCTTGAAGATCGGGTTGATGATTGACCCTTTCCAGCTCGGGGGAAGGGCATTTGTTATACCAATTTCGTTATAAAGGCCTGTTAACGGTGTTGCCCAGTAATCAGGATCACTCCTGAAGATGGCCTGCGGGATGCCGTTTGGGCCAGGAGCCCCATCGTTGCGTCCCAGTTTTATTATTCTGGATATATCTTCTACTGTGTAGTGCTGACTTGCCAGGACTAGTGGTAGGGCTAGGATGATACCGAGATCATGTGGTCCAGTGGAATTCTTCCCTGAGAGTTTAGGCTCCAGAGATTTATTGTTATTGTCTGTTTCACTTTTAGGGAATGGTGTGAGGTCTTCAAATATTTTACTTAAATGTACTACCCAATCAGTCTCTGTTACAGAGGCATTATTTATTACTTCTTTTGATCTTGTTGTACCATTTACTACTTCCCAGAAGAGCCTGTTATTTGTTTGTTTAGCGCAAGAAAGTAGCTTTGTCCAGAATATCTCCTGTTGTGCTTTCTGGTCCTTCCAGATTTGCTTTTTATACTGTTTCCTGATATTCTTTATTTTCTCCCAGGCGTGATTTGGGACTTTCGGTGTCTTGTTTTTCCTCACCACCTTTCTCAGTTCTTTTCTTAGCAAATAGGACTTACTGGAAATATTTGTAATTCGCTTAAACCTCATTTTCTGTGCATAATTAATTTTAGGTGCTTGAATTAATAATTTGTTGGTGAAGGTGAACCAATTCTCTACTGAGTTGTTGCCGGGAATGATCTTTGTTTCAATATTTTCTTTTGCTAGCAATATTAGTTCTATGCAAAAGAAACAATTGATGGACGGAAGGCTGGACAATGCAAACATTCACCCCAAGTCACAAGGATCTGGGTTAAATCCATCATTCTTTTGCTCACCACACCACCCCAGTTTGGACCCAGCCATATGCAAATCAGTCTTGACCCTGTTCCTTGTGGGAACAGTCCAGCCCGAACTGAAAAAGCCAGGTCCTCCCTGGACCGGAAACAAGCATCCTGGGACCGGTTTCAGGGCATTACCCTTCATCAGCCAGGCTAGCTTAAATCCAGTGGTGTAGTGAGCACGGGACCCACGTCTGGGCATACCCTTCCCACTTAGGGTGACATATGCAAAAGAAACAATTGATGGACGGAATGCTGGACAATGCAAACATTCACCCCCAGTCACAAGGATCTGGGTTAAATCCATCATTCTTTTGCTCACCACACCACCCCAGTTTGGACCCAGCCATATGCAAATCAGTCTTGACCCTGTTCCTTGTGGGAACAGTCCAGCCCGAACTGCCAAGCCAGGTCCTCCCTGGACCGGAAACAAGCATCCTGGGACCGGTTTCAGGGCATTACCCTTCATCAGCCAGGCTAGCTTAAATCCAGTGGTGTAGTGAGCACGGGACCCACGTCTGGGCATACCCTTCCCACTTAGGGCGACATATGCAAAAGAAACAATTGATGGACGGAATGCTGGACAATGCAAACATTCACCCCCAGTTACAAGGATCTGGGTTAAATCCATCATTCTTTTGCTCACCACACCACCCCAGTTTGGACCCAGCCATATGCAAATCAGTCTTGACCCTGTTCCTTGTGGGAACAGTCCAGCCCGAACTGCCAAGCCAGGTCCTCCCTGGACCGGAAACAAGCATCCTGGAACCGGTTTCAGGGCATTACCCTTCATCAGCCAGGCTAGCTTAAATCCAGTGGTGTAGTGAGCACGGGACCCACGTCTGGGCATACCCTTCCCACTTAGGGCGACATATGCAAAAGAAACAATTGATGGACGGAATGCTGGACAATGCAAACATTCACCCCCAGTCACAAGGATCTGGGTTAAATCCATCATTCTTTTGCTCACCACACCACCCCAGTTTGGACCCAGCCATATGCAAATCAGTCTTGACCCTGTTCCTTGTGGGAACAGTCCAGCCCGAACTGCCAAGCCAGGTCCTCCCTGGACCGGAAACAAGCATCCTGGGACCGGTTTCAGGGCATTACCCTTCATCAGCCATGCTAGCTTAAATCCAGTGGTGTAGTGAGCACGGGACCCACGTCTGGGCATACCTTTCCCACTTAGGGCGACATATGCAAAAGAAACAATTGATGGACGGAATGCTGGACAATGCAAACATTCACCCCCAGTCACAAGGATCTGGGTTAAATCCATCATTCTTTTGCTCACCACACCACCCCAGTTTGGACCCAGCCATATTTAAATCAGTCTTGACCCTGTTCCTTGTGGGAACAGTCCAGCCCGAACTGCCAAGCCAGGTCCTCCCTGGACCGGAAACAAGCATCCTGGGACCGGTTTCAGGGCATTACCCTTCATCAGCCAGGCTAGCTTAAATCCAGTGGTGTAGTGAGCACGGGACCCACGTCTGGGCATACCCTTCCCACTTAGGGCGACATATGCAAAAGAAACAATTGATGGACGGAATACTGGACAATGCAAACATTCACCCCCAGTCACAAGGATCTGGGTTAAATCCATCATTCTTTTGCTCACCACACCACCCCAGTTTGGACCCAGCCATATGCAAATCAGTCTTGACCCTGTTCCTTGTGGGAACAGTCCAGCCCGAACTGCCAAGCCAGGTCCTCCCTGGACCGGAAACAAGCATCCTGGGACCGGTTTCAGGGCATTACCCTTCATCAGCCAGGCTAGCTTAAATCCAGTGGTGTAGTGAGCATGGGACCCACGTCTGGGCATACCCTTCCCACTTAGGGCGACATATGCAAAAGAAACAATTGATGGACGGAATGCTGGACAATGCAAACATTCACCCCCAGTCACAAGGATCTGGGTTAAATCCATCATGCTTTTGCTCACCACACCACCCCAGTTTGGACCCAGCCATATGCAAATCAGTCTTGACCCTGTTCCTTGTGTGAACAGTCCAGCCCGAACTGCCAAGCCAGGTCCTCCCTGGACCGGAAACAAGCATCCTGGGACCGGTTTCAGGGCATTACCCTTCATCAGCCAGGCTAGCTTAAATCCAGTGGTGTAGTGAGCACGGGACCCACGTCTGGGCATACCCTTCCCACTTAGGGCGACATATGCAAAAGAAACAATTGATGGACGGAATGCTGGACAATGCAAACATTCACCCCCAGTCACAAGGATCTGGGTTAAATCCATCATTCTTTTGCTCACCACACCACCCCAGTTTGGACCCAGCCATATGCAAATCAGTCTTGACCCTGTTCCTTGTGGGAACAGTCCAGCCCAAACTGCCAAGCCAGGTCCTCCCTGGACCGGAAACAAGCATCCTGGGACCGGTTTTAGGGCATTACCCTTCATCAGCCAGGCTAGCTTAAATCCAGTGGTGTAGTGAGCACGGGACCCACGTCTGGGCATACCCTTCCCACTTAGGGCGACATATGCAAAAGAAACAATTGATGGACGGAATGCTGGACAATGCAAACATTCACCCCCAGTCACAAGGATCTGGGTTAAATCCATCATTCTTTTGCTCACCACACCACCCCAGTTTGGACCCAGCCATATGCAAATCAGTCTTGACCCTGTTCCTTGTGGGAACAGTCCAGCCCGAACTGCCAAGCCAGGTCCTCCCTGGACCGGAAACAAGCATCCTGGGACCGGTTTCAGGGCATTACCCTTCATCAGCCAGGCTAGCTTAAATCCAGTGGTGTAGTGAGCACGGGACCCACGTCTGGGCATACCCTTCCCACTTAGGGCGACATATGCAAAAGAAACAATTGATGGACGGAATGCTGGACAATGCAAACATTCACCCCCAGTCACAAGGATCTGGGTTAAATCCATCATTCTTTTGCTCACCACACCACCCCAGTCTGGACCCAGCCATATGCAAATCAGCCTTGACCCTGTTCCTTGTGGGAACAGTCCAGCCCGAACTGCCAAGCCAGGTCCTCCCTGGACTGGAAACAAGCATCCTGGGACCGGTTTCAGGGTATTACCCTTCATCAGCCAGGCTAGCTTAAATCCAGTGGTGTAGTGAGCACAGGACCCACGTCTGGGCATACCCTTCCCACTTAGGGCGACATATGCAAAAGAAACAATTGATGGACGGAATGCTGGACAATGCAAACATTCACCCCCAGTCACAAGGATCTGGGTTAAATCCATCATTCTTTTGCTCACCACACCACCCCAGTTTGGACCCAGCCATATGCAAATCAGTCTTGACCCTGTTCCTTGTGGGAACAGTCCAGCCCGAACTGCCAAGCCAGGTCCTCCCTGGACCGGAAACAAGCATCCTGGGACCGGTTTCAGGGCATTACCCTTCGTCAGCCAGGCTAGCTTAAATCCAGTGGTGTAGTGAGCACGGGACCCACGTCTGGGCATACACTTCCCACTTAGGGCGACATATGCAAAAGAAACAATTGATGGACGGAATACTGGACAATGCAAACATTCACCCCCAGTCACAAGGATCTGGGTTAAATCCATCATTCTTTTGCTCACCACACCACCCCAGTTTGGACCCAGCCATATGCAAATCAGTCTTGACCCTGTTCCTTGTGGGAACAGTCCAGCCCGAACTGCCAAGCCAGGTCCTCCCTGGACCGGAAACAAGCATCCTGGGACCGATTTCAGGGCATTACCCTTCATCAGCCAGGCTAGCTTAAATCCAGTGGTGTAGTGAGCATGGGACCCACGTCTGGGCATACCCTTCCCACTTAGGGCGACACATGCAAAAGAAACAATTGATGGACGGAATGCTGGACAATGCAAACATTCACCCCCAGTCACAAGGATCTGGGTTAAATCCATCATTCTTTTGCTCACCACACCACCCCAGTTTGGACCCAGCCATATGCAAATCAGTCTTGACCCTGTTCCTTGTGGGAACAGTCCAGCCCGAACTGCCAAGCCAGGTCCTCCCTGGACCGGAAACAAGCATCCTGGGACCAGTTTCAGGGCATTACCCTTCATCAGCCAGGCTAGCTTAAATCCAGTAGTGTAGTGAGCACGGGACCCACGTCTGGGCATACCCTTCCCACTTAGGGCGACATATGCAAAAGAAACAATTGATGGACGGAATGCTGGACAATGCAAACATTCACCCCCAGTCACAAGGATCTGGGTTAAATCCATCATTCTTTTGCTCACCACACCACCCCAGTCTGGACCCAGCCATATGCAAATCAGTCTTGACCCTGTTCCTTGTGGGAACAGTCCAGCCCGAACTGCCAAGCCAGGTCCTCCCTGGACCGGAAACAAGCATCCTGGGACCGGTTTCAGGGTATTACCCTTCATCAGCCAGGCTAGCTTAAATCCAGCGGTGTCGTGAGCACGGGACCCACGTCTGGGCATACCCTTCCCACTTAGGGCGACATATGCAAAAGAAACAATTGATGGACGGAATGCTGGACAATGCAAACATTCACCCCCAGTCACAAGGATCTGGGTTAAATCCATCATTCTTTTGCTCACCACACCACCCCAGTTTGGACCCAGCCATGCAAATCAGTCTTGACCCTGTTCCTTGTGGGAACAGTCCAGCCCGAACTGCCAAGCCAGGTCCTCCCTGGACCGGAAACAAGCATCCTGGGACCGGTTTCAGGGCATTACCCTTCGTCAGCCAGGCTAGCTTAAATCCAGTGGTGTAGTGAGCACGGGACCCACGTCTGGGCATACCCTTCCCACTTAGGGCGACATATGCAAAAGAAACAATTGATGGACGGAATGCTGGACAATGCAAACATTCACCCCCAGTCACAAGGATCTGGGTTAAATCCATCATTCTTTTGCTCACCACACCACCCCAATTTGGACCCAGCCATATGCAAATCAGTCTTGACCCTGTTCCTTGTGGGAACAGTCCGGGCCGAACTGCCAAGCCAGGTCCTCCCTGGACCGGAAACAAGCATCCTGGGACCGGTTTCAGGGCATTACCCTTCATCAGCCAGGCTAGCTTAAATCCAGTGGTGTAGTGAGCACGGGACCCACGTCTGGGCATACCCTTCCCACTTAGGGCGACATATGCAAAAGAAACAATTGATGGACGGAATGCTGGACAATGCAAACATTCACCCCCAGTCACAAGGATCTGGGTTAAATCCATCATTCTTTTGCTCACCACACCACCCCAGTTTGGACCCAGCCATATGCAAATCAGTCTTGACCCCGTTCCTTGTGGGAACAGTCCAGCCCGAACTGCCAAGCCAGGTCCTCCCTGGACCGGAAACAAGCATCCTGGGACCGGTTTCAGGGCATTACCCTTCATCAGCCAGGCTAGCTTAAATCCAGTGGTGTAGTGAGCACGGGACCCACGTCTGGGCATACCCTTCCCACTTAGGGCGACATATGCAAAATAAACAATTGATGGACGGAATGCTGGACAATGCAAACATTCACCCCCAGTCACAAGGATCTGGGTTAAATCCATCATTCTTTTGCTCACCACACCACCCCAGTTTAGACCCAGCCATATGCAAATCAGTCTTGACCCTGTACCTTGTGGGAACAGTCCAGCCCGAACTGCCAAGCCAGGTCCTCCCTGGACCGGAAACAAGCATCCTGGGACCGGTTTCAGGGCATTACCCTTCATCAGCCAGGCTAGCTTAAATCCAGTGGTGTAGTGAGCACGGGACCCACGTCTGGGCATACCCTTCCCACTTAGGGCGACATATGCAAAAGAAACAATTGATGGACGGAATGCTGGACAATGCAAACATTCACCCCCAGTCACAAGGATCTGGGTTAAATCCATCATTCTTTTGCTCACCCCACCACCCCAGTTTGGACCCAGCCATATGCAAATCAGTCTTGACCCTGTTCCTTGTGGGAACAGAACAGCCCGAACTGCCAAGCCAGGTCCTCCCTGGACCGGAAACAAGCATCCTGGGACCGGTTTCAGGGCATTACCCTTCATCAGCCAGGCTAGCTTAAATCCATTGGTGTAGTGAGCACGAGACCCACGTCTGGGCATACCCTTCCCACTTAGGGCAACATATGCAAAAGAAACAATTGATGGACGGAATGCTGGACAATGCAAACATTCACCCCCAGTCACAAGGATCTGGGTTAAATCCATCATTCTTTTGCTCACCACACCACCCCAGTTTGGACCCAGCCATATGCAAATCAGTCTTGACCCTGTTCCTTGTGGGAACAGTCCAGCCCGAACTGCCAAGCCAGGTCCTCCCTGGACCGGAAACAAGCATCCTGGGACCGGTTTCAGGGCATTACCTTCATCAGCCAGGCTAGCTTAAATCCAGTGGTGTAGTGAGCACGGGACCCACGTCTGGGCATACCCTTCCCACTTAGGGCGACATATGCAAAAGAAACAATTGATGGACGGAATGCTGGACAATGCAAACATTCACCCCCAGTCACAAGGATCTGGGTTAAATCCATCATTCTTTTGCTCACCACACCACCCCAGTTTGGACCCAGCCATATGCAAATCAGTCTTGACCCTGTTCCTTGTGGGAACAGTCCAGCCCGAACTGCCAAGCCAGGTCCTCCCTGGCCCGGAAACAAGCATCCTGGGACCGGTTTCAGGGCATTACCCTTCATCAGCCAGGCTAGCTTAAATCCAGTGGTGTAGTGAGCACGGGACCCATGTCTGGGCATACCCTTCCCACTTAGGGCGACATATGCAAAAGAAACAATTGATGGACGGAATGCTGGACAATGCAAACATTCACCCCCAGTCACAAGGATCTGGGTTAAATCCATCATTCTTTTGCTCACCACACCACCCCAGTTTGGACCCAGCCATATGCAAATCAGTCTTGACCCTGTTCCTTGTGGGAACAGTCCAGCCCAAACTGCCAAGCCAGGTCCTCCCTGGACCGGAAACAAGCATCCTGGGACCGGTTTCAGGGCATTACCCTTCATCAGCCAGGCTAGCTTAAATCCAGTAGTGTAGTGAGCACGGGACCCACGTCTGGGCATACCCTTCCCACTTAGGGCGACATATGCAAAAGAAACAATTGATGGACGGAATGCTGGACAATGCAAACATTCACCCCCAGTCACAAGGATCTGGGTTAAATCCATCATTCTTTTGCTCACCACACCACCCCAGTCTGGACCCAGCCATATGCAAATCAGTCTTGACCCTGTTCCTTGTGGGAACAGTCCAGCCCGAACTGCCAAGCCAGGTCCTCCCTGGACCGGAAACAAGCATCCTGGGACCGGTTTCAGGGTATTACCCTTCATCAGCCAGGCTAGCTTAAATCCAGCGGTGTCGTGAGCACGGGACCCACGTCTGGGCATACCCTTCCCACTTAGGGCGACATATGCAAAAGAAACAATTGATGGACGGAATGCTGGACAATGCAAACATTCACCCCCAGTCACAAGGATCTGGGTTAAATCCATCATTCTTTTGCTCACCACACCACCCCAGTTTGGACCCAGCCATGCAAATCAGTCTTGACCCTGTTCCTTGTGGGAACAGTCCAGCCCGAACTGCCAAGCCAGGTCCTCCCTGGACCGGAAACAAGCATCCTGGGACCGGTTTCAGGGCATTACCCTTCGTCAGCCAGGCTAGCTTAAATCCAGTGGTGTAGTGAGCACGGGACCCACGTCTGGGCATACCCTTCCCACTTAGGGCGACATATGCAAAAGAAACAATTGATGGACGGAATGCTGGACAATGCAAACATTCACCCCCAGTCACAAGGATCTGGGTTAAATCCATCATTCTTTTGCTCACCACACCACCCCAATTTGGACCCAGCCATATGCAAATCAGTCTTGACCCTGTTCCTTGTGGGAACAGTCTGGGCCGAACTACCAAGCCAGGTCCTCCCTGGACCGGAAACAAGCATCCTGGGACCGGTTTCAGGGCATTACCCTTCATCAGCCAGGCTAGCTTAAATCCAGTGGTGTAGTGAGCACGGGACCCACGTCTGGGCATACCCTTCCCACTTAGGGCGACATATGCAAAAGAAACAATTGATGGACGGAATGCTGGACAATGCAAACATTCACCCCCAGTCACAAGGATCTGGGTTAAATCCATCATTCTTTTGCTCACCACACCACCCCAGTTTGGACCCAGCCATATGCAAATCAGTCTTGACCCCGTTCCTTGTGGGAACAGTCCAGCCCAAACTGCCAAGCCAGGTCCTCCCTGGACCGGAAACAAGCATCCTGGGACCGGTTTCAGGGCATTACCCTTCATCAGCCAGGCTAGCTTAAATCCAGTGGTGTAGTGAGCACGGGACCCACGTCTGGGCATACCCTTCCCACTTAGGGCGACATATGCAAAATAAACAATTGATGGACGGAATGCTGGACAATGCAAACATTCACCCCCAGTCACAAGGATCTGGGTTAAATCCATCATTCTTTTGCTCACCACACCACCCCAGTTTAGACCCAGCCATATGCAAATCAGTCTTGACCCTGTTCCTTGTGGGAACAGTCCAGCCCGAACTGCCAAGCCAGGGCCTCCCTGGACCGGAAACAAGCATCCTGGGACCGGTTTCAGAGCATTACCCTTCATCAGCCAGGCTAGCTTAAATCCAGTGGTGTAGTGAGCACGGGACCCACGTCTGGGCATACCCTTCCCACTTAGGGCGACATATGCAAAAGAAACAATTGATGGACGGAATGCTGGACAATGCAAACATTCACCCCCAGTCACAAGGATCTGGGTTAAATCCATCATTCTTTTGCTCACCACACCACCCCAGTTTGGACCCAGCCATATGCAAATCAGTCTTGACCCTGTTCCTTGTGGGAACAGAACAGCCCGAACTGCCAAGCCAGGTCCTCCCTGGACCGGAAACAAGCATCCTGGGACCGGTTTCAGGGCATTACCCTTCATCAGCCAGGCTAGCTTAAATCCATTGGTGTAGTGAGCACGAGACCCACGTCTGGGCATACCCTTCCCACTTAGGGCAACATATGCAAAAGAAACAATTGATGGACGGAATGCTGGACAATGCAAACATTCACCCCCAGTCACAAGGATCTGGGTTAAATCCATCATTCTTTTGCTCACCACACCACCCCAGTTTGGACCCAGCCATATGCAAATCAGTCTTGACCCTGTTCCTTGTGGGAACAGTCCAGCCCGAACTGCCAAGCCAGGTCCTCCCTGGACCGGAAACAAGCATCCTGGGACCAGTTTCAGGGCATTACCCTTCATCAGCCAGGCTAGCTTAAATCCAGTGGTGTAGTGAGCACGGGACCCACGTCTGGGCATACCCTTCCCACTTAGGGCGACATATGCAAAAGAAACAATTGATGGACGGAATGCTGGACAATGCAAACATTCACCCCCAGTCACAAGGATCTGGGTTAAATCCATCATTCTTTTGCTCACCACACCACCCCAGTTTGGACCCAGCCATATGCAAATCAGTCTTGACCTTGTCCCTTGTGGGAACAGTCCAGCCCGAACTGCCAAGCCCGGTCCTCGCTGGACCGGAAACAAGCATCCTGGGACCGGATTCAGGGCATTACCCTTCATCAGCCTTGCTAGCTTAAATCCAGTGGTGTAGTGAGCACGGGACCCACGTCTGGGCATACCCTTCCCACTTAGGGCGACATATGCAAAAGAAACAATTGATGGACGGAATGCTGGACAATGCAAACATTCACCCCCAGTCACAAGGATCTGGGTTAAATCCATCATTCTTTTGCTCACCACACCACCCCAGTTTGGACCCAGCCATATGCAAATCAGTCTTGACCCTGTTCCTTGTGGGAACAGTCCAGCCCGAACTGCCAAGCCAGGTCCTCCCTGGCCCGGAAACAAGCATCCTGGGACCGGTTTCAGGGCATTACCCTTCATCAGCCAGGCTAGCTTAAATCCAGTGGTGTAGTGAGCACGGGACCCATGTCTGGGCATACCCTTCCCACTTAGGGCGACATATGCAAAAGAAACAATTGATGGACGGAATGCTGGACAATGCAAACATTCACCCCCAGTCACAAGGATCTGGGTTAAATCCATCATTTTTTTGCTCACCACACCACCCCAGTTTGGACCCAGCCATATGCAAATCAGTCTTGACCCTGTTCCTTGTGGGAACAGTCCAGCCCAAACTGCCAAGCCAGGTCCTCCCTGGACCGGAAACAAGCATCCTGGGACCGGTTTCAGGGCATTACCCTTCATCAGCCAGGCTAGCTTAAATCCAGTAGTGTAGTGAGCACGGGACCCACGTCTGGGCATACCCTTCCCACTTAGGGCGACATATGCAAAAGAAACAATTGATGGACGGAATGCTGGACAATGCAAACATTCACCCCCAGTCACAAGGATCTGGGTTAAATCCATCATTCTTTTGCTCACCACACCACCCCAGTCTGGACCCAGCCATATGCAAATCAGTCTTGACCCTGTTCCTTGTGGGAACAGTCCAGCCCGAACTGCCAAGCCAGGTCCTCCCTGGACCGGAAACAAGCATCCTGGGACCGGTTTCAGGGTATTACCCTTCATCAGCCAGGCTAGCTTAAATCCAGCGGTGTCGTGAGCACGGGACCCACGTCTGGGCATACCCTTCCCACTTAGGGCGACATATGCAAAAGAAATAATTGATGGACGGAATGCTGGACAATGCAAACATTCACCCCCAGTCACAAGGATCTGGGTTAAATCCATCATTCTTTTGCTCACCACACCACCCCAGTTTGGACCCAGCCATGCAAATCAGTCTTGACCCTGTTCCTTGTGGGAACAGTCCAGCCCGAACTGCCAAGCCAGGTCCTCCCTGGACCGGAAACAAGCATCCTGGGACCGGTTTCAGGGCATTACCCTTCGTCAGCCAGGCTAGCTTAAATCCAGTGGTGTAGTGAGCACGGGACCCACGTCTGGGCATACCCTTCCCACTTAGGGCGACATATGCAAAAGAAACAATTGATGGACGGAATGCTGGACAATGCAAACATTCACCCCCAGTCACAAGGATCTGGGTTAAATCCATCATTCTTTTGCTCACCACACCACCCCAATTTGGACCCAGCCATATGCAAATCAGTCTTGACCCTGTTCCTTGTGGGAACAGTCCGGGCCGAACTGCCAAGCCAGGTCCTCCCTGGACCGGAAACAAGCATCCTGGGACCGGTTTCAGGGCATTACCCTTCATCAGCCAGGCTAGCTTAAATCCAGTGGTGTAGTGAGCACGGGACCCACGTCTGGGCATACCCTTCCCACTTAGGGCGACATATGCAAAAGAAACAATTGATGGACGGAATGCTGGACAATGCAAACATTCACCCCCAGTCACAAGGATCTGGGTTAAATCCATCATTCTTTTGCTCACCACACCACCCCAGTTTGGACCCAGCCATATGCAAATCAGTCTTGACCCCGTTCCTTGTGGGAACAGTCCAGCCCGAACTGCCAAGCCAGGTCCTCCCTGGACCGGAAACAAGCATCCTGGGACCGGTTTCAGGGCATTACCCTTCATCAGCCAGGCTAGCTTAAATCCAGTGGTGTAGTGAGCACGGGACCCACGTCTGGGCATACCCTTCCCACTTAGGGCGACATATGCAAAAGAAACAATTGATGGACGGAATGCTGGACAATGCAAACATTCACCCCCAGTCACAAGGATCTGGGTTAAATCCATCATTCTTTTGCTCACCACACCACCCCAGTTTGGACCCAGCCATATGCAAATCAGTCTTGACCCTGTTCCTTGTGGGAACAGAACAGCCCGAACTGCCAAGCCAGGTCCTCCCTGGACCGGAAACAAGCATCCTGGGACCGGTTTCAGGGCATTACCCTTCATCAGCCAGGCTAGCTTAAATCCATTGGTGTAGTGAGCACGAGACCCACGTCTGGGCATACCCTTCCCACTTAGGGCAACATATGCAAAAGAAACAATTGATGGACGGAATGCTGGACAATGCAAACATTCACCCCCAGTCACAAGGATCTGGGTTAAATCCATCATTCTTTTGCTCACCACACCACCCCAGTTTGGACCCAGCCATATGCAAATCAGTCTTGACCCTGTTCCTTGTGGGAACAGTCCAGCCCGAACTGCCAAGCCAGGTCCTCCCTGGACCGGAAACAAGCATCCTGGGACCAGTTTCAGGGCATTACCCTTCATCAGCCAGGCTAGCTTAAATCCAGTGGTGTAGTGAGCACGGGACCCACGTCTGGGCATACCCTTCCCACTTAGGGCGACATATGCAAAAGAAACAATTGATGGACGGAATGCTGGACAATGCAAACATTCACCCCCAGTCACAAGGATCTGGGTTAAATCCATCATTCTTTTGCTCACCACACCACCCCAGTTTGGACCCAGCCATATGCAAATCAGTCTTGACCCTGTCCCTTGTGGGAACAGTCCAGCCCGAACTGCCAAGCCCGGTCCTCGCTGGACCGGAAACAAGCATCCTGGGACCGGATTCAGGGCATTACCCTTCATCAGCCTTGCTAGCTTAAATCCAGTGGTGTAGTGAGCACGGGACCCACGTCTGGGCATACCCTTCCCACTTAGGGCGAAATATGCAAAAGAAACAATTGATGGGCGGAATGCTGGACAATGCAAACATTCACCCCCAGTCACAAGGATCTGGGTTAAATCCATCATTCTTTTGCTCACCACACCACCCCAGTTTGGACCCAGCCATATGCAAATCAGTCTTGACCCTGTTCCTTGTGGGAACAGTCCAGCCCGAACTGCCAAGCCAGGTCCTCCCTGGACCGGAAACAAGCATCCTGGGACCGGTTTCAGGGCATTACCCTTCATCAGCCAGGCTAGCTTAAATCCAGTGGTGTAGTGAGCACGGGACCCACGTCTGGGCATACCCTTTCCACTTAGGGCGACATATGCAAAAGAAACAATTGATGGACGGAATGCTGGACAATGCAAACATTCACCCCCAGTCACAAGGATCTGGGTTAAATCCATCATTCTTTTGCTCACCACACCACCCCAGTTTGGACCCAGCCATATGCAAATCAGTCTTGACCCTGTTCCGTGTGGGAACAGTCCAGCCCGAACTGCCAAGCCAGGTCCTCCCTGGACCGGAAACAAGCATCCTGGGACCAGTTTCAGGGCATTACCCTTCATCAGCCAGGCTAGCTTAAATCCAGTGGTGTAGTGAGCACGGGACCCACGTCTGGGCATACCCTTCCCACTTAGGGCGACATATGCAAAAGAAACAATTGATGGACGGAATGCTGGACAATGCAAACATTCACCCCCAGTCACAAGGATCTGGGTTAAATCCATCATTCTTTTGCTCACCACACCACCCCAGTTTGGACCCAGCCATATGCAAATCAGTCTTGACCCTGTTCCTTGTGGGAACAGTCCAGCCCAAACTGCCAAGCCAGGTCCTCCCTGGACCGGAAACAAGCATCCTGGGACCGGTTTCAGGGCATTACCCTTCATCAGCCAGGCTAGCTTAAATCCAGTGGTGTAGTGAGCACGGGACCCACGTCTGGGCATACCCTTCCCACTTAGGGCGACATATGCAAAAGAAACAATTGATGGACGGAATGCTGGACAATGCAAACATTCACCCCCAGTCACAAGGATCTGGGTTAAATCCATCATTCTTTTGCTCACCACACCACCCCAGTCTGGACCCAGCCATATGCAAATCAGTCTTGACCCTGTTCCTTGTGGGAACAGTCCAGCCCGAACTGCCAAGCCAGGTCCTCCCTGGACCAGAAACAAGCATCCTGGGACCGGTTTCAGGGCATTACCCTTCATCAGCCAGGCTAGCTTAAATCCAGTGGTGTAGTGAGCACGGGACCCACGTCTGGGCATACCCTTCCCACTTAGGGCGACATATGCAAAAGAAACAATTGATGGACGGAATGCTGGACAATGCAAACATTCACCCCCAGTCACAAGGATCTGGGTTAAATCCATCATTCTTTTGCTCACCACACCACCCCAGTTTGGACCCAGCCATATGCAAATCAGTCTTGACCCTGTTCCTTGTGGGAACAGTCCAGCCCAAACTGCCAAGCCAGGTCCTCCCTGGACCGGAAACAAGCATCCTGGGACCGGTTTCAGGGCATTACCCTTCATCAGCCAGGCTAGCTTAAATCCATTGGTGTAGTGAGCACGAGACCCACGTCTGGGCATACCCTTCCCACTTAGGGCAACATATGCAAAAGAAACAATTGATGGACGGAATGCTGGACAATGCAAACATTCACCCCCAGTCACAAGGATCTGGGTTAAATCCATCATTCTTTTGCTCACCACACCACCCCAGTTTGGACCCAGCCATATGCAAATCAGTCTTGACCCTGTTCCTTGTGGGAACAGTCCAGCCCGAACTGCCAAGCCAGGTCCTCCCTGGACCGGAAACAAGCATCCTGGGACCAGTTTCAGGGCATTACCCTTCATCAGCCAGGCTAGCTTAAATCCAGTGGTGTAGTGAGCACGGGACCCACGTCTGGGCATACCCTTCCCACTTAGGGCGACATATGCAAAAGAAACAATTGATGGACGGAATGCTGGACAATGCAAACATTCACCCCCAGTCACAAGGATCTGGGTTAAATCCATCATTCTTTTGCTCACCACACCACCCCAGTTTGGACCCAGCCATATGCAAATCAGTCTTGACCCTGTCCCTTGTGGGAACAGTCCAGCCCGAACTGCCAAGCCCGGTCCTCGCTGGACCGGAAACAAGCATCCTGGGACCGGATTCAGGGCATTACCCTTCATCAGCCTTGCTAGCTTAAATCCAGTGGTGTAGTGAGCACGGGACCCACGTCTGGGCATACCCTTCCCACTTAGGGCGAAATATGCAAAAGAAACAATTGATGGGCGGAATGCTGGACAATGCAAACATTCACCCCCAGTCACAAGGATCTGGGTTAAATCCATCATTCTTTTGCTCACCACACCACCCCAGTTTGGACCCAGCCATATGCAAATCAGTCTTGACCCTGTTCCTTGTGGGAACAGTCCAGCCCGAACTGCCAAGCCAGGTCCTCCCTGGACCGGAAACAAGCATCCTGGGACCGGTTTCAGGGCATTACCCTTCATCAGCCAGGCTAGCTTAAATCCAGTGGTGTAGTGAGCACGGGACCCACGTCTGGGCATACCCTTTCCACTTAGGGCGACATATGCAAAAGAAACAATTGATGGACGGAATGCTGGACAATGCAAACATTCACCCCCAGTCACAAGGATCTGGGTTAAATCCATCATTCTTTTGCTCACCACACCACCCCAGTTTGGACCCAGCCATATGCAAATCAGTCTTGACCCTGTTCCGTGTGGGAACAGTCCAGCCCGAACTGCCAAGCCAGGTCCTCCCTGGACCGGAAACAAGCATCCTGGGACCAGTTTCAGGGCATTACCCTTCATCAGCCAGGCTAGCTTAAATCCAGTGGTGTAGTGAGCACGGGACCCACGTCTGGGCATACCCTTCCCACTTAGGGCGACATATGCAAAAGAAACAATTGATGGACGGAATGCTGGACAATGCAAACATTCACCCCCAGTCACAAGGATCTGGGTTAAATCCATCATTCTTTTGCTCACCACACCACCCCAGTTTGGACCCAGCCATATGCAAATCAGTCTTGACCCTGTTCCTTGTGGGAACAGTCCAGCCCAAACTGCCAAGCCAGGTCCTCCCTGGACCGGAAACAAGCATCCTGGGACCGGTTTCAGGGCATTACCCTTCATCAGCCAGGCTAGCTTAAATCCAGTGGTGTAGTGAGCACGGGACCCACGTCTGGGCATACCCTTCCCACTTAGGGCGACATATGCAAAAGAAACAATTGATGGACGGAATGCTGGACAATGCAAACATTCACCCCCAGTCACAAGGATCTGGGTTAAATCCATCATTCTTTTGCTCACCACACCACCCCAGTCTGGACCCAGCCATATGCAAATCAGTCTTGACCCTGTTCCTTGTGGGAACAGTCCAGCCCGAACTGCCAAGCCAGGTCCTCCCTGGACCAGAAACAAGCATCCTGGGACCGGTTTCAGGGCATTACCCTTCATCAGCCAGGCTAGCTTAAATCCAGTGGTGTAGTGAGCACGGGACCCACGTCTGGGCATACCCTTCCCACTTAGGGCGACATATGCAAAAGAAACAATTGATGGACGGAATGCTGGACAATGCAAACATTCACCCCCAGTCACAAGGATCTGGGTTAAATCCATCATTCTTTTGCTCACCACACCACCCCAGTTTGGACCCAGCCATATGCAAATCAGTCTTGACCCTGTTCCTTGTGGGAACAGTCCAGCCCAAACTGCCAAGCCAGGTCCTCCCTGGACCGGAAACAAGCATCCTGGGACCGGTTTCAGGGCATTACCCTTCATCAGCCAGGCTAGCTTAAATCCAGTGGTGTAGTGAGCACGGGACCCACGTCTGGGCATACCCTTCCCACTTAGGGCGACATATGCAAAAGAAACAATTGATGGACGGAATGCTGGACAATGCAAACATTCACCCCCAGTCACAAGGATCTGGGTTAAATCCATCATTCTTTTGCTCACCACACCACCCCAGTTTGGACCCAGCCATATGCAAATCAGTCTAGACCCTGTTCCTTGTGGGAACAGTCCGGGCCGAACTGCCAAGCCAGGTCCTCCCTGGACCGGAAACAAGCATCCTGGGACCGGTTTCAGGGCATTACCCTTCATCAGCCAGGCTAGCTTAAATCCAGTGGTGTAGTGAGCACGGGACCCACGTCTGGGCATACCCTTCCCACTTAGGGCGACATATGCAAAAGAAACAATTGATGGACGGAATGCTGGACAATGCAAACATTCACCCCCAGTCACAAGGATCTGGGTTAAATCCATCATTCTTTTGCTCACCACACCACCCCAGTTTGGACCCAGCCATATGCAAATCAGTCTTGACCCTGTTCCTTGTGGGAACAGTCCAGCCCGAACTGCCAAGCCAGGTCCTCCCTGGACCGGAAACAAGCATCCTGGGACCAGTTTCAGGGCATTACCCTTCATCAGCCAGGCTAGCTTAAATCCAGTGGTGTAGTGAGCATGGGACCCACGTCTGGGCATACCCTTCCCACTTAGGGCGACATATGCAAAAGAAACAATTGATGGACGGAATGCTGGACAATGCAAACATTCACCCCCAGTCACAAGGATCTGGGTTTAATCCATCATTCTTTTGCTCACCACACCACCCCAGTTTGGACCCAGCCATATGCAAATCAGTCTTGACCCTGTTCCTTGTGGGAACAGTCCAGCCCGAACTGCCAAGCCAGGTCCTCGCTGGACCGGAAACAAGCATCCTGGGACCAGTTTCAGGGCATTACCCTTCATCAGCCAGGCTAGCTTAAATCCAGTGGTGTAGTGAGCACGGGACCCATGTCTGGGCATACCATTCCCACTTAGGGCGACATATGCAAAAGAAACAATTGATGGACGGAATGCTGGACAATGCAAACATTCACCCCCAGTCACAAGGATCTGGGTTAAATCCATCATTCTTTTGCTCACCACACCACCCCAGTTTGGACCCAGCCATATGCAAATCAGTCTTGACCCTGTTCCTTGTAGGAACAGTCCAGCCCGAACTGCCAAGCCAGGTCCTCCCTGGACCGGAAACAAGCATCCTGGGACCGGTTTCAGGGCATTACACTTCATCAGCCAGGCTAGCTTAAATCCAGTGGTGTAGTGAGCACGGGACCCACGTCTGGGCATACCCTTCCCACTTAGGGTGACATATGCAAAAGAAACAATTGATGGACGGAATGCTGGACAATGCAAACATTCACCCCAGTCACAAGGATCTGGGTTAAATCCATCATTCTTTTGCTCACCACACCACCCCAGTTTGGACCCAGCCATATGCAAATCAGTCTTGACCCTGTTCCTTGTGGGAACAGTCCAGCCCGAACTGCCAAGCCAGGTCCTCCCTGGACCGGAAACAAGCATCCTGGGACCGGTTTCAGGGCATTACCCTTCATCAGCCAGGCTAGCTTAAATCCAGTGGTGTAGTGAGCACGGGACCCACGTCTGGGCATACCCTTCCCACTTAGGGCGACATATGCAAAAGAAACAATTGATGGACGGAATGCTGGACAATGCAAACATTCACCCCCAGTCACAAGGATCTGGGTTAAATCCATCATTCTTTTGCTCACCACACCACCCCAGTTTGGACCCAGCCATATGCAAATCAGTCTTGACCCTGTTCCTTGTGGGAACAGTCCAGCCCGAACTGCCAAGCCAGGTCCTCCCTGGACCGGAAACAAGCATCCTGGGACCGGTTTCAGGGCATTACCCTTCATCAGCCAGGCTAGCTTAAATCCAGTGGTGTAGTGAGCACGGGACCCACGTCTGGGCATACCCTTCCCACTTAGGGCGACATATGCAAAAGAAACAATTGATGGACGGAATGCTGGACAATGCAAACATTCACCCCCAGTCACAAGGATCTGGGTTAAATCCATCATTCTTTTGCTCACCACACCACCCGAGTTTGGACCCAGCCATATGCAAATCAGTCTTGACCCTGTTCCTTGTGGGAACAGTCCAGCCCGAACTGCCAAGCCAGGTCCTCCCTGGACCGGAAACAAGCATCCTGGGACCGGTTTCAGGGCATTACCCTTCATCAGCCAGGCTAGCTTAAATCCAGTGGTGTAGTGAGCACGGGACCCACGTCTGGGCATACCCTTCCCACTTAGGGCGACATATGCAAAAGAAACAATTGATGGACGGAATGCTGGACAATGCAAACATTCACCCCCAGTCACAAGGATCTGGGTTAAATCCATCATTCTTTTGCTCACCACACCACCCCAGTTTGGACCCAGCCATATGCAAATCAGTCTTGACCCTGTTCCTTGTGGGAACAGTCCAGCCCGAACTGCCAAGCCAGGTCCTCCCTGGACCGGAAACAAGCATCCTGGGACCGGTTTCAGGGCATTACCCTTCATCAGCCAGGCTAGCTTAAATCCATTGGTGTAGTGAGCACGGGACCCACGTCTGGGCATACCCTTCCCACTTAGGGCGACATATGCAAAAGAAACAATTGATGGACAGAATGCTGGACAATGCAAACATTCACCCCCAGTCACAAGGATCTGGGTTAAATCCATCATTCTTTTGCTCACCACACCACCCCAGTTTGGACCCAGCCATATGCAAATCAGTCTTGACCCTGTTCCTTGTGGGAACAGTCCAGCCCGAACTGCCAAGCCAGGTCCTCCCTGGACCGGAAACAAGCATCCTGGGACCGGTTTCAGGGCATTACCCTTCATCAGCCAGGCTAGCTTAAATCCAGTGGTGTAGTGAGCACGGGACCCACGTCTGGGCATACCCTTTCCACTTAGGGCGACATATGCAAAAGAAACAATTGATGGACGGAATGCTGGACAATGCAAACATTCACCCCCAGTCACAAGGATCTGGGTTAAATCCATCATTCTTTTGCTCACCACACCACCCCAGTTTGGACCCAGCCATATGCAAATCAGTCTTGACCCTGTTCCTTGTGGGAACAGTCCAGCCCGAACTGCCAAGCCAGGTCCTCCCTGGACCGGAAACAAGCATCCTGGGACCGGTTTCAGGGCATTACCCTTCATCAGCCAGGCTAGCTTAAATCCAGTGGTGTAGTGAGCACGGGACCCACGTCTGGGCATACCCTTCCCACTTAGGGCGACATATGCAAAAGAAACAATTGATGGACGGAATGCTGGACAATGCAAACATTCACCCCCAGTCACAAGGATCTGGGTTAAATCCTTCATTCTTTTGCTCACCACACCACCCCAGTTTGGCCCCAGCCATATGCAAATCAGTCTTGACCCTGTTCCTTGTGGGAACAGTCCAGCCCGAACTGCCAAGCCAGGTCCTCCCTGGACCGGAAACAAGCATCCTGGGACCGGTTTCAGGGCATTACCCTTCATCAGCCAGGCTAGCTTAAATCCAGTGGTGTAGTGAGCACGGGACCCACGTCTGGGCATACCCTTCCCACTTAGGGCGACATATGCAAAAGAAACAATTGATGGACGGAATGCTGGACAATGCAAACATTCACCCCCAGTCACAAGGATCTGGGTTAAATCCATCATTCTTTTGCTCACCACACCACCCCAGTTTGGACCCAGCCATATGCAAATCAGTCTTGACCCTGTTCCTTGTGGGAACAGTCCAGCCCGAACTGCCAAGCCAGGTCCTCCCTGGACCGGAAACAAGCATCCTGGGACCGGTTTCAGGGCATTACCCTTCATCAGCCAGGCTAGCTTAAATCCAGTGGTGTAGTGAGCACGGGACCCACGTCTGGGCATACCCTTCCCACTTAGGGCGACATATGCAAAAGAAACAATTGATGGACGGAATGCTGGACAATGCAAACATTCACCCCCAGTCACAAGGATCTGGGTTAAATCCATCATTCTTTTGCTCACCACACCACCCCAGTTTGGACCCAGCCATATGCAAATCAGTCTTGACCCTGTTCCTTGTGGGAACAGTCCAGCCCGAACTGCCAAGCCAGGTCCTCCCTGGACCGGAAACAAGCATATTAGTTCTGGCAACGTTTCTGATGACCATTGAATACGTTTCAGATTGGTTGTGGTCAGTTGACCCATCTCAATGGGAGCTGGCCGATGTTTTGGATGGCTTGTTTCTAATTCACGTACCTGGTATGAATGGTCACTTCGGGTTGAATACTTGATAATATATTTCCCCACACGGGCAAGTAATGGAAGCGTTAGAATTGTATAGTCTAAAATTGACTGAGTGTGAACACCCTGATAAGTCCATCGCGGAGGCGTGTCATCTTTTGTTCTACCATTTAATACTCGCAAGCCGAGATGTTCCAAGGCTAAGACCAGCTTTTGTCCATTCAAATCATGTCGTTTTATTGTAGAGGATGATTGTAAGGGAACTGACCATAGCTCATTAGCCGCTGTTAATTGCTCATCTTCATCTGGTGTATAAATTAAGTATGAATTAAAATCGCCAGTTATTATTATCTCCCAGGCTGGGTTTTCAAATCTGATTGAAGTGATTATCGACAGCAGTTTTTCACACTGTGACTCTTTTTTTCTAGCATTTGGGTGCAAGTAGAGGTTAATTAATATGACTGTTGTTGTCTGGTTTTTGGGCCCTTGGTCCATTTTAATTACTTGTAGGTCTAGTGTCGTACTAGGTAACTGTTCAGTTTTAATATTTAGTGCTGTTGATATATATACTGCTAGGCCACCCTTTGGCCTTCCATATTCATGAGTTCTAGTTGCCGTTACATAGTGGAGTGTGTAATTGGCCACGTCCTTGCACTCCGTCAGCCATGTTTCTTGGAGTGCGATAATATCATAATACTTCCAGTATGTCGGAGCAGTGATGTCCTGTAATTCTCTTTTTGCACCTGCAATATTCCAGGATAGGAGTTTTACGCTATTATAGTTGGTGCTTTTTCCCTTTGTGGCAAGTCATTCTGTTTTCTGGCCATTTAGAGCTGAGGCCATCCAGTTCCATTTATTGGTGTCTTGTTGTGGAGTTTGTCTGTCCATGATTTCTTCAGAATGGCTTGTTTTTCCCCTTGCATTTTGTAGTACTGAGTACAGTGGGATGTTGTGTTCCTCTATATTAGGTTTCTTTGGTACATTTAGTAGAGGTGAGGGATAGCGTGGCTTCGTTGGTCTTGCCATTGTAATGCCCCATCCTTCAAACTCTTGTCTGGCATTCATTATTAAAGACACTATTTCATCATTTATCCAAGTCGATAGTGTTTTTTCCGTCCCACTGTTTTTTTCTTGAGAAATAAATTGAATTGACAATAGGTCTGTGGTGGTCAGATGCTTTAAAGTAGGGATTTCAGCTATAAGTCTCAATATATTCCCTCTATTGAGGAGGTCTTGTTGCCCCTGAGAGATGTAGTGGGGAGTTAATATGATCTGCTTATTCCAAGTGTTTTCTTGATTTTTGTCCGGTGTTATTGCTGTAGGGGCGGAGTGTTGTAATACCTCTCTGTAATTGATTCCAGCTCTATCACCTATTTGCATATTGATTTTGATTGTGAACTTTTCCTTCGGTGCATCTTCTTTTGGAGGGCTTCTTTGCTCCATCTCAAGGCTGCCGTTTGTTTGCAATAGATTATTCATAATTTAAAATGGTCGCTTCACAAGAGTCGGCTCCGATGCACATTTTATTTGCTTCTGTCTTCCTTTGTTTTCTGTGCTGGTGTCATCTCGGGTTGTACTGACAACTTCCTGCGTTACTTGGTTTACAATTATTCTGTCTTTATGTTCTTCCTGACTTATACGTCGGGTTTTCTGATTTGTTCCAGATTTGTGTTTGTGTTGCGGCTGAAGCTTTCTTATTTTTACTTCCAGTGGTTTGCTGTCAATAGATGCTGTTTGTATTTGTGTTTGGTTTGTCTGAATCATATCGATTGATTCGTCTGTTTGTAAACTGTGACTTAAAAGGTTGACGAGGTGTGGTGTCCTTGTTTTTGCTCTTCCTCTACTATAATCCTCTGTTCAGTATGCGTACTTGGCGTTTCTAGACTTGATTGTAGTTTTTTAGTTTCGAAGATATGAAACCATTTCCTACTGGTATTAGTATCTTTTGTTGTATTCTGATTGTTCTTTCTAGATTTCCTTGCTCGTTTCCTCTGTCTCTTGGTTTGCAAGCATGTTTCTGTATTGCCTTGGCCATCTAGTAAAGCCGGAAGCAGATTTACTTGGCCCATATCTTTATCTACCATCCTTGTCCCTTCACTAATGAACTTTGGTCGGTCGGTTGTGAGCAGTACCTTTGGTGGTTCTTTCCCGTGATCACTGATGTTATTTTTGAGACCTGTCCCTCTATTCGAGGTCATTGACAAATCTGATGTAATCAATACATTTGATTGACAAGCAAAGGAAGTTTGTTGGTTTGACTTTGGTGACTTGCTTGTAAGATTTGTACTTTTTGTCCGACAATCGCCAGTCTTTTGCCTTTCCTTTAAGATGCTTGTTAGGATTGCTGGTACATTACTTAGCTTATCGATTATTGGACCACATGCACAATCTTTGCCTGCTACTGTGTTTGTTTCTCGCTCCTTGATTATCAAGTCCGCTAATGTTTCCAATTTCATATTGATTCCTACGATATATGAGGCTATTATATTCATCAGGTCAATCTGTGTGTCTAACTTATCCGATTGCATATTAAGTACTGTTATTGTGGTTTCTAGCACTTTTAACAGCGATGTATATGCTGACTGATGAATCCTCTTTTATTTCCGGTGCGGACCCTCCTCCGCTTCTATCTCGTTCCTTTGCTTTATCTGCTGTTATTATATTTTTCTGTGAAAGACTTGCGTCGGTGAAGCTAGTTTGCAACTGTGGTGTCGGATCTTGATCTTTTCTCTTCACATTATAACTCATTTGGCTCTGAGTTTGAATAGGCTGTTCCAGTGTACTTGATATTTCAATTATTGGTTGCGAGTGTTCTATTTCTTTTTCGCTTGTTTCTTTACTCTTTTCGTTCTCCGATTGGTTAAGAGTTTTAGCTTCCAACGCCTGCAGAAGGTCAGTATTGCTTGATAGTGATATTGAACGCAGCCATGAGCTGTTATGCTGGGTATTTGGAGATTGAGGATTATCTGATGTTTCCAAATGTATTTCTTCTGACATTTGTATAAATGAACCTAGATTTAATACTGATTTTGGTGTTGAGTGTGGATAGTCAGAGGCATGGACTTGTGCCTGTATCACTAACCGGCTGCTGTTTGGTTGATCATCCGCGGTGGCATTTTCTTTAGTTTTACTGACCTTCTGTGTGCTATTATTCTCCATACTATTAGACTTTGTTCTTAAATGACTTTTTTGTGGTGTCAAGGGGTTCGGAAGACCCTCCAGTTGTCCTGTTTCTGAAAAGATGCCTGTCGTTGGATCTTTTAGAAACATGAACTTCCTATTAGGGGTCGATTTTCCAAATATAGAATACTGTAAAGGAATTAATAGGCTTGTCTTTTCTTGAACTGATTTGCTGGGTGATTCATCTATCTCCTTTGATTTCTTGGAACCTTGTTGTGCTGTTTTTTGTGCCAGTTGCTTTCTGGGTCTCCTTGACCTCATTTTTACCTTTTGTTGCCGTTTGTTTTTCTTTTTTATGCCCAATATTAGGCTGTATGGGGTGATTACGATAGTTGTTTTCCTCCCTGAAGGTACAGGTTGTTTATCGGAAATTTTCACCCAAATTTGGAACTACCTGCTTTTTTTATTTTTTATTTTTTGACGCCACTTCGGCAACCAAATCCGGGCAAGCCTGCCAGACTCCTGTCCTTAGTTGTGCTCTTTAGGTTCTTTACTCTTTGCACTGTCTCCAAAAGGGGGTGTGGCCTGTTTAGTTGTACTGGCCTCCTTTTTTCCGGGACCTCCGTGTACTGCTGAGCAATACATTCCCCCACACTCCCCATACAGTGGTTTGACGGCACCTGCACAGCTGGACCCCCTCAGAAACCACTGCCACTGGTGTTGCGTGCTGTCGGCTAAAGGCTGTGTGCTGTAGGGTGTGGGCTGTGGGCAACTGGCTTTCAACTGAGAACTGAGAACTAAGAACTGGGAGACACAACTCCAGCTCCAACTCCGACTCCAGCTCCAGACCAGGAGGGTCACGGCTGCTTCTACCGCAACTCGCTCAGCCCCCCTGCCGCCCGCTCATGGAAGCTGGGGGGCCAAGTGTTGACAATATCCGCGCCGGGAGCTGTGAGGCTTGAGACGTCCTTCTCAGCGCAAAAACACAGGGCTCAAAATAAAACGTTTCCCCTTCCCATCCACCGTGCCCTTCCCTTACTTCATTAGGGGGGAGGGGGGAAACTTCCTATGCCACTCACCGCTGGCCACGAGTCCCAGGCTGCAAACACAGCTATCAGCAATCAGCTATCAGCGGGCTATCAGCAAGCTGCGAGGATAAGCCAGCCACTGACCGCCACCCGCCAGGTCCCTCCGAGCGCGGTTGCTTTTCACTCGCTCTTCACTTCACTGAACATTTCGCTCGACCCCCGCAACCACTTAACGAGTGGCAGGCTTGCAGGGAGAGCAAAAAAGGGAAACAAAAGCCGTAAACTGGCTCCTCAGTTTAGCAGCGTTTGGCAGAGGTTTTCTTAGAGCGGCCGCTCTCGGCGGCTTACTGCTCCTCGCACACAGTCAGCTGAGCGCAAAAGCTGGACTGGATCACTTATCTTTCATGAAAGTCTCCCCATATTTCTAAAACCATGTATGCATATATCTGTACCTTTTGCTCTAGCAGCATCATATATAAAAGTAATACACACATAAATATATACTTGTGTTTTATACATCTATCATTTTCACACACAACACATAGCATAATATATGTGCAAATAGAGACATATCTCAGTAACAATACCATCCACAGCGCAAAACTTCACAGACTACACTTCAATTTTCAAACAGACACTGAAAATTATGTGGTATATATAAAATATATCTTTCCTCACATCATACAAATTACTCTAATAAATAACATCTCTACAAACATCTCAAATCTCACTTTCAGACTGCTGCTTCACCATTCTACAACTACTTATAATGTTACACCTACCCAAATACAAAGCAGGAACCCTTCACACGTCTTTACTAAAACTCTTACCATATTCCTAAAAGCATACATAAATATGTCTGTACCATAACACTATCCAAACCTTAAAAATTCACAGAACAAACTTCCAATTTCAAGCAAACACCAAAAATTATGCTGCATTTTTCAACTGTACCTCTCTAGAAACTTAAAAAATGAAGCCTAGTAAATAATAACTTATGTCAGCATCTTTTAAACCACACTTTTGTGCTGTATCTTCACCATTCTACTACTACTCACAGTCATGAGCCTACCACATAAAAAACAACAACACCTCTTTATTATACATCATGCACCTTCAAATGTATAAGACATGTGAAAATACATATACAAGTAGACACATACTTGAGACAGAACTCCATGCACACCTTAAAACTTGACAGACTCCACCTCCAAATTTAAAACAACAGCTAAAATGATGCGGTATACTACAAATGTACATATCCACACACTAATACAAACTACCATAATCACTAATCCATCTTCCAATATACACATATTACTATACAAAATCTATTTCGAACAACATTTAAGTACAATAAAACAAACTACAATACACATCTCTACATTTAATAATATATTTCAAATATCACAGTTCATCAATAACTTTTATTGATTAAAAATAAACCTAATACATAGTACACCTCACAAATTTATAACTCACCTTTCAAATTGATTTGTAGAATTTCAAATATCAGAAACTCATAAAAGATTTTCATATGCACACAATCAATGTAATGCACCACTCTCAGCAAGGTAAAACTAGTAATGGCAAAGTTTCCCTCTCTTTCTCCACACAAATACATGTAGTAACAAATCACAATGCTTCCTACATTATTTCAAATTGTAAAACACTTTTCTATTGGTTAGACAAATGAACCCTTACCAACTGACTTCCAAAAGTGTCCAAACTGCTTCTGGAATTTTTTGAAGTCGTGACTCCACCGTGCACTAACGCGATGGAGCCGCGAATCCATACGGGAGTTCAAAAATATATTACAAATAAAAATACCACTATTTTTTCAGAACACACCACTTCTAAAGATAGTACTGATTTGTGAAATCTTACTTTAATAAAATATCACCTACATGTAAATTACAATTTCACATTTTAAGTCCACAGTTAAGTTTCAACCCTTCCCCATTCTGCTTAATGCCAGTTTCCATAGTAACCGTTAATGCAACATTCAACTGAACTGAGAGGTCACAAGTTCACCATATTTTCAAGTTCAGCACACAATGTTGCAAATGCAAACAGCAAGTGTGGTTGACAATTCCAAAATATCAGAAGGGGGATGGGAGCACACTGCTTCACCTCCCAGCACAGTTCGCCCCTTTGCATCCTGGTAAATGCAGTTCAATTTAAATACTTACTTGAAATTTTGCAGAGTGTTTCACCAAAGTTGGTGCAGGTTAGTGCTGTTAATCTCTAGACACGTGTTTCTGGATTTTATCCTTCATCAGTAGAGAAAAAACGAAATTCATCTGGGGTTTGCTGAGAAAGCTGCCACAAGCCTCTCAGGTCTCTGTGCTGGGAGGTGAAGCAGTGTGCTCCCACCCCTTCCTGTTTGAAAAGGCTCCCTTGAGCCATTGAGCTGACGAGCTTGTGGAGATGCACCTGGGCGCCTGTGAGAGGTACTGAGACCTGAAAAGATTGTGGCAGCCTGCTCAGCAACCCCAAATTAAATTCGTTTTTATCTGTACTGATGACGGATGATATCCAGAAACACGTGTCTACAGATTTACAGCACTAACCTGCACTAACTTTGGTGGAATACTCCAGTGAAATTTGAAGTAAGCATGTACCATAAACTGCATTGACCAGAATGCTAAGGGGCGAACTGTGCTGGGAGGTGAAGCAGTGTGCTCCCATCCCTTCCAATTCCAAAATATCACCTTATCCTATCTACTGTACCTTTCAAACATTTTTTATTAACCAATAAGAAACATGCTTTTTTTTTTTAAAGTAACATGCACCCTATTTTTCAATGTACAATGTTCTTAAACAGCCAATCAATTCTCTACTTTTTTAAAAACAGCATCTTGTCCACCATTTTAGAAACCTCTCATTCTACCAACTGACTACCTCAGCTACAGACATCTTTTCATTACTTCCAGACATCCCTTCAAGATGCTTACAGTATCGATTGTTGGGCACAGCTATGTTTCCTGGTGCAAAAGGTATGCTGAACGCAGAGGTATTGACAAAGACCTAGCTTTGCAAAATGTGGATATTAAATGGATTGCACAGAGAGGATTAAAGTGGCACCAATTGATGCCTTTGGTTAAAACCTTTTTGCATCTCCAACCCCTGACCTCATGATTGTGCACTGTGGTGGCAATGACCTAGGCACATTGACTGGGGTAGGTCTGGAAATGCTAATGAAGGACACCTTTGCACAATTGATGTTGCTTTTACCTCAAACTGTCTTTGTATACTCTAATATATGCCAAAGACAGAAATGGAAGTGGTGAAATCAATTCTGTCTACATATTGAGGCTGCTAGAAAGAATGTCAATAAAGCTGTTTCTGCTTACCTCAGAGACCATAGGATGAGCTCCATATTTAACAACAATCTATGTTTTGATATGGATGACATCTACAGAAGTGATGGAGTACACTTCACAGATCAAGGAAACAGAATCTTTCTCAGCAACCTAAAGCTGTGCATCCGCACTTACATGTAGCTACAACAAACTCAAAATGAAAACAAGGGCTCTTTTTAGAGCCACCCTATAACCTAATACTGAATATGAATTGTTTTTTACACATACATAATTTGTTTTATTTTTTGTGGATTCGCGCACCCGACGCGAATTCGCAAAAGCATGAATTCAATGTACTACAACACAACACACTTTTCTAATTTAACTATTATTTTTTAATTTTATATATTTTTAACAACTCTTATCAATTTTAATCTGGTCATTAACTTCAATCACAGTACCTCTTTAAAACAACTTCACAAATACAACACTACTTTCTAAATTATATACTACTTAATTATTTATTTAAGGTGAGTTCGCGAATCCAACGCGATGTTACACGGGGGCCGCGCGGAGAGCCGCGTTGGAGTCGCGACTCCAAACTCGAAAGATAAAAAAACGCCCGACTTCCATTATTCGGTATTCGCCCCGGGGACCCCATCCCCGGGGCCTGCCAACATATTAAAAAATAAGGAGGAGGACCGCGTGGCCCCCCTCCTCAGGCCATTAATGGCCCCAGGGACCCCATCCCACAGGCTCTGCCACTATTTTTTTTAGTTTAAAAAAGAGGGGGGCCGCGTGGCCCCCCTCCTCAGGCCAATATTGGCCCCGGGGACTCCATCCCCCGGGGCCCGGCCATTCTTTTTTTTAAATAAAGGGAGGGGGCCGCGTGGCCCCCCTCCCAGGCCACTTCTAGCCCAGGGGACCCCATCCCCCGGGGGCGGCCCTTAGCGTTCGGGACCGTGGGGGGGCCCCAATGCCCCCACGGTCCCTGCTGGCTCCTCGCCTCCTGCGGGAGCCGGCATTGCTTTTAGGCAAGGGAGCTGCTAACATGCAGCTCCCCTTGTCCAAAGCAATTCTGCTTGCTTCGTTGAAGCGAGTGCAGGTTTCTGCTCTCGCTTCAACGAAGCAGCAGTGCTTGCTATGGCAGGGCGGGAGCGGTGCTCCCTCCCTGCCATAGCAAACAGCAATTTCCCGGGGGTGGGCACCCCAGGACATTGCAGGAGCCGGCCCTGGGGGGTGGCGGTCCCCAGGGCCATCTAGGGCTCCAGGAGGGGGGCCCTTGGCCCCCCTCCCTACATTTCAAATGCCCCGGGGGTCTGCAACGGACCCCCGTATGTAAACAATTAGTGCCCCGGGGAGTTTTTTTTTTTTTTAAATCAGAGCCCCGGGGAGGTGGCGGTCCCCGGGGCTGCAGGGGGCCACGTGCCCCCGCATTTAATTGTCAAAGCCCCGGGGAGGTGGCGGTCCCCAGGGCAGTGTGGGGGGCAGGAGCCCCCCACGCAATTTATTTATGAAAATAACCCCCGGGGAGGTGGCAGTCCCCGGGGTTGCGGGGAGGCTGCGTGCCCCCCGCAAATCATGAATGAAGCCCCGGGTAGGGGTTGGTCCCTGAGGGCCCCCGTGGGCCCCACTACACAATTGGGCATTGCCCCCGCGACCTGGCCCACTCGGGGGCTTAAGTACAACGAAGCGCTTCATTTTTTTTTTCTTTCTCGGACGGATTCGCGCACCCAGCGCGATTTCGGATGATTTTAAAAAAAATAAAAATGCTTTTTTGGGCCCTGGGGGTCCTTGTGGGACCCCTGAGCAGACCGAGGGGGTCAGGGTGTTTCTACCCTGCCCCCTTTTCTTGTTTTTCACCTTTTTTTCTACTGATTTCTTGTGACTCGGTTACCGAGTCACAAGATGGCTGCCAACACTTCCTGGTTTGGAGTGTTGGCAGCCAATCAGAAGTCACGACTCCTCCTCGGTGCTCAGATATATACATTTTTATTTTTTTAATGTCTCTGTAACTACTGAGCGGATTTACACCATTTAAAAAAAAGGTCGCTTTCTGAACAAAGAGCTACCTTTTTGCCAAATTTGGTGTAATTTCGTTCAGCAGTTCGGGGTGTAGCCTGTTCCAAAATTTCCTATGGAAATTAACATGGAGAAAACGCGTTTTGGGACCCCCCTTTTTTCTCGTCCCCCGCTTGACGAATCACCCCCAAACTTTCAAGACAGGAGGTGACCGGAGCGGGCCATTAGTTTTGAAAAGTTCGCACAGATTTGTAAACCGGCACAAAAGATATTGGCAAATCAATAAATGCTTTTCCTATGGATAATAGGTCCCAACTATAACTACCTACTGGCGACCGCCAGTAGATAATTTATATATATATTCACTGAAAAAACCATAGGTTTTAGGGACAGTTATAGTTAGTTGGACATTGCACTCGTACAAAACCTGTGAAATTCCCCCGTTATAGTTAGTTCAGGTAACTATAACTTGCGCCCCCGCAATGCACTGCTGATGACGTCACATATTACATCACTCATGACATGGTCAGTGACATCACATTATTTAAAGCCCCGGGGGGTGGCAGTCCCCGGGGCTTGGGGGGCCTTAGAGGCCCCCCATAAAATCTAAACCCACCCCCGCATGCCCCGGGAACTTGGGCCTCCCAGGGGCAAATTAGCATCGAAGCGCGGGAGACCGCTCTTCGATTTTTTTTTTTTTTTTGAATCGGTGGGATCCGCGCACCCTAAGCGCATCCCGCTGATTTTTTTTTTTTTAAATGCTTTTTTCTGCCCAGGGGGTCCTTGTGGGACCCCCTGAGCAGACCTAGGGGGTCAGGGTGTTTCTACCCTGCCCCCTTTGTGCATTTTGCGCACTTGTTTCTTGTGTTTTTGTTTTCTAATTGGCGGGATCCGCGCACCCTAAGCGCATCCCGCCGTTTAAAAAAAAAAAAAAAACTTTTTTCTGCCCAGGGGGTCCTTGTGGGACCCCTGAGCAGACCTAGGGGTCAGGGTGTTTCTACCCTGCCCCCTTTTGCGCTTTGCGCACTTGTTTCTGTCCCTCGGTTCTACCAAGGGACAAAATGGCTGCCAACACTTCCTGATTTGGAGTGTTGACAGCCACTTGACAGCCAATTAGCATGCAGCTCGTGATCGGGAGGGTACGCGGACCCTACTCGGCCATAGATATATATGTGACTTTACTTTTGATTTTCTCAGGAACTACTGAACGGATTTACACCATTTAAGCAAAAGGCACGACACTGAACCAAGGGCTACCTCTTTGCCAAATTTGGTGTAATTCCGTTCAGCAGTTCAGGCTGTAGCTGCGACTAAAGGTTCCTATGGAAAAATGAATGGGGAAAACACGTTTTGGGACCCCCCTTTTTTCTCGGCCCCCGCTTTACGAATCACCCCGAGACTTTCAGGATAGGAGCGGACCGGAGCGCCCCAACAAGTTGGAAGCTTTCGCGAAGATTCGTCAACCGACGCCTACGTTATTGCAAATAGAATGTTGCGGATTTCCTATGGAAAATAGGTCCTAACTATAACTATCTACTGGCGACCGCCAGTAGATAATATATATATAAATTATCTACTGGCGGTCGCCAGTAGATAGTTATAGTTAAAACCTATTATCCATAGGAAATCCGCGACATTCTATTTGAAATAACGTTGGCGCCGGTTGACGAATCTTCGCGAAAGTTTCCAACTTGTTGGGGCGCTCCGGTCCGCTCCTATCCTGAAAGTCTCGGGGTGATACGTCAAGCGAGGGCCGAGAAAAAGGGGTCCCAAAACGCGTTTTCCCCATTCATTTTTCCATAGGAACCTTTAGTCGCAGCTACAGCCCGAACTGCTGAACGGAATTACACCAAATTTGGCAAAGAGGAAGCCCTTGGTTCAGTGTCGTGCCTTTTGCTTAAATGGTGTAAATCCGTTCAGTAGTTCCTGAGAAAATCAAAAGTAAAATCACATATATATCTGGGCGGAGCCTAACCACACATGTCATCGTGAGATCTGATTGGCTGTCAGCACTTCATCCTGGAATTGCTGGCAGCCATCTTGGGACCAATATAAATGATAGTACCTCATTGAAATGCATTGTAGTGAATAGAAGATTTTGAGGGTCACCAAAAGGAGAACTATAAAGGGTGATAACAGGCTTTAGTTACATTAGAATTTATTTGTTGATGGTACCATACTAATTTTAGGAATTGTGGTGTATTCTAAGGTGATTTTACCATGTGAAAAACCTTCTGCTGGGATATCATGTTTGAGAGAACACTATATTCTCATGCTTGTCCCATGGAGGTTTGGAAGGTGCTCCAGAAGCTAAAATGAGAGCATATTTTCTGTAAATTCACATTATCTTTCTCACTCATGTGAGAATGAAGTCTGACAATCTCAGTAAAACATGTACATCCAACAAGGGCAGAGACTGTCAGTTGATTCCTTTGTGTTCTACTGCAGCTTCCCAGAGTGTTCTAAAGAACAACTAGAGTGCTAACAGCCTTACTTATGACAAAAGTATGGCACACCTGAAGCCATCTTGATTGGAATAAACTGGTAACACTTAAACAATTTAATTTAAAAAGGAACAAAATGATGGGGTTCATTTTGTCATAGAAATTATGGTTAGTGCTGTAGAAAGAAAAATTAGGACATGTTTCAAGTGTGATCTCAAATATCTTCCTGTTATATTTCAACAGGAGCAGCCTGCCAGTTGATGCCTTTGTGTTCTACTGCAGCTTCCCAGAGTGTTCTAAAGAACAACTAGAGCGCTAACAGCCTTACTTATGACAAAAGTATGGCACACCTGAAGCCATCTTGATTGGAATAAACTGGTAACACTTAAAACATTTAATTTAAAAAGGAACAAAATGATGGGGTTCATTTGGTCATAGAAATTATGGTTAGTGCTGTAGAAAGAAAAATTAGGACATATTTCAAGTGTGATCTCAAATATCTTCCTGTTATATTTCAACAGGAGCAGCCTGCCAGTTGATGCCTTTGTGTTCTACTGCAGCTTCCCAGAGTGTTCTAAAGAACAACTACAGCGCTAACAGCCTTACTTATGACAAAAGTATGGCACACCTGAAGCCATCTTGATTGGAATAAACCAGTAACACTTAAAACATTTAATTTAAAAAGGAACAAAATGAGGGGTTCTTTTTGAAATAGAAATTATGGTTAGTGCTGCAGAAAGAAAAATTAGGGCATGTTTTAAGTGAGATCTCAAATCCTCTTCTATTTCATTAGAAAATTCTGACATGCAGACTGAAACAATCACTTTCAATACCAGCAGCAGACTACCAGTTAACTCCCTGGTGAGCAGTAGCTTTACTCCAGTGATCTAATGAGCAACTAGAGTGCTAACATTCTGAATTTATGGCAGATGTGAGACACATCTGAATGCCTTCTTGATGGAATCAAAGTAAAAAACTGAAAGCATTTCCTACTGAGGAGACTGCAGTAAATGAAGAAATTAGGAAACTTCCTAACAAAGAAGTCTTCCAAGATGGCCACCAGTGAAAAAAGAGCCCAAATGTAGCACAAATATTACCAAGATGTAGCCCACATATAGCCCAATGACAAAAGTGTGCAAAACACTTTTTATTTTTAGTTTTTTTGCAGTTTTATGTAGTGCAGACTGGTCAGGTATTGGAGCATTGCATCTTAAAACATGACCCCCTACACTACAAAAACACCACTGCACTACCTTAAACCCTAAAACACTACCCCCAGCACGACCCCCTACACTACACAAGCACCACTGCACTATCCTAAACCCTAAAACACTACCCCCAGCACGACCCCCTATACTACCCAAACACCACTGCACTAACCTAAATCCTAAAACACTACCCCCAGCACGACCCCCTACACTACCCAAACACCACTGCACTACCCTAAAACATGACCCCCTACACTACACAAACACCACTGCACTACCCTAAACCCTAAAACACTACCCCCAGCACGACCTCCTACACTACACAAGCACCACTGCACTACCCTAAACCCTAAAACACTACCCCCAGCACGACCCCCTACACTACACAAACACCACTGCACTACCCTAAACCCTAAAACACTACCCCCAGCACGACCCCTACACTAACCAAACACCACTACACTACCCTAAAACATGACCCCCTACACTACACAAACACCACTGCACTACCCTAAACCCTAAAACACTACCCCCAGCACGACCCCCTACACGGCCCGAACACCACTGCACTGCCCTAAACCCTGAAACACCAGCCCCTGCATGACCCCCTACACTGCCCGAACACCACTGCACTGCCCTAAACCCTGAAACACCACCCCTAGCATGACCCCCTACACTGCCCGAACACCACTGCACTGCCCTAAACCCTGAAACACCACCCCCTTCACGACCCCCTACACTACCCGAACACCACTGCACTGCCCTAAACCCTGAAACACCACCCCCAGCATGACCCCCTACACTGCCCGAACACCACTGCACTGCCCTAAACCCTGAAACATCACCCCCAGCAAGACCCCCTACACTGCCCGAACACCACTGACCTAAACCCTGAAACACCACCCCCAGCACGACCCCCTACACTGCCCGAACACCACTGCACTGCCCTAAACCCTGAAACACTACCCCCAGCATGACCCCCTACACTGCCCGAACACCACTGCTCTGCCCAAAACCCTGAAACACCAGCCCCAGCACGACCCCCTACACTGCCCGAACACCACTGCACTGCCCTAAACCTTGAAACACCAGCCCCTGCACGACCCCCTACACTGCCCGAACACCACTGCACTACCCTAAACCCTGAAACATCACCCCCAGCACGACCCCCTACACTGCCCGAGCACCACTGCACTGCACTAAACCCTGAAACACTAGCCCCAGCATGACCCCCTACACTGCCCGAACACCACTGCACTGCCCTAAACCCTGAAACACCAGCCCCAGCACGACCCCCTACACTGCCCGAACACCACTGCACTGCCCTAAACCGTGAAACACCAGCCTCAGCACGACCCCTACACTGCCTGAACACCACTGCACTGCCCTGAACCCTGAAACACCAGCCCCAGCACAACAGCCTACACTGCCCGAACACCACTGCACTGCCCTAAACCCTGAAACACCACCCCGTGCATGACCCCCTACACTGCCCGAACACCACTGCACTGCCCTAAACCCTGAAACACCACCCCCAGCGCGACCCCCTACACTGCCCGAACACCACTGCACTAAACCCTGAAACACCACCCCCTGCACAACACCCTACACTGCTCGAACACTACTGCAGTGCCCTAAACCCAGAAACACCATCCCCAGCACGACCCCCTATACTGCACGAACACCACTGCACTGCCCTAAACCCTGAAACACTACCCCCAGCAAGACCCCCTACACTGCCCGAACACCACTGCACTGCCCTAAACCCTGAAACATCACCCCCAGCAAGACCCCCTACACTGCCCGAACACCACTGCCCTAAACCCTGAAACACCACCCCCAGCAAGACCCCCTACACTGCCCGAACACCACTGCACTGCCCTAAACCCTGAAACACCAGCCCCAGCACGACCCCCTACACTGCCCGAACACCACTGCACTGCCCTAAACCCTGAAACACCACCCCTGCATGACCCCCTACACTGCCCGAACACCACTGTACTGCCCTAAACCCTGAAACCCCACCCCCAGCATGACCCCTAGACTGCCAGAACACCACTGCACTGCCCTAAACCCTGAAACACCACCCCCTGCATGACCTCCTACACTGCCCGAACACTACTGCACTGCCCTAAACCCTGAAACACCACCCCCAGCACGACCCCCTACACTGCACGAACACCACTGCACCGCCCTAAACCCTGAAACACTACCCCCAGCAAGACCCCTACACTGCCCGAACACCACTGCCCTAAACCCTGAAACACCACCCCCAGCAAGACCCCCTTCACTGCCCGAACACCACTGCACTGCCCTAAACCCTGAAACACCACCCCCAGCATGACCCCCTACACTGCCCGAACACCACTGCTCTGCCCAAAACCCTGAAACACCAGCCCCAGCACGACCCCCTACACTGCCCGAACACCACTGCACTGCCCTAAACCCTGAAACACCAGCCCCGGCACAACCCCCTACACTGCCCGAACACCACTGCACTGCCCTAAACCCTGAAACACCACCCTCAGCACGACCCCCTACACTGCCCGAACACCACTGCACTGCCCTAAACCCTGAAACACCAGCCCCAGCACGACCCCGTACATTGCCCGCACACCACTGCACTGCCCTAAACCCTGAAACACCAGCCCCAGCACAACCCCGTACACTGCCCGAACACCACTGCACTGCCCTAAACCCTGAAACACCAGCCCCAGCACGACCGCCTACACTGCCCGAAAACTACTGCACTGCCCTAAACCCTGAAACACCACCCCCAGCAAGACTACCTACACTGGTCGAACACCACTGCACTGCCCTAAATCCTGAAACACCACCCCCTGTACGACACCCTACACTGCCCGAACACCACTGCACTGCCCTAAACCCTGAAACACCACCCCAGCACGACCCCTACACTGCCCGAACACCACTGCACTAAACCCTGAAACACCACCCCCTGCAAGACCCCCTACACTGCCGGAACACCACTGCACTGCCCTAAACCCTGAAACACCACCCCCAGCACGACCCCCTACACTGCCCTAACACCACTGCACTGCCCTAAACCCTGAAACATCACCCCCAGCACAACCCCCTACACTGCCTGAGCACCATTGCTCTGCCCTAAACCCTGAAACACTAGCCCCAGCACGACCCCTACACTGCCCAAACACCACTGCACTGCCCTAAACCCTGAAACACCACCCCCAGCACGACCCCCTACACTGCCCGAACACCACTGCACTGTCCTAAACCCTGAAACACCAGCCCCAGCAAGACCACCTACACTGCCCGAACACCACTGCATTGCCCTAGACTCTGAAACACCAGCCCCAGCAAGACCCCCTACACTGCCCAAACACCACTGCACTGCCCTAAACCCTGAAACACCAGCCCCAGCATGACCCCCTACACTGCCCGAACACCACTGCACTGCCCTAAACCCTGAAACACCAGCCCCAGCACGACCCCCTACACTGCCCGAACACCACTGCACTGCCCTAAACCCTGAAACACCAGCCCCAGCACGACCCCCTACACTGCCCGAACACCACTGCACTGCCCTAAACCCTGAAACACCAGCCCCAGCACCACCCCATACAATGCCCGAACACCACTGTACTGCCCTAAACCCTGAAACACCACCCCCTGCACCGCCCCCTACACTGCCCGAACACCACTGCACTGCCCTAAACCCTGAAACACCCCCCTCCACCACCCCCTACACTGCCCGAACACCACTGCACTGCCCTAAACCCTGAAACACCACCCCCTGCACCACCCCCTACACTGCCCGAACACCACTGCACTGCCCTAAATCCTGAAACACCACCCCCAGCATGACCCCCTTTACTGCTCGAACACCACTGCACTGCCCCAAACCCTGAAACACCACCCCCAGCATGACCCCTACACTGCCCGAACACCACTGCCCTAAACCCTGAAACACCACCCCTGCACGACCCCCTACACGGCCCGAACACCACTGCACTGCCCTAAACCCTGAAACACCACCCCTGCACGACCCCCTACACTGCCCGAACACCACTGCACTGCCCTAAACCCTGAAACACCACCCCCAGCACGACACCCTACACTGCCCGAACACCACTGCACTGCCCTAAACCCTAGAACACTACCCCCAGCATGACCCCCTACACTACCCGAACACCACTGCACTACCCTAAACCCTAAAATACTCCCCCAGCACGACCCCCTACACTACCCGAACACGACTGCACTGCCCTAAACCCTAAAACACTCCCCCAGCACGACCCCCTACACTACCCGAACACCACTGCACTGCCCTAAACCCTAAAACACTCCCCCAGCACGACCCCCTACACTACCAAAACACCACTGCACTGCCCTAAACCCTAAAACACTACCCCCGCATGACCCCCTACACTACCCAAATACCAATGCACTACCCTAATCCCTAAAACACTACCCCCGCACCACCCCCTACACTACCCAAAGACCACTGCACTACCCTAAACTCTAAAACAATACCCCCCGCACGACTCCCTACACTACCCAAAGACCACTGCACTACCCTAAACCCTAAAACACGACCTCCTACACTACACAAACACCACTGCACTACCCTAAACCCTAAAAACAACCCCCAGCACGAACCCCTACACTTCCCAAACACCACTGCACTACCCTAAACCATAAAACACTACCCCCAGCAGTACCCCTACGCTACCCAAACACCACTGCACTACCCTAAACCCTAAAACACTACCCCCAGCAGTACCCCCTACACTACCCAAACACCATTGCACTACCCTAAACCCTAAAACACTACCCCCAGTAGTATCCCCTACACTACCCAAACACCACTGCACTACCCTAAACCCTAAAACCCTAAAACACTAACCCCAGCACGACCCCCTACACTACCCAAACACCACTGTACTACCCTAAACCCTAAAACACTCCCCCCAGCACGACTCCCTACACTACCCAAACACCACTGCACTACCCTAAACCCTAAATCCATCCCAGCATGACCCCCTACACTACACAAACACCACTGCACTACCCTAAACCCTAAAACACTACCCCCAGCACGACCCTCTTCACTACCTAAACACAACTGCACAATTTGTTACAGGTGTTGCAACGCAGGCCTGTGGTGCTTACTGGAAGTACCTGGTGGGCTGGTTGGGCCCCAGGGACTCTCAGGATTCAAGGTGACCTAATCCCCCAACTTAAAACGCGCCACGGGTCGCGTTTGCACAGTGGTGAAGGGAGGGGCGGGGCCTCAGGTGACATGTGCGCAAACACGCCCTGTGGTGCGTTTTAAGTTGGGGAGTTAATTCCCTTTGAATCCTGGGGGCCAACTAGCCCACCAGGTACCTTCAGTAAGCACAACAGAGGTGCGTTGCAGAGAGGTGAAAAAGGTGCGTGGCCTCGGAACGCCTCTCTGCATCTCAGCTCTGTGGTCCTAACTGTAGGTACCTGGGGGGCTAGTTGGGCCCCAGGGACCCTCAGGATTCAAGGGGACTTAATCCCGCAACTTAAAACGCGCCACGGGGCGCGTTTGCACACATGTCACCTCAGGCCCCCTCCCTTAACCACTGTGCAAACGCGCACTGGCTCTGGTTAGTCAGAGTCAGTTACCACCAGTACCCGTCTGAAAAAGTTGTGGGCACAGGATGATTTTGCAACAAGGCCTCTTTCTGCTCCTCTGTTGGTTCTTTCTGCACATCTTTTGCTTCTTTCTGTGCGTTTTTCTTCTTTCTTCACATGTCCTACCTCTGTTGGCATAGTTAGAAACTAGCATTTAAAAAACCTTTGAAATTCACTTAAAAATCATAGTTTTCAGGCACGTTATAGTTAGAAATTAGCATTTAAAAAACCTTTGAAATTCACTGAAAAGACCATAGGTTTCAGGCACGTTATAGTTAGAAATTAGCATTTAAAAACCTTCGAAATTCACTGAAAAAACCATAGGTTTCAGGCACGTTATAGTTAGAAATTAGCATTTAAAAACCTTTGAAATTCACTGAAAAAACCATAGGTTTCAGACACGTTATAGTTAGAAATTAGCATTTAAAAAACCTTTGAAATTCACTGAAAAAACCATAGGTTTTAGGGACAGTTATAGTTAGTTGGACATTGCACTCGTACAAAACCCGTGAAATTCCCCTGTTATAGTTAGTTCAGCTAACTATAACTCGCGCCCCCGCAATGCACTGCTGATGATGTCACATATTACATCACTCATGACATGGTCAGTGACATCACTGATGACATCACTGATGACATCTCAAATGACATCACTGATGACATCACTGATGACATCATCCAGTGACTGTGTGTTTCTGTAAAGTTTAAATATGTTTAATATATATAGGGAAAGGCGTATTGAAGAATGAGTGGGTGTATACGTGTCTGAATGGAAGATTTAGTACGTGAGTGACTGACTCTACAAGTGAGTGATTAAACGTATCTTACTGAATGCATGGGTTAGTGACTAAACTGTGTGAATGTCTGTATCCGTCTGTTTGTTGGTGTGTAAGTGGATGCATGGATTTGCGAATAACAGGGGAATTTCACGGGTTTTGTACGAGTGCAATGTCCAACTAACTATAACTGTCCCTAAAACCTATGGTTTTTTCAGTGAATATATATATAAATATATATATTAGACATGGTCCCAAAAAGTATTTACAAGGATCACTTACAGGTAACAATGCTGTAGAGCGTACAGATAATGATGTAGTGGTCACAAAAAACCATAGAACAAAGTTATAGCAAAAGACAGAATACAAATCAACCTGGTTATCATGTATGTGGTTCAATATTTTAAAGTACTTGGAGCTCTAAAGATCAGATTATTCAACATGCATATGTTAGCATGTCATATTTCATTTTTGATACGAGCCACAGTATGGTTTCTAAAGAATATATGCATACAAACAAAAACATCCATAAGAACTTAACCACGATTACAATGGTTTACAAGTATTGCTAAATCTTAAATTGAAAACAAGGAAGTTTTACTTCATAGTAAGAATTGTGGAAAGATGGACAAGCAGAGTGAGTCAAACAATAAATTGTGAGTCCCAGTTCACTGGGACAGCAATATATAATCCTTGTAAGAAAATGGGTTATCAGTTGGAGAGGATGCAAGTCCTTCCCAAGTAAAAAGTACAGATGATGGACGGAATGCTGAATTAATCAAAAAATTCACCCCCAGTCACAGATCTGGGTTAAATCCATCATTTATTTGCATGCCACACCATTCCAGTTTAGACCCAGCAATATGCAAATCAGACTTGGCCTGTTCCCCATGGGAACAGTACAGCCCAACCTGCTAGGCAAGTTCTTCTCTGGACCAGAAACAAGCATACTTGGACGGTTTCAGGGTAACACCCCTCATTGGCCAGGTTAGCATGAATCTGGTGGTGTAGCGAGCACGGGATCCACGTCTGGGCATACCCTTCCCACTTAGGGTGACAAATGCAAAAAAAACGGATGATGGACGTGATGGAGCAGGGTTTCTCAAAAACACACCTGCTGTAATTAACTCCCCCATAATACTTATTAACAGTGAGCAGTGAAAACTAACACGCAAATCACATGAGCTACATGGGAAACTGCTTTGCGCATGCGTGCACTAATGTGAACTAATGCATGAAAGAACTAGGCCGCATTTTACATTGCGTTTCAAAAGAAACGAGATTAATGCACGTTTAGGCCGCATTTTGCATCTTGCTTTGAAAACGATAATAAATAATGCCGCTTTGCATGAAGCTTATGCTAAGAATATATTAACTAGGAATAGTGTAAAGGTGGGTGGTAAACAGTGAAGGGTGCATTTCCATGTAATAATGAATGTATGTGTCTATTTTGTCATAGTGAGCCGAATGGGCCTGTATTTTCTTAAATTAACCGGATAAATGAGGGGCTGAAAAATGAGCAAGAATGACCTGACAAAACCGACAGAAGTGCTGAGCGCTGCGGATGATGAATATAAGTTCAAGGTTGATCAGCTCAGAGAACATTGTTTGCCTGCCAAAAGATGAGACTGGCCGTGGGATTCAAGACTTCTTCCACACACGTGGCTGAGAAAATTTTGTGTGAAACTAATGAATTGTAGCAAGAACAAAATTGTATAGACTGGTCAACCAACATGTAATGGGAAAGGGGGTAGAACAATGGGCATAAAGAATTTTGAATGAAATCACGGTGGTGTGATACACCACCTCCCCAAGCATCCAATGAGCAGTCGAATTCTGTGCAATGTTTCAATTAATGTGGGTTGGACATGTAGGTTTTAGGGTATAACTGGGGTGCCTTTGGGGGTGTGGTTCGTGCGGAGCTGCAGCGGTAGGAGATTGAGAGGGGAGATGCGTCGAGGTCCGTCGGTTTGCAGAGAGGCCTAGCTGTTCCTGTCCTTGTCCTGTCCCGTTCCTGATATCTTTGTTTCCTGACTCTATTTCAGGGGATCCCCACTAGACCATTGGCCAGGGGGGGTATTTCATTAATCTTTGGGTTTGTATTATCTTCTGACTCGTAATTTGCATAATTATTTGCAAATGTAATTATTCGCTGAAACTTATGTCTCTTCATCTATCCACTCCGTCATAAGTATTATATTGTTTCGCATTATTTTGCTGAAACTTATGTCTCTTCATCTATCCACTCCGTCATAAGTATTATATTGTTTTGCATTATTCGCTGAAACTTATGTCTCTTCATCTATCCACTCCGTCATAAGTATTATATTGTTTCGCATTATTTTGCTGAAACTTATGTCTCTTCATCAATCCACTCCGTCATAAGTATATTGTTTCGCATTATTCGCTGAAACTTATGTCTCTTCATCTATCCACTCCTTCATATGCATATCGTACATGGATGATGAGTATGACACTGTTTGCAATTTGTTAATTGATTTTCTCTCCTTTGATGGGATTCATTGTTTGCATTGCAACCTGTATGCGATGAGCATTTATCAATTACATTTATCTGAGATAAACTTTATTAATTTTACCAAGAGTCTGTGATTATTTAGATAGTTAGTTAAGTTCTATTATTACCATCAACTACTCAACTAATTGGTCCATCGACCGAGAGGAAAGAGAGTTAATATATAGGTCTAGTTATGTATTTAGAATTGTTAAACGTGAATCTGTGAAGGAAATAATTTTTCACGACATTCAAACTTGACCATCCAGCGCAACAGGGATTTGTGAGGTGGGTGAATGTGTATGGGCCATTTGTCTGAAATATTGATGAGTATCGATCCCTGATAAAGTGAAGCGCTGGATCAGGTTTTCTGGTAGCAGAGGACGGTTTAATTATTGATTAGTTTGGTAATAATTATTGATTATTGATTATATGTTTTAACAAGAAAAGTTAGTGTCCTGTTTTATGTTGTCTAGAAGTACAGGTACGGAGGTACCTGACGAATCCCGGGTTGGAAATTTAGCCTGAAGTAGGCAGAAGAAGAGTGTGGATAAGATATCACACTGCAGAAGTACTTTGTCTGTTGTTATAATACTGTACGGCGGAAGGCTGTAGGTGTTATATTTAGGGAAAATTTTGTATATGAGTAGAGTGTCTGAAAATAGCAAAGGGTCCACTTCCGAAACTCTGGCCTTATCCCCAGAGGAGTACCAAGACCTCTTTTACACCAAAAAGTCCTCTTGCGAAACTTTGGCCTTATCCCTAGAGGAGTACCAAGTCCACCTGTAGCTTGGTTGGGTGTAAAATAACGCTGGACGTTGTTTTACTGGAAGTGAAAGAATTTCTCGTCATGAAGTGAAGAACTATCTCTTTATTTAGAGGAACAGACAAGGTAGCATTGTTTTGTGTTGTTACTAACAAGAATTTTGATTAAGAAAATTTAGAAATACATCGCCGTATTATTTTGTAAAGGGAGGGTCAGTAGAAGGAGTAATACTGACGTCACAAAAAGGCCGCGCTGGCATTGGTCAGGCGGCCAACGTGAAGTAAGTCTGATTGGCTGGTTGGTGTGAGCCGCGCTGGTATTGGTTGAGATAGCAGATACGTAGAGAGCTGTGATTGGACGGTTGGTGTGAGTCGCGCAAGTATTGGACAAGAACTGACAAATAGAATAAGTAGAATTACGGAAAGATTTCCTTGTTGCTTTACTGAGAGACGTTAGAGTAAAGGGTCAGAAAAATGAAGCTGCTTATGAAAATATAGAATTTCTTTAAAAAGGACAAACCAGTAGTGACTAGAGAGGGAATTCCTATTCCACCGCCGAGAACGCCTGCTTCCTATATGATGTTAAAGCGAGGATACCATACGTGTACTTGGTTAGAGAATTGGGTGGAATACACAAGGGATGATGGTGTTATAGCTTTCCCACAGCATGGTTCATTTATTGTAAGTGTTCTGCAGAATTTGAGAAATCGAATGAATTCATTAGAGCCAATTCCCAGACCTACCCAGTATGAAGCGCTAGAGGAATGGGAAGTAGAAGCATTTGAAAGAGAGAAATATCGAGGTGGTAGGAGATATAGAAATTTAATGACTAGATATCCTTTTGAAAGAAGAGAAGATACAATGAAAAGATGGAGGAGAGCTGTGGTAACTGAGGGTTTGTACCCAGTTTTAGTTGCTGAAGATCAGACAGGAGGCAAGTGTAAGGAGAAAAAGAAAAATATAGAAACTTCAAGTTTAAGACAGGACCCGAACAAATCTGATGAGGAGTTGTTAGAAGACATTATGACCAAAAGTCCTCCACAATATCAAGAAAATTCAGTTGAGGTGACTCCGAGTGCACCATTAATGGGAACTCCATTAACTCTAAGACAAAAAGGAGGGACTACGGGCCACTTGAATAGGTCCAGCATACAGGCCCACCAGACGCATTCAAACTCTCCAAATCCTTTTCGGTAAAGGCCAATCTGTACGATTTCTGTAGCACCTTTGACTTCTCTATATCTATTCCATATTCACTAGCAGGCTCTGCTATTTTCTCATGAAGATTCCTCGCTCTCCAAGTGATACTTTTAAACAAAAACTCTTCATCTCGGTAAGTCCCTAATCTGTCTGGACATATCGTACCAATAATCATCTCTTCCAAATCCACTTTCAATTGGCTCACATTTATACTCCGTGGTTGAGGTTTTTGCTTTTCCATTCCCTTTATCCAATCATTCAATTCCTCTGGTGAAAGACCTGCTGAACTCCCTGTCGTTGGAATGACGTTTGTCCCTATTCTCCTTGGATCTATTTGTATACCTCTTCTAGGGGTTTCTGTTATCACACAAACCGGAAGATCTAACAATGTAGTATTCGTGATCTACTACCATCACCATTCCACTCCTGTCGCTACTCCTTGGAACTGCCAATGTGTGTACTTTTGATATATTCTGTTTTTCTCCATACAATGGAACTACGGGACCAATTGTTACCGGTACCGTCAAGGCTTCTGTATTTAGACTCAACTGATTTATTTTCTGGATCTGCTCTATTCTTACCTTATTTAATATATCCAATTCTTTTTCTCGCACTATTCTAGCCATGTCCGCAATCTGTGGAGTTAATGGAGTTACAACAAGAAGAGGTATGCTGTTCCTAAAGAGATCCTACAGAACATTGGATACGTGAAAAACAATAAGGTGGGTGTTCATAAAGATCGAAGAAAATCTTTTCTCCTTTCAGAAAAAGACCCTCACACACCCAGCCAGCTAAGTGTCATGCTTCATCACTGGGTCTGCTCCTTATCGGGTCGGCGCTGCAATACCCGATCGGCACCCGTGATGGGGCCTTCTTTGCGGAGATCTTTTTTCTTAGCCGTTGGGTGAAGTGCGAGTGAGGGCCCTAATGAGTGTAGATGTGAAAAGTGTGTAGTATGTGCTGTCTAAAACAGGAATTAGTGATCCATCCAAAACTATTTTAATGACAATGGTCACTAACCTGATTAAAAACCAGTAAGAGACGCACGCGTCTGCTCAAGGATTGCAGAGTTGTGTGCTCAAACTCAGGTCAACATGTTTCTTGCCTTTTGTTAAGTTAACAGCAATTCTTCAGGACCGAATCTTAAATAATCTACACTTTATGGTCGGTGGTCTGTTCAATACACAATATAATGACCACCCATACAGCACCCTATAAAGTGGTACCTGTTGATCCAATTCAATGCCTGCAGGATAGAAAAATTGTAAAGTTTTAAAAACATTTAAAAACATCATTCAACAAGGTCATAGTCTGTAATTCAAACTCCGTACCAGGTTTTTGAGTATAACCAAGTTGTCGCAACACTGGAAAAACATTTGTGAATGATGAGCATGCTTCACACATAGTGATGTATGTGATCATGCCAGTGGCGAATATAAACAAAATCTAAAGAAGAAATATTTTTAAAGTAGCAAGGAATATGCACAAGATCGTTATAAAACAGCACACTCACCCAAATAGGGTCATGTCAAAGCCTCAAGGTGTCACAGCAGGCGTAAACACTGTCGGGTTCAGTGTCCTAATAAGGTATGAAGAAGGACATCAATATAGGCTAGGTAGAAGATTGCCAAAGCGGAGCCCGAAAGGGGAGCATCCCTATGAGAAAACAATGGCTCTCACCTGGAATACACAGTTTTATCCCACTTAATGAATGCAGGCGAGCCTCAGGGAATGAAGTGTGCCGAGCACTCCAGTCATAAATCCCACCAAAGGTCAAGGGAAATGCACTGGCGGGCGACAACCACAACCCCATGGTCTCTCCAGCAAACAAGGAGGGCAAAGGAGACAGTAAAGTGTGCTCAGAGAGGAGCGCGCGATGCATAGGAAACACGACCATAAAGTATCGCCATACGCTCCTTAGGCTATCCGAGAGGTAATACTCTCTCAGCTCACCTCTCTAATTCCCAAACTCACAGAGAGTAAGACCTCAAGGAGAGTGAAAACGGAGGATACGGGACACAGAAGAAGCCGGTCCCGCTTCACGGACACTCCTGGCAAAGCGGAGCACTTCCGTGTAATAAAATCAAAGTGGCAGCCAAACGAACCCACATTACCATGCTCAGTGATCACTACTCACGTGTATCGCTCCGTCCGCTCGCGGTAGACCTACCCCACACTCTGCCGGAACCGGGTGAATGTACAAACTCACTCATGTGCGAGTGATATTACCCGGCCGGTCAGCAGAGGAGGCGGGACTTCCGGTTGTGCGAGTAGAACAAAGACTAGAGCGTCAACACATACTTCCGGGTACCAATTTTGGAATCCCCATTGGATGTAAATTGATAAGGATGTCCCCAAAGTCTCTGTAATCAAAAAGCTGTATAATGGTTGGTAACTGGTCACTCAAATTACATATAGATGTATTTAATGAACCTAAAAAAGTAGAGAAAGTAAGGGAATGACAAGAACTCGTGTACTAGGCAACCAATATAGTGAGGAGTCTGATAACCAACAGCTCGATGTCTAGGAGTAAATAAGACCCCATGTGGATTGAGTGTAAAAGGTAAAAATCAATAAGTCGTCAAGTACAGGACAAGTATCCAGTTATCAATGGGTAACAGTTCTACCACTAAGTAACCGTTCCACCTCTATTAGAAAGGCACGTGGTGGAGACAGAGTTATGATGTCACACACACCCGGGGAAGAGGTCATGATAAAGAGGTGTCCCTGGCAAATGGGAGAGGTATCGTCTAACGTGTGATCTAAATAAATGTCAGTATAGCTCATATCGATAAAAATACACTCAAGAATATGGCAGGACATCATCTAATTTGTTACAACAGCAATATCCAAAGTATATATGCACAACTCATGCTGTGTTATGTCAACAGACTCCAAGGTATGTCATCATTGAGTCCCTCCTTGTCAGAGGACAACCTCAGGACCCACCTCTGTTCTAGTCGGAACAGCATGTTATTGGGCATACCGGGGTGGGCTTCCAAAACCACCCACCGAAAGGAGTCAGGGGGTGCTTGTGATCTGCAAAATGCATAGTCATTTTTGTGTTAGTTCTATGACATCTGAAATTACTCCTGTGTTCAGTCATGCGGATTTTAACCGGTCTTGTCGTCATCCCTATATATAGGAGTTCGCACGGACAGGTCAGAGCATAGATGCAGTTATTGGTGTTGCAGTTGGTGTGTTTCTTCATGACCCATTTTACCCCATTAGTAAATGTCATTTCTTTAGTAGTCTTGGTAAGAGGACAAACCGAGCAAGACCCACAAGAATAATGTCCAACTACGGGAGGGAGATCCCATAAACCTCTCTGAGCATTAGTTGTAAGGGTTTTGGGACGTGTGTGTATGAGCATATCCTTCAAATTGCTTGTGCGTTTAAACGCAAATCTGGGCTCGGGGAGATCTAAAATGCCTGTGTTCAGAATGCCCCAGTGTTTCTTAATAATGCTCCTCACTCGATTTGAGTCAGGAGTGAAAGTGGTTACACATGTAATCGTGGTGTCAGGTTCCCTGTGTCTATTCTCTAGCAGACTTTCACGATTGTTATTTCTCGCTCTTTTACGAGCGAGTGACACAGTATGTTGTGGATAATCCCTCTGTCGCAAGGCTTGAGCCAAGGTATCAGATTCAATATAGTAGTCAGCCAATGAGCTACAATTCCTTCTTATCCGAAGGAATTGACCGAATGGGAGGTTCAGTTTGAGTGCTCTGTGTGACATCATAACTCTGTCTCCACCACGTGCCTTTCTAATAGAGGTGGAACGGTTACTTAGTGGTAGAACTGTTACCCATTGATAACTGGATACTTGGCCTGTACTTGACGACTTATTGATTTTTACCTTTTACACTCAATCCACATGGGGTCTTATTTACTCCTAGACATCGAGCTGTTGGTTATCAGACTCCTCACTATATTGGTTGCCTAGTACACGAGTTCTTGTCATTCCCTTACTTTCTCTACTTTTTAGGTTCATTAAATACATCTATATGTAATTTGAGTGACCAGTTACCAACCATTATACAGCTTTTTGATTACAGAGACTTTGGGGACATCCTTATCAATTTACATCCAATGGGGATTCCAAAATTGGTACCCGGAAGTATGTGTTGACGCTCTAGTCTTTGTTCTACTCGCACAACCGGAAGTCCCGCCTCCTCTGCTGACCGGCCGGGTAATATCACTCGCACATGAGTGAGTTTGTACATTCACCCGGTTCCGGCAGAGTGTGGGGTAGGTCTACCGCGAGCGGACGGAGCGATACACGTGAGTAGTGATCACTGAGCATGGTAATGTGGGTTCGTTTGGCTGCCACTTTGATTTTATTACACGGAAGTGCTCCGCTTGCCAGGAGTGTCCGTGAAGCGGGACCGGCTTCTTCTGTGTCCCGTATCCTCCGTTTTCACTCTCCTTGAGGTCTTACTCTCTGTGAGTTTGGGAATTAGAGAGGTGAGCCGAGAGAGTATTACCTCTCGGATAGCCTAAGGAGCGTATGGCGATACTTTATGGTCGTGTTTCCTATGCATCGCGCGCTCCTCTCTGAGCACACTTTACTGTCTCCTTTGCCCTCCTTGTTTGCTGGAGAGACCATGGGGTTGTGGTTGTCGCCCGCCAGTGCATTTCCCTTGACCTTTGGTGGGATTTATGACTGGAGTGCTCGGCACACTTCATTCCCTGAGGCTCGCCTGCATTCATTAAGTGGGATAAAACTGTGTATTCCAGGTGAGAGCCATTGTTTTCTCATAGGGATGCTCCCTTTCGGGCTCCGCTTTGGCAATCTTCTACCTAGCCTATATTGATGTCCTTCTTCATACCTTATTAGGACACTGAACCCGACAGTGTTTACGCCTGCTGTGACACCTTGAGGCTTTGACATGACCCTATTTGGGTGAGTGTGCTGTTTTATAACGATCTTGTGCATATTCCTTGCTACTTTAAAAATATTTCTTCTTTAGATTTTGTTTATATTCGCCACTGGCATGATCACATACATCACTATGTGTGAAGCATGCTCATCATTCACAAATGTTTTTCCAGTGTTGCGACAACTTGGTTATACTCAAAAACCTGGTACGGAGTTTGAATTACAGACTATGACCTTGTTGAATGATGTTTTTAAATGTTTTTAAAACTTTACAATTTTTCTATCCTGCAGGCATTGAATTGGATCAACAGGTACCACTTTATAGGGTGCTGTATGGGTGGTCATTATATTGTGTATTGAACAGACCACCGACCATAAAGTGTAGATTATTTAAGATTCGGTCCTGAAGAATTGCCGTTAACTTAACAAAAGGCAAGAAACATGTTGACCTGAGTTTGAGCACACAACTCTGCAATCCTTGAGCAGACGCGTGCGTCTCTTACTGGTTTTTAATCAGGTTAGTGACCATTGTCATTAAAATAGTTTTGGATGGATCACTAATTCCTGTTTTAGACAGCACATACTACACACTTTTCACATCTACACTCATTAGGGCCCTCACTCGCACTTCACCCAACGGCTAAGAAAAAGATCTCCGCAAAGAAGGCCCCATCACGGGTGCCGATCGGGTATTGCAGCGCCGACCCGATAAGGAGCAGACCCAGTGATGAAGCATGACACTTAGCTGGCTGGGTGTGTGAGGGTCTTTTTCTGAAAGGAGAAAAGATTTTCTTCGATCTTTATGAACACCCACCTTATTGTTTTTCACGTATCCAATGTTCTGTAGGATCTCTTTAGGAACAGCATACCTCTTCTTGTTGTAACTCCATTAACTCCACAGATTGCGGACATGGCTAGAATAGTGCGAGAAAAAGAATTGGATATATTAAATAAGGTAAGAATAGAGCAGATCCAGAAAATAAATCAGTTGAGTCTAAATACAGAAGCCTTGACGGTACCGGTAACAATTGGTCCCGTAGTTCCATTGTATGGAGAAAAACAGAATATATCAAAAGTACACACATTGGCAGTTCCAAGGAGTAGCGACAGGAGTGGAATGGTGATGGTAGTAGATCACGAATACTACATTGTTAGATCTTCCGGTTTGTGTGATAACAGAAACCCCTAGAAGAGGTATACAAATAGATCCAAGGAGAATAGGGACAAACGTCATTCCAACGACAGGGAGTTCAGCAGGTCTTTCACCAGAGGAATTGAATGATTGGATAAAGGGAATGGAAAAGCAAAAACCTCAACCACGGAGTATAAATGTGAGCCAATTGAAAGTGGATTTGGAAGAGATGATTATTGGTACGATATGTCCAGACAGATTAGGGACTTACCGAGATGAAGAGTTTTTGTTTAAAAGTATCACTTGGAGAGCGAGGAATCTTCATGAGAAAATAGCAGAGCCTGCTAGTGAATATGGAATAGATATAGAGAAGTCAAAGGTGCTACAGAAATCGTACAGATTGGCCTTTACCGAAAAGGATTTGGAGAGTTTGAATGCGTCTGGAAAAAGATTACAGATAAAAGAGTTGATGAATATTCTGAAAAAATGGGGAGATGCAGAACGGTGGAAATGTAGATGGACGAAAAAGAAAGAAGAGGCAGCTTGCAAAGGAACGTCAATGTTTCCGTTAAGAGAGAGAGAACAAGTTGAAAGGGCGTGTCCAATGAGAGAAGTCCCAGGTGGTGGATATGTGCATGTTCCCTGGACAAGACAGGATATATTGTCCTTTACGAATGATTTTCCCAGATTAAGAGAGAAACCAGTTAAGTGGTACAAACAGGTTTGTGAAAGTTTCAAAAGTTTTGTTAAAAGATTTAGATGGTTTGTTTGAGATTGTCGTACCAGCTGATTTGTGGACAGAATGTAAAATTACTGTTGATTGGCCAAAAGAAGAATATCCTAGAGATCCTAAAACAGGTGCACCATCTGATGAGGTGATGAGAAAGTATAATCAGGTAATCACCTTTTTGAAAGGAAAATTTCTCCAAAGGAAACAGATTGGGTTAAGATAGATAGGACGACGAAAGAACCGAAAGAGTCAGTACATGCCTATTATGAAAGGTTGTTGCAGGTATTTAAACAGTACAGTGGATTTGAGAATATTGGAGACAAAGATATGGGACATTTTGTGTATCGTTTTGTGTTTGGTTTGAAACCGGAGATTAGTAATATGATTCAGCAGCACTTGATTTGTTGGCAGAGCAAAACCATTGACAAAATTTTGAGGTATGCGAAGTATTGTAGTAATGACATTGAATCAAGACATAAAAAATTAAAGGAGGAAATGATGTGGGCACAAGTGAAGGTAGCAGAGCAGCAAGAAGTAAACAATGGTTCTCAAACAGGTAATCAAATGAATGGTCAGAATCAAATTGGTCAGGTATACAGTGGAGGTAGAGGTAGAGGTAAATTGAGCAAAGAAGAAGCTAAGAAGAAATTTCCTTGTCATGCGTGTAGAAAGTATGGACATTGGAAGAACGAGTGTAGATCTGTTCAAAAGAATAATGGGGTAAATCAAAATTTAAATGCACAGATGCAGAATTGGGTGGGTGTAAATCAACAGCAGCAGCAGGTAGTTGCTCCACAGTTAAAGGTGCCACAAGCTCCTATGCCCAATAATGTGAATGCTCAAGTGCAGAGGTGCAGTGCGAACACTGGATTTCGCGGAGGTGATCAAATTGGTAAGAATCAAAGTGTGCAAATGGTTCCGCAATACTGTTTGCAGTGCAATGAGAGTGATTCAGACTCATCTCAATGACGGTGCCTGAGGGGGGAGGAAGAGTGCGTACTTGGCGCATCCTTGGCGGTAGATCAGTCAGGTCCATTTGTTGACGGAAAGGTGGAAGGTAATGATATTACATTCCTGGTGGACACTGGTGCTACCCGTTCTACTGTGAGAGCAGCAGAAATTCTGAACCTTCCCCTCTCGGGAGAAACTATCCAAGTTGTAGGAGTCTCAAACAAGCATATTAGAACGCCAGTCACAAATCCAATAGAAGTTCATATTGGAAGTTTCAGAGACATGCATCGTTTCGTGGTATGTGATTCGAGTCCAGTAAATCTCTTTGGAAGAGATTTATTGTGTAAAATGAATTGTACCATCTATTGTACGCCAGATGGTATTGCGTTTCAGACACCTGATGATGTTGAATTCAAGATGATGTTAGCGAAGCAAGGGACAGAAGTGATTAGTTGTTTTCACTTCTCACAGAAGAGAGTTTGCCGGAAGAATTAAAAAGTGCAGTAAGGACGGATGTATGGGATTTTACAGGAAAGGAGATTGGCCTAATGTCAAATGTAGATCCGATTCAGATTATGGTGAAAGAGGGAGCCATATATCCAAACACTCCTCAGTACAAAATGAGTCCGGAAGTAATTGCAGGAGTCACTTCTGTGATTGAGCAAATGGTTGAACAGTAATTCTGAAAGAAATAATGAGTGGTCCTTGTAACTCACCTATAATGGGAATTAAAAAGCCCAGTGGAAAATATAGAATAGTGCAGGATTCAAGGGAAATTTTTTTTTTTGTAGTACCCTGTTGTCCATTAGTGCCGAATCCAGCAGTAATCCTTTACCAAATACCATGTGATTCTGAATGGTACACAGTGATTTATCTGTGCCAAGCATTTTTCTCGATTCCTTTACATCCGGAAAGCCAGTATTTGTTTGCATTCCGGTTCGGAGACCGTGTTTTGGCATGGTGCCGAGTTCCTGAAGGGTACACAGAGAGTCCTTCAATTTTTAATCAGATCCTGAAAAGATGTTTGGAGACTTTAGTCATGCCAGGAAATTCAGTTCTGGTTCAGTATATTGATGACCTACTGGTGGCATCAAAGACACGAGAGGCATGTGTGACAGATACCATTGCCTTACTAAACCATTTAGCAGAAGGAGGACACAAAGTGTCACCAGCAAAATTGCAATTTTGTAAACAGGAAGTCCAGTACCTAGGACACAAAGTAGAAAAAGGAGTCAGAAAGGTGACACCAGAAAGAATTAGTGTAATTAAAAAAATGAGTCCACCAAAAACTCAGAGAGAAGTTAGAATGTTTTTGGGAAAGGTTGGATACTGCAGGCAGTGGATCAGTGGGTTCTCACTGATTGCAAAACCTCTACAGAGGTTGACACGAAAAGATGTGAAAGATCCGATTGTGTTGGATGATGAAAGTATGGAAGCTTTTACTAAATTGCGAAACAGTCTTTGTCGAGCACCTGCATTTGGAATGCCAGATTATGCAAAGGATTTTGCATTATTCTGTTGTGAAAGAGATGGGTGTGCACTTTCAGTTTTAACTCAAAAACATGGAATGGCACGACGTCCAGTAGCATATTTTTCTGCTATTTTGGATTCAGTGGCCGCAGCGTTGCCAGGCTGTTTAAAAGCAGTAGCAGCTACTTGTGTGAGTCTGGAACAGAGTGAAGCAATTGTGATGGGACATCCAGTCAAGGTGTATGTGCCACATTCAGTTGAGATTCTTTTGACACGTACAAGGACACAGTATATGACCTCTAGTCGGCTGACTAAGTACGAAAGAGTGATCTTAGGTGCTGAAAATGTGACTGTGGTAAGATGCACAACCGTAAATCTGGCAACCCTGTTGCTGAATTCATATTCTGAGGAAGTAAGAGAAGAGGCGGATTATTATTGTTTGGATGTGACAGAGTTGTGCACAAAACCCAGGCCCGATATTGAGGATGTTCCATTAGAAGAACCAGATTGTGAGGTGTTTGTTGATGGATCATATTTAAGAAATGAGAAAGGAGAATTGTGTTCTGCCTATGCTGTTTGCACCATAGCGGGAGTTCTAGAAGCATCCTGCTTAAAAGGGGTAAACTCCACCCAAATTGCTGAATTGATAGCTCTGATTAGAGCCTGCAAAATTTCCAAAAGCCTGAGGGTAACCATATTTACTGATAGTCAATATGGTTTTGGGGCTGTCCACGACTTCGGTCAGCTATGGATGCAAAGGGGATTTCTGACTTCTTCAGGTTCTCCTATAAGGAACAGCAAAATTGTAAAAGATTTATTGGATGCTTTACAACTGCCCAAAAAGGTTGCAGTGGTCAAATGTTCTGCACATAAATCAGGAGATGATTATGTGATGAAGGGCAACAGATACGCGGACCAAGTAGCGCATTTCTGTGCACGAAATTTAATTGCTCTAAACAGAGGGATGGAAAAAGAAAATACCAATTGCCATCTTATGTTTTCTTCTTGATTTGAAACTTGGGATGAAATTAGACAGCTACAGGAAGAAGCAAGTGATGAGGAAAAGGGAATTTGGATAAATTCAGGCTGCAGGAAGAGAGCAGAGGACGAAGTGTGGGTTTATATAGACGAAAGACCTGTCATGCCAGACAGTTTACTATCCCAAATGGCAAGGGTATACCATGGAATTGCACATGTTGGAAGAGATGCTATGATCAGGCTCTTCAAGCAACCATGGTATAACCCAAAGTTCAGGGCCATTGCAGAGAGTCTCTGCCAGAGGTGTGTCACCAGTCAGCAGTAAAATCCAGGCAGAAAGACAGTTGTTAGTTGGGGACGAATTGGAAAGGCAGCAGGACCATTCACCCGACTCCAGTAGGATTTTATTGAGCTCCCCCCGTGCAATGGGCTGAAATATGTGTTGGTTGTTGTCTGTTTGTTTTCTCGCTGGGTGGAAGCCTATCCAACGAGAAGGAATGACAGTTTAACAGTCGCAAAGCTACTCCTAACAGAACTGATACCTAGATTCGGATTTCCAGTCACTTCAGAAACAGATAGAGGAACCCATTTTAACAAAGATAATTCGGATGATTTGTGCAGTATTACAGATTGAGCAGAAGCTGCATTTTGCCTATCGACCCGAAGCATCTGGAGTGGTTGAGCAGATAAATGGCACCATAAAATCTAGATTAGGAAAGGTGTGTGCATCCACGACACTGTGATGGCCTGATGCTTTACCCCTTGTATTGATGAGTCTTAGAAGCATTCCTGACAAAAAGACGGGTTTGAGTCCTCACGAGATCCTAATGGGAAGAGCAATGAGACAAGCATTTATACCAGCGAACAAACTGATGAAAATATCTGATGATCTAGTGCTTGACTATTGCAAAGGATTGGCTGATCTGGTGCGTTCTGTGTCTCACCAGGTTGGAGAAAATGCCACTACGACACAGCCGAATCAAGCTCATGATCGGAGTCCTGGAGAGTGGGTTCTCGTGAAGAAACACGTGAGGAAATCGTGTTTTAGACACAGGTGGAACGGACCTTACCAGGTGATTCTGGTGACGGCGACAGCAGTGAAGTGTGGTGGCTTGCCAAATTGGATCCATGCGAGCCATACCAGATGAGTCCCAAGTCCACTTGAAAGACAAGAAGAGCAGCAACTGGTAAACCAAAGCCAAAGACCAAAGGCTGAAGTGTGTGAAGCTGAAGAATCTAGAGTAACAGATTCTGAAGAACAAACAGATGACGAACAGCCAAGCACAAGTCAAGTAGAGTGGGCACCAGTTACTGGGTCTCATGAGACTGCTGTAGAACCAGGAGAAAGGGAAGTTACTGAAAGTCAAGAAGACGAACAGATAGAAGAAAGGCCAAATAAGAGAACCTATGAACCAGATGAAGAAGGTGAAAAAGTAGTTCAAACTAAAAGACCGAGAAAAGGTGACAATTGGCCAAGTGGAGTGAAAAGACTGAAATACACTCTTGTGAGGAGAAAGACAAAAAGAAGACCAGAGTAAATTAATGAGGTCTCAAGTCAAGCAGAACAAGAAGAGTGAGGAGAAGATTTAGTACGAAAAACAAGGAGAGTAAGAATTCCAAGCAAGAAATACACAGCACCAGAATGGACGCATGTGATCTTGGAAGAAATTGAAAGCTCAGATCCAAGTGAAGAAAAAGACAGTACAGGCACTGAGCAAGTGGATGAAAGCAACTTAAAACCACCTTAAAAAAACTGTGAAAAATTAAGGTGAAACCTTGCCAGATTAAATGAACAGAAAGACTCAGAAGATTTAAAGAAATAAAAGAAAGGGGTAAAAGAAGAATGCCTTGAAGTGTAGGATTACACTATTCTTCAGAAAATTATTCTTTTTTTATTTATTTTGTAAATTTAGATTTTCTTTTTTATAGATTTATATTTTTATATTTTTAGTAGAAATACAAAAATGGCCAAAGCAAAAGTGACTGAACATCCAAAATCTAGCCTAAAACATAGATGTATTAAAGCTTGCTTATGTAGTGTATTTTTACTTACATTTATGTGAATATTATTAACTGTCATTGTACCTATTCTAATGGTAACTAATAATGGAAACAATACTAATGATGTAATAAGTGAAAGAGTGAGTGATGTTACTAAAGAAACTCCTAATACTAACATAGAACAGATAGATGGAAGTATTTTTCATCATGATAAATTAATTAGTGATTTCTAGTTAAATGTTTTTACAAAATTGTTGTACGAGTATGTTAATACAATGAATGTGAGTGATTGTTATGTATGCATGCAATTACCTTCGTCTGTCTCAGAGGGGGTGACTTATCATCACCTACCTTTAACATATGGTGTGTCTTGCAGTGTTTTAACCAGCCTATTCTACATGACGAGGAAGCTGGAGTATCATTATTCCAATATAGATTTAGTATTTTCAGAGATACCTATTATAAAGGAAGTAAATAAGGTTTTAAGTAGTAAAAATGCACGTTATATGGGAGAATTCTTCCATATTACTAAGACACTAGATATAGGATATGCTTACAAAAATAATCTAACATGTAGTTTGCGGGTTGAAGAAAAAGTGTTCATAGATATGGTAGAATATAGAAGAGAAAGTTTCCAAAGGAAAGCTGCTGAACAGAAGTCACAGGTACCGCCATGGGTGTTTAGAGAAGGAAATTATGAGAAAGGCGAGACATATGCTGCAATGTCCCTGGACCGGTATAAAAAGGGGAAAATCTGCTTGCTTAGAATGAAAACTAACTATAATAATTATTTAATTGGTTCTAGTGAATGTGAGCATACTTACCAAATTACTGGAGGTTGGGGATTGAAGGGTGGGACTGATCCTGTTTTCCCAGGAGTCTATTATGTGTGTGGTAAGAAAGCCTATTACAGGTTACCTGCACATTGGTATGGTAGTTGTTATTTTGCAATTGTTTTCCCAAAGGTCTACCATGTAGACAAAAGTAATAACAGAATCAATGAAATAAAACCAGGACTAACACGTAAGAAGAGAGAAAGCACAAGAAAAGGTAGCGGTGGTATATAGAGTAGCACATCAATTTTCAAACAGTATGGTATCCCAATTTGTCTATTAACAGCAATTAGTATAGGTGCCACTCAAGGTAAACACAACAAAAGACACCCCACTACCAAGGGTGTCAACTGCACAGAAGTACCAGAGAACTTCCATGCTGAACGTTAACAAATCCTTTTTCAAGGATCTATTTGACGTCGATCACCAGCCAGTTGAATAATAGTTGCAACGTAAAAAGCAAAAGGGTAGTTTCAACCTTTGTCCTTCTCAAAGTAAGTGTATCCCACCTATCAATAGTATATGTGTCCTATTCCATATAGTAGGTATCGCACAATTCAATACTCAAGTGATGGTCTTCTCAGTCACGTATACACGCCAGGGCTGTGATATGCCCATCTAATCCTGGTGCAGACGTCGTATCCCGCGGCAGTGTCCCCAATTCAACAAGCCTGGTGACCGACGTCAAATAGATCCTTGAAAAAGTTACCATCGTAACGAAACACGTGTCGGCTGTTTCCATCGTTGACATCACACGAATAGGACCTCCATGGGACTTTCAGCATAATCGGACACCTTTGTGATACGACATGTGACTTTGCCTTGCACTTTGATAATTAGGTCTCAATATTTGGACTGTAACAGTGTTAGTTGATATTAAATTGATTCTTTTGTAAATGTTTTTCTGTTGGACTATTTTTCCTGGAAGGAGCTACATTGGTGAATCATAAACTGACTACAGTTTGTAAGATTGTGTTTACAAGAAAACATACAGAGTGCCGAGGTATAGTGGTTTTGTTAACGTAAGAAGAGAGCTAGTTTCTCAGAAATACTAGGTGATATTTTTGGTGCACTGATCCCATCAGTTGGAGTCGTTCTGAATTCGCATAAAATTCGAAAATTGTCCACAGTGGTTGATCATTTATCGACAGATACTGCTGGTGAGTTCTTGATGATTAACACCGAAATGGTTGCAATCAGATCAATGGTTTTGCAAAATCGACTTGCCCTTGATATCTTACTGGCAAAAGAGAGTGGAGTCTGTGGCATGTTGAAAATTCAACACTGCTGTACTTATATCCCTGACAAAAGTAAAGGTATTGAGGGATATATTAAGAATATTACGAAATTACATGAAGATTTGACCCAACTGGAGGTTGACAGTGCCTGGGAGAGACTTGGTAAGAGTTTCTCTTCTGTAGGTAAATGGTTTACTACCTTTGGAAGTAGTTTATTAGGGAAAATAAGAATGCCAATGATTTCAGTAGCTGGAGTAGCATTAGTAATGAAAACGATATACAAATGTTGTAAGTGTCAATGTGGAAGAAAAGAGGTGACAGGAACAATTAACAAACAAAAAGCAAGGAAGAGAAAAAGAGATGAGATAGAATTAGAAGATATGAAAGGAGATTACTATGACAAGATGAAGGAGTTAGGTGAAAAAATGATGAAAAGAGAAAAGAATACTGATCTTTAGATAGATAAAGATGGCACTTGCTATGGTGGGTATTTTATGATGGCTTCAGGAAGCCATCAGAGGGGGGAATTGATGGAGCAGGGTTTCGCAAAAAGAAACCTGCTCGAATTAACTCCCCCATATAACTTATTAACCGTGCGCAGTGAAAACTAACACGCAAATCACATGAGCTACATGGGAAACCGCTTTGCTCATGCGTGCACTAATGTGAACTAATGCATGAAAGAACTAGGCCGCATTTTACATTGCGTTTCAGAAGAAATGAGATTAATGCACGTTTAGGCCGCATTTTGCATCTTGCATCTTGCTTTGAAAACGATAATAAATAATGCCGCTTTGCATGAAGCTTATGCTAAAAATATATTAACAGGGAATAGTGTAAAGGTGGGTGGTAAACAGTGAAGGATGCATTTCCATGTAATTAATGAATGTATGTGTCTATTTTGTCATAGTGAGCCGAATGGGCCTGTATTTTCTTAAATTAACCGGATAAATGAGGGGCTGAAAAATGAGCAAGAATGACCTGAAAAAACCGACAGAAGTGCTGAGCGCTGCGGATGATGAATATAAGTTCAAGGTTGATCAGCTCAGAGAACATTGTTTGCCTGCCAAAAGATGAGACTGGCCTTGGGATTCAAGACTTCTTCCACAGACGTGGCTGAGAAAATTTTGTGTGAAACTAATGAAATGTAGCAAGAACAAAATTGTATAGACTGGTCAACCAACATTTAATGGGAAAGGGGGTAGAACAATGGGCATGAAGAATTTTGAATGAAATCACGGTGGTGTAATACACCACCTCCCCAAGCATCCAATGAGCAGTCGAATTCCGTGCAATGTTTCAATTAATGTGGGTTGGACATGTAGGTTTTAGGGTATAACTGGGGTGCCTTTGGGGGTGTGGTTAGTGCGGAGCTGCAGCGGTAGGAGATTGAGAGGGGAGATGCGTCGATGTCTGTCGGTTTGCAGAGAGGCCTAGCTGTTCCTGTCCTTGTCCTGTCCCGTTCCTGAAATCTTTGTTTCCTGACTCTATTTCAGGGGATCCCCACTACTCCTTTGGCCAGGGGGGTGGTATTTCATTAATCCTTGGGTTTGTATTATCTTCTGACTCGTAATTTGCATAATTATTTGCAAATGTAATTATTAGCTGAAACTTATGTCTCTTCATCTATCCACTCCGTCATAAGTATTATATTGTTTCGCATTATTTTGCTGAAACTTGTCTCTTCATCTATCCACTCCGTCATAAGTATTATATTGTTTCGCATTATTCGCTGAAACTTATGTCTCTTCATCTATCCACTCCGTCATAAGTATTATATTGTTTCGCATTATTCGCTGAAACTTATGTCTCTTCATCTATCCACTCCGTCATAAGTATTATATTGTTTCACATTATTTTGCTGAAACTTATGTCTCTTCATCTATCCACTCCGTCATAAGTACATTGTTTCGCATTATTCGCTGAAACTTATGTCTCTTCATCTATCCACTCCTTCATATGCATATCGTACATGGATGATAAGTATGACACTGTTTGAAATTTGTTAATTGATTTTCTCTCCTTTGGTGGGATTCATTCTTTGCATTGCAACCTGTATGCGATGAGCATTTATCAATTACATTTATCTGAGATAAACTTTATTAATTTTACCGAGAGTCTGTGATTATTTAGCTAGTTAGATAGTTAGTTAAGTTCTAATATTACCATCAACTACTCAACTAATTGGTCCGTCGACCGAGAGGAAAGAGAGTTGATATATAGGTCTAGTTATGTAATTAGAATTGTTAAACGTGAATCTGTGAAGGAAATAATTTTTCACGATATTCAAACTTGACCATCCAGCGCAACAGGGATTTGTGAGTTGGGTGAATGTGTATGGGCCATTTGTATGAAATATTGATGAGTATCGATCCCTGATAAAGTGTAGCGCTGGATCAGACGGAATGCTGAATTAATCAAACATTCAACCCCAGTGACAGATCTGGGTTAAATCAATTTTTTTTTGCACTCCACACCATGGATGCTTGTTTCTGGTCCAGGGAAGACCTGGCTTGGCAGTTCGGGCTGGACTGTTCCCATGAGGAAGAGGGTCAAGACTGATTTGCATATTGCTAGGTCTGAACTGGGGTGGCAAAGTGAGCTAAAGAATGATGATGGATTCAACCCAGATCTGTGGCTGGGGGTGAGTGTCTGAAAAGTTTCAGCACTCTGCCCATCATCTCCTTGTGTTTCTTTGTTCATCCTAAGCTGGCAGGGTATGCCCAGATGTGGGTTCTTTTGCTCACTTTGCCACTGGATGCCACTAGCCTGGGGGTGAGTGTCTCAAAAGTTTCAGGTCTTCCCTGGACCGGAAACAAGCATCCTGGGACTGGTTTTGGGGTAATACCCCTCATCAACCAGGCTAGCTTGAATTTAGTGGCAAAGTGAGCAAGGGACCCATGTCTGGGCATACCCTGACAACTTTAGGCGAACAAAGCAAACACATGGAGATGATGGATGGAGCACTAAAGATAGCCAAGTTAAATACAATGCGGAGATGGCAGGCAAAGTACATTGCTTCCACTCTTTTTTCCAAATACTTTACACAGTCAAAGCAACATCTCCTCAAGCCAGGCAGACCTATTTACAGACATGCAATATTCCAGACTAAACGTAGAAGATAGGGCTGCTCTTGAAACGAAAGAGGAAGTCCTCTTGGCAATCAAGGGCCTCAAAAGAATCATGGCTCCGGACACTAAAGGCTTCACAATCTCATTTTGTAAAATATGTGTACTGCTCCTGACCACTCCCTTTACTGAGGACTTTAAATGTTTGGGAGACTCAGGGAGTAACCGGTGAATGTACTGAAAGGGCCTGGAGCTCACTCATGTGACGAGCTGAAGTGATCACAATGAGGAAGACAGTCCTTAAGCTCAGATGATACTACAAGCAGCCGTGCATCGGGTCAAAGTGAGTACACATGAGAAAAATCACGACCAAGGTCCCACTGTGGCATCATGAAGGATTTGAGAAGAAACCTGTGTATTAAACCTTTAGTAAATCGCATCACTCAGGTGATATAAACAAGGATGGTTAGTCCAGCAGATGCAAAAAAGACCAAAAAGGTCCACAAATACAATGTTATAGTGCCTACTGCAAGGCCTTGCTGGGCCAAAGACTAACCAGACAATAAAACATCAGACAGTTTGGCTTGTAGAGGGTCTATTTTTGTGGACTGCACAAGAGTCCCCAAATTTGTCCCAGCGCCTAGTGTAAATAGACTTTGTAGATGGATACCTGTCAGCAAGGATGACATCCACAACCTCAAGTGGTAGATCGAATGTAGTCCACTGCCACCTTTCAATCTCCATGCATGGAGGTGTAGATTGAGAAGATTCAGATGCAGAACCTGCCCTGCAGCTGTGATGGAAGCTCCTCCCAGAGTGATAACCTGATTGGGTTACAGACACTCATGCCCAGAGGTTTCAGGTACCACACTCTCCTGCCCCAATCCAGAGTCACCAGGAGGAATTGAGCCCAGTTACTCTTAATCTTCTCTAGAAATCTGGTCAGGAGAGGCGGAGACAGAAAAGCATACAGGAGTCCCACACTGGACCGGACGAAGGGAACATTTGTTTCCAAAACATCTCAATCCACTTCAACTCCCTGTCGGAGGGGGGTTTTAGGGAAATAATTGAGGTTTATCTTGCTTCTGGAGGCTTGGACTCTCTGGAGCAGATTGCGAGTAAAGAAACAGGATAGCCAAGAAATGGCCTATGGCGTCTGGCCACCTGCCTATTCACCCGCGAACATGAACTGAGTTAGGACCAAGTGCCCATTGAGGTATCAGCAAGGCCCTCTTTGAACAGAAGCACGGCTCAGTTGAGGCTGGCCCAGGATGCAAACCCTCAGTAGGAACATTTGTCTTGACTTCAAATGAAAGCATCTGGAGGTTCAGGGCTTCAGTTGCTCACCTAATTAGTACAGTGAAGGAAGCATTCTCTTCATTGGGGCTCAATAGGCAAATTCAACCCTATGTCAGGGGAAGTATCAAGCCCACTGGCCTACATTAAGCCCATGCAAAGGTTGGCATCATCACAGAGTAGGGGAAACAGCCTTTACAACGCAGCTGTTTCCCCGCATGTTGTTACATCGCATGCGTTACAACGCATGCGATGTAACAACGCATAGCCATTACTACGCATGCCATTACATCGCATGCACTTTTACAACGCATGCGATGTAATAGCGATCCACATCATTGTGAGGAAACTGAGGCTCTTCCGTTTCCTCACAACGACGTGCACCGTGCAGTACATGAAGCAGGAACCAGGAGAGAGGAAGGACTTGGAGAGAGAGGTAAGGGGGATTGGGGGTGGGGGTTACTTTTTTAGGGTTTAGGGTAGTGTCGGTGTAGTGTTGTGGTGTTTGTGTAGTGTAGGGTAGTGTTTTAGGATTTAAGGTAGTGTCGGGGGTCGTGCAGGGTAGTGTTTGAGTGTAGTGCCTTGAGACCCTCTCGGGTGAGTAGCGCGCTTTATAAACCCCTGATTGATTGAGTGTATTAGCGTTTAGAGTAGTGTCGTGGTGTTTGTGTATTGTAGGGTTAGTTTTTAGGATTTAGGGTAGTGTCGGGGGGTGGTGCAGCGTAGTGTTTGAGTGTAGGGACCGGACTGGGGGAAGGGGGAGGGTTGTGCTGGGGGTAGTGTTTTAGGGTTTAGGGTAGTGTTGTGGTGTTTGTGTAGTGTAGGGTAGTGTTTTAGGGTAGTGTCGGGGGGTCGTGCAGGGTAGTGTTAGGACTGGGGGTCGGGAGAGTGTCGTGCAGGGATACTTAATTAGGGTTTAGGGTAGGGCAGGGTAGTGCCACTTACCTTGCATACTTTTACCATGAGCATACCTTTACCACGCATGCCTTTGCGTTGTAATGGCATGCGTGGTAAACGTATGCGATGTAATGGCATGTCGTTGTAATGACAACGCGTAGTAATACCCGCGTTGTAATGGCACGCGTTGTATTACTACGCGTTGTAATGAGTCATATTCCAGTGGGGGGTAAATCATCCCCACCATCGTCTGAGTGGTGGCAAGCTCTTGACAGAGTTGGTGCCAATCAGGAAGTGGACTCTTTGAGGACGCCTCTGCATTAGTAATAGCATAGGATCAGACTCATGCATGTTTGCAGGCCAGGTGCACTGTAGCGGATTTGGCGGAGCACCTCTGATGGGCCGAACATCGGAGCCAGTACCGTATTCTTCTCCAAGGTAGGCGTCGTTGATTAAGAAAGGACCAATGGAGGTCTCTGAGCCAGGGTGAAAGTCTGCACCAGAGATGGTGCTGTACCCGTGATGGATCCAAGGGGATTCGATGGTGCCGAGAATGGAATCCAACTTGGAGCCCCTGCGTATCCTGGGGCCCCAAAAGCACACCAGAGAAATCCAGGAGAGTGCCAAAGATGTGCAGCATGCCCTTCTTACAGGCCTTGACCTGCTACGGCATTACCAAAGGCCCAGGGAACCCAGGGCACATCAGGATCAACTGTGGAGTAGTCTCCTCACTTGGAGATAGAAAGTGAGATTGATTGACCCTTTTACACCCTCCTGACTTCTCTTTAGATAGAGGGTGGCCGGATGGGTGCGAGTCCTGCTTCGACTTCTTATGCTTCTTCTTGGACTTCGACTTACCAGAGGATTTTTACCATGACTTCTCGGTGGAGCAGCTTTAGAATTGAGAGCTGGTCTGTGCCATTGACTTGCATGAGGTCTGTGAGCGAATGTGAATAGCTTTGCTTTGCGGTCCCGGATGCACTCCTCGCACGACTTGGAGTTGTGCCCTGAACCCAAGCACCAAAGACACACCTCAGGCAGGTCCATGACTGGCTCTGGTTTTGGCTGTCATCGCATGGCTTGAAACTTGTAGTTTTTGGAGGGGGACATTGTTCACTTGCACATTGGATTTTGTTTTGGGGGTCGTCGACAGCTGGCGAAAGAGGAAGGGAGCTTCGGATCCTTGTTAGAAGGCACAGAGAGAAAGAAAGTGACATTGGTGTGCAGAGGTGTAGCTTCTATGTGGCTCTGCGCTATTTCTTCTGGGGAGGAACATACAGGCACATGCATCAATGTTGGATTTTGCGATTTCTTAATTGCGATTTTTTAGGAATCGCAATTAAGGAATCGCAAAAGCCTATGCATGTAGAAATCGCTTAAAAAATAGCGATTTCTAAACATTCCTTAATTGCGACTCGCAAATTGCGAGTCGCAATTAAGGAATACCTCCCCATTCATTCCTATCAATCAATCAATCACGGCATTTATAGAGCGCGCTACTCACCCGGGAGGGTCTCAAGGCGCTGGGGGAGGGGGTAAGTTACTGCTCGAACAGCCAGGTCTTGAGCTGCTTCCTGAAGGAGAGATGGTCCTGGGTTCGCCGAAGGTGAGTGGGAGGGAGTTCCAGGTCTTGGCTGCCAGGTAGGAGAAGGATCTTCCTCCGGCGGTGGTTCTGCGGATGCGTGGTACGGTGGCGAGGGCGTGGCTGGTTGATCGTAGCTGGCGTGTGGGCTTGTAGAAGGTCATGCGGTCGTTGAGGTACTTTGGGCCCAGGTCGTGGAGGGCCTTGTGTGCGTGGGTGAGGAGTCTGAACGTGATTCTCTTGCTGACGGGGAGCCAGTGCAGGTCTTTCAGGTGTCCGGTGATGTGGCTGTGTCGGGGGATGTCCAGGATGAGTCGTGCGGAGGCGTTCTGGATGCGCTGGAGTGTCTTTTGAAGTTTGGCTGTGGTTCCGGCGTAGAGGGTGTTCCCATAGTCCAGTCGGCTGGTGACGAGTGCCTGGGTGACGGTCTTCCTGGTTTCAGTGGGGATCCATCTGAAGATCTTGCGGAGCATGCGCAGGGTGTTGAAGCATGAAGATGAGACGGCGTTGACTTGTCTGGTCATCGACAGGGAGGAGTCCAGGATGAAGCCCAGGTTGCGTGCGTGGTCCGTTGGCTTGGGCGCGGTGCCCAGGGCCGGGGGCCACCAGGAGTCGTCCCAGGCGGAGGGTGATGAGCCCAGGATGAGGACTTCCGTCTTGTCTGAGTTCAGTTTAAGGCGGCTGTTCCTCATCCAGTCGGCGACGTCTCTCATCCCGTCGTGTAGGTTGGCTCTGGCGGTGGTGGGGTCGTTGGTGAGGGAGAGGATCAGCTGGGTGTCGTCGGCGTAGGAGATGATGTTGAGGTTGTGTCGGCGTGCGATGGCTGCGAGGGGCTCATGTAGACGTTGAAGAGGGTTGGGCTGAGTGAGGATCCTTGTGGAACGCCGCAGATGACTTCGGTGGCTTCGGATCTGAACGGGGGAGGCGGACTCTCTGGGTTCTTCCGGCGAGGAACGAGATGATCCATTCCAGTGCTTTCTCTCGGATTCCGATGTTGCTGAGGCGCTTCACTAGGGTGTGGTGGCAGACGGTGTCGAACGCCGCGGAGAGGTCCAAGAGGATGAGGGCAGCTGTTTCCCCGTTGTCGGTTAGGGTTCTGATGTCATCGGTGGCTGCGATAAGGGCGGTCTCGGTGCTGTGGTTGGCCCGAAACCCGGACTGCGAGGGGTCGAGGATCCATTCGTCTCGAGGAAGGCGGCAAGCTGTCTGTTGACGGTCTTCTCGATGACTTTGGCCGGAAACGGAAGGAGCGAGATGGGACGGTAGTTCTTGAGGTCGGTGGGGTCCGCCGTTGGTTTCTTCAGGAGGGCGGTAAGCTCGGCGTGCTTCCAGCTCTCCGGGAAGGTGGCGGTGTGGAAGGAGGAGTTGATGATGTCCCGGAGATGGGGTGCGATGGTGGCGTCGGCTTTGTTGAAGACGTGGTGTGGGCAGGGGTCGGTTGGTGATCCGGAGTGGATGGAGTTCATCGTGCGGGTGGTGTCTTCGGTGCTGATCGGGGTCCAGTTGCAGAGGGTGGTGGTGGCGGGCGTTGGTTCGGCGGTAGGGTGCGTTGTTTGTGCGTCGAAGCTGTTGTGTATGTCGGTGATCTTGCGGTGGAAGAACGCGGAGAGTGAGTTGCAGAGGTCTTGCGAGGGGGTGATGTCGTTGTTTCCGGCGCTGGGGTTGGAGAACTCTTTGACGATGCTGAAAAGTTCCTTGCTGTCATGGGCGTTGTTGTCCAGTCGTTCTTTGAGTGCCGACTTCTTGGTGGCACGGATCAGCTGGTGGTGTTTGCGGGTGGCGTGCTTGAGGGCGGTCCTGTTGTCTGTGGTCTGGTCGAGTCGCCAGGTTTTCTCGAGAGTGCGGCAGTTCTTCTTGGATTCCTTGAGTTCGTTGGTGAACCAAGGGGTTTTCTTGCTTCCGGGTCTGCTGGGAGGGTTTTTGTGGTGCGAGGTCATCGGCGCAGGCGGTCAGCCACTTGGCGAGGTTGCTGGCTGCTTCGTTTGGGTCCGTTGTGTTGGTGGGTGTGTTCTGGCTGAGGGAGGCGGTGAGCTGCTCGGCGGTGATCTTGCTCCAGCTCCGGCGGGGAGCCTGTTGCGGGTGGTGGTGGGTCGCAGTCTTTCTGAAGCTGAAGTGGACGCAGCTGTGGTCGGTCCAGTGGAGTCCGGTGGCGTGGCTGAAGGAGATGTGCTTGCTGGACGAGAAGACGGGTCAAGCGTGTGGCCGGCGTAGTGGGTGGGCGTGTTCACCAGTTGCTTGAGTCCGAGGTTGGCGAGGTTGTCCAGCAGGGCGGTGGTGTTTCTGTCATTGCTGTTCTCCAGGTGGAAGTTGAGGTCCCCTAGGAGGATGTAGTCGGCGGAGGGCATGGCGTGCGGGCTGATGAAGTCTGCGATGTCTTCGCTGAATAGTGTGCGTGGTCCCGGGGGTCTGTAGATGAGGGTGCCTCGGAGGGTGGTCTTGGGGTCAGTGTGTATCTGGAAGTGTAGGTGTTCGGCGGCGGAGAAGGTCTCGTCGGAGTTAGTCGAGATGCGGATGGTGTTCTTGTGTACGATGGCGATGCCTCCTCCCGTCTGGTTGACGCGGTCCCTCCGGGTGATCTTGTATCCGTCCAGGATGGCTATGGCGATGTCGGGCGCTGAGGAGGCGTTCATCCAGGTTTCGGTGAGGAAGGCGATGTCCGGTGCTGTTGCGTCGAGCAGGTCCCAGAGTTCCACGGCGTGCCTGTGGACGGAGCGGGTGTTCAGCAGGATGCATTTCAGGTGGTTGCTGCTGTTGCTCGACTTGGCGGAGGTGGTGCACGTCCGGGGGCAGGTGAATCGGCAGGTTTGGCAGGTGAAGGGTCCGTGGGTGCGTCTCGGTAGCAGGCAGGGTTCCGGCCGGCATTGAGTGCGGTGAGTGTGGCGGCGTCGTAGGTCCGTCGAGTAGTGTTGCGTTGGTGGGATCCAGGGGTTCTGGCGCTGGGCGAGGTCCAGTCGCGGACGGGCGCAGACGGGCTTGCCTTAGGCGCGCCTTTGGCGCGCCAGCGCGCGGCCGCCATTTATGGGGAGGTGGGAGGGAGGAGCAGCTGGGAGGCGGGAGGCAGGGGCAGCGAATGGGCAGTCAGGGGGCGGGGCCGCAGGGACGCAGCGGCGGGAATGGCGAGAGGCAGCGGGGGCACAGAAAGGAAAACAAGGGGAGAGCAGACAAAATCACGGGCACAGCGACAATGGGGCGGCGAGGGGCACAGAAAGGAAAACAAGGGGAGAGCAGACAAAATCACGGGCACAGCGACAATGGGGCAGCGAGGGGCACAGAAAGGAAAACAAGGGGAGAGCACACAAAATCACGGGCACAGCGACAATGGGGCGGCGAGGGGCACAGAAAGGAAAACAAGGGAGAGCAGACAAAATCACGGGCACAGCGACAATGGGGCAGCGAGGGCACAGAAAGGAAAACAAGGGGAGAGCAGACAAAATCACGGGCACAGCGACAATGGGGCGGCGAGGGGCACAGAAAGGAAAACAAGGGGAGAGCAGACAAAATCACGGGCACAGCGACAATGGGGCGGCGAGGGGCACAGAAAGGAAAACAAGGGGAGAGCAGACAAAATCACGGGCACAGCGACAATGGGGCGGCGAGGGGCACAGAAAGGAAAACAAGGGGAGAGCAGACAAAATCACGGGCACAGCGACAATGGGGCAGCGAGGGGCACAGAAAGGAAAACAAGGGGAGAGCAGACAAAATCACGGGCACAGCGACAATGGGGCGGCGAGGGGCACAGAAAGGAAAACAAGGGGAGAGCAGACAAAATCACGGGCACAGCGACAATGGGGCGGCGAGGGGCACAGAAAGGAAAACAAGGGGAGAGCAGACAAAATCACGGGCACAGCGACAATGGGGCAGCGAGGGGCACAGAAAGGAAAACAAGGGGAGAGCAGACAAAATCACGGGCACAGCGACAATGGGGCGGCGAGGGGCACAGAAAGGAAAACAAGGGGAGAGCAGACAAAATCACGGGCACAGCGACAATGGGGCGGTGAGGGGCACAGAAAGGAAAACAAGGGGAGAGCAGACAAAATCACGGGCACAGCGACAATGGGGCGGCGAGGGGCACAGAAAGGAAAACAAGGGGAGAGCAGACAAAATCACGGGCACAGCGACAATGGGGCGGCGAGGGGCACAGAAAGGAAAACAAGGGGAGAGCAGACAAAATCACGGGCACAGCGACAGTGGGGCGGCGAGGGGCACAGAAAGGAAAACAAGGGGAGAGCAGACAAAATCACGGGCACAACGACAGTGGGGCAGCGAGGGGCACAGAAAGGAAAACAAGGGGAGAGCAGACAAAATCACGGGCACAACGACAGTGGGGCAGCGAGGGGCACAGAAAGGAAAAGGGGAGACAAGCAGACAAAGCGGGCACCGGGGCCACAAGCGGAGGGCGATCTTACCTGCAGAAGCAGCGGGCAGACAACACAGGCGGAGCTGTGTGGTGGGGAGCGACCTACCTGGCAAGGTCAAGGGTCGCTCTCCTCACGCGCAGCGGCCGCCATTCATGGGGAGGTGGGAGGGAGGAGCAGCTGGGAGGCGGGAGGCAGGCGCAGCGAATGGGCAGTCAGGGGGCGGGGCCGCAGGGACGCAGCGGCGGGAATGGCGAGAGGCAGCGGGGGCACAGAAAGGAAAACAAGGGGAGAGCAGACAAAATCACGGGCACAGCGACAATGGGGCGGCGAGGGGCACAGAAAGGAAAACAAGGGGAGAGCAGACAAAATCACGGGCACAGCGACAATGGGGCAGCGAGGGGCACAGAAAGGAAAACAAGGGGAGAGCAGACAAAATCACGGGCACAGCGACAATGGGGCGGCGAGGGGCACAGAAAGGAAAACAAGGGGAGAGCAGACAAAATCACGGGCACAGCGACAATGGGGCAGCGAGGGGCACAGAAAGGAAAACAAGGGGAGAGCAGACAAAATCACGGGCACAGCGACAATGGGGCGGCGAGGGGCACAGAAAGGAAAACAAGGGGAGAGCAGACAAAATCACGGGCACAGCGACAATGGGGCAGCGAGGGGCACAGAAAGGAAAACAAGGGGAGAGCAGACAAAATCACGGGCACAGCGACAATGGGGCGGCGAGGGGCACAGAAAGGAAAACAAGGGGAGAGCAGACAAAATCACGGGCACAGCGACAATGGGGCAGCGAGGGGCACAGAAAGGAAAACAAGGGGAGAGCAGACAATCACGGGCACAGCGACAATGGGGCGGTGAGGGGCACAGAAAGGAAAACAAGGGGAGAGCAGACAAAATCACGGGCACAGCGACAATGGGGCGGCGAGGGGCACAGAAAGGAAAACAAGGGGAGAGCAGACAAAATCACGGGCACAACGACAGTGGGGCAGCGAGGGGCACAGAAAGGAAAACAAGGGGAGAGCAGACAAAATCACGGGCACAACGACAGTGGGGCAGCGAGGGGCACAGAAAGGAAAAGGGGAGACAAGCAGACAAAGCGGGCACCGGGGCCACAAGCAGAGGGCGATCTTACCTGCAGAAGCAGCGGGCAGACAACACAGGCGGAGCTGTGTGGTGGGGGAGCGACCTACCTGGCAAGGTCAAGGGTCGCTCTCCTCACCGCGCAGCGGCCGCCATTTATGGGGAGGTGGGAGGGAGGAGCAGCTGGGAGGCGGGAGGCAGGGGCAGCGAATGGGCAGTCAGGGGGGCGGGGCCGCAGGGAACGCAGCGGCGGGAATGGCGAGAGGCAGCGGGGGCACAGAAAGGAAAACAAGGGGAGAGCAGACAAAATCACGGGCACAGCGACAATGGGGCGGCGAGGGGCACAGAAAGGAAAACAAGGGGAGAGCAGACAAAATCACGGGCACAGCGACAATGGGGCGGCGAGGGGCACAGAAAGGAAAACAAGGGGAGAGCAGACAAAATCACGGGCACAGCGACAATGGGGCAGCGAGGGGCACAGAAAGGAAAACAAGGGGAGAGCAGACAAAATCACGGGCACAGCGACAATGGGGCGGCGAGGGGCACAGAAAGGAAAACAAGGGGAGAGCAGACAAAATCACGGGCACAGCGACAATGGGGCAGCGAGGGGCACAGAAAGGAAAACAAGGGGAGAGCAGACAAAATCACGGGCACAGCGACAATGGGGCGGCGAGGGGCACAGAAAGGAAAACAAGGGGAGAGCAGACAAAATCACGGGCACAGCGACAATGGGGCAGCGAGGGGCACAGAAAGGAAAACAAGGGGAGAGCAGACAAAATCACGGGCACAGCGACAATGGGGCGGCGAGGGGCACAGAAAGGAAAACAAGGGGAGAGCAGACAAAATCACGGGCACAGCGACAATGGGGCAGCGAGGGGCACAGAAAGGAAAACAAGGGGAGAGCAGACAAAATCACGGGCACAGCGACAATGGGGCGGCGAGGGGCACAGAAAGGAAAACAAGGGGAGAGCAGACAAAATCACGGGCACAGCGACAATGGGGCGGCGAGGGGCACAGAAAGGAAAACAAGGGGAGAGCAGACAAAATCACGGGCACAACGACAGTGGGGCAGCGAGGGGCACAGAAAGGAAAACAAGGGGAGAGCAGACAAAATCACGGGCACAACGACAGTGGGGCAGCGAGGGGCACAGAAAGGAAAAGGGGAGACAAGCAGACAAAGCGGGCACCGGGGCCACAAGCGGAGGGCGATCTTACCTGCAGAAGCAGCGGGCAGACAACACAGGCGGAGCTGTGTGGTGGGGGAGCGACCTACCTGGCAAGGTCAAGGGTCGCCTAGAGGCCCATAGGAATGAATGGGAAGAAATTCTCAATTTGCGATTCTCAATTAGAGAATCGCAAATTGAGAATGCATTTCAATAGGTGCCAGGGTGTCAAAAGGACACCCTGTTGCACCCTCAAATCTGCATATGAGTACATCTTGCACACACACATGCCCCAAGGGCATGTGTGTGTGTAAAATGGAACTTTGAAAAATGCACTTTAGTGCATTTTTCAAAGTTTTGCAAATTACCATGAAGTTCAACTTCATGGTAATTTGCGCCCTATTAGCGAAATCGCTAATTTTTTTACTTTAATGCATTGCATTTAAGGAATCTCAATTTGCGATTCCTTAAATGCAATTGCAATTTGAGAACTCGCAATTATTTGCGAATTCTCAAATTGCGAGGGCCTTGACCCTTGATGCATTGCAAAAGCTAATTTTGCGATCGCAAACGGCCGATTTTTGCGAATCGCACCGTTTGCGATCGCAAAAAGCTTTAATGCATGTGCCTGGAAGTCTGCACGGAGTCGCATGAAACCACCTTTTGGTGTGTGACAAGTTTTCAGATCCACTCTGGCGCCTGGGGAATATCCTAAAGGTATGGAATCAGCAGACAGCAGTATCCCTCGGAAACACTGTTAAGGAATTTTTTTCATGATTAAAAACTAAAATTGCAGCAATAGTTCAATTATTAGTTGCAGTAATTCTATTATTGATTTGTGGGATTAGTGCACTTTTTACTAAATCTGAAAATAAGGGCTTGAGGGTTTATGCACTAAGAAACAAAAATAATAAGAGTATGTACTTAATTGCCCCCTAACAGTAGCTCTCTGCAAACCAGCGTTCACAATGAGTAAGTAAACAGACAGTATCTTTTGTGTCATGTTGGCTCGCACGAACGCCCGTGCAAAACTTTAGTAAAAGTGGCCATAGAGCTCCAAAAGAAATAAGCAAATGTGTGCTTCTTCGAGTGGGATTCCAAACGGCCAGAGGCTGCATTGGTAAATCAACAAGTCCCTGGTTTTTAAAAACCAAGAGAGGTGCACGTGGGTCCTCTGTGCCTTAACAAAAGGACATTGAAATGAAAGAACAATACCAAGGTAATGTTGAGGTTACGATTCTGTCCATCTTAACGCCTCTGAACGGTTGTCACTTCTTACCTCTAGTTACATATGGCTGGGCAAATAAAAGAGGCAAATTGATTAAAAAAATTGATTTAAAACAATAGGTAATACAATGAATTCAACATCAAAATGACTTACTTCATGACGACTTGAACCAAACCGCCTCATTTCACTTACAAAGTGTACAGAATTACAGCTGTGTTGTTCTTTTCATTATTTAACAATATATTTATTATTACAAAATCCAGTTGAAAAAACGGCGACCGTACTATTTTATTTTAGAGAAAGCATGTCACTACAGAATTGTTGCAGGCAAAAGAGAAACACAGACTTCAAGTCAAGTCAAGTCAATGACTTGACTTGACTTGACCACAGACTTGGTGGTGAATGGACGGATTCCCAAAAGTTTTTTGTTCCACAAATTTAGAAAGACTTAACATCTGTTAATATTAAGATGGGGGCCTGAAAGTGACGAGAGGCGTTACAGGTTGGTGAGGGAGTTCGGACTAGGGCCTGGCAATTATTTTTATTATTCTGGAGAATGGGCAAACAAATTGTGATGAAATTCTGGATGGAAGTCAATTTTTCAGAACAGCTGCAAGACATGTTGCCGACGAACCCCAAACTCTCCACTTCGTCAGTTCGTTGGTTCTCCCACATAACCAGGTGAAATGACCTCTCTATGCAGTTCTTGTGGTTTTCACTGGATCTCTTTTCGCAAGGTATAAAGATGATCACGAAAGAAATTCCGGAAATGTGACCCTCAGATTCGCTTTCGGGCCAAATTTGACCTTTATAAGTAGCCCGAATATGCTCCACATAGAAATTTAAAGACGTTGACAAATCAGCCAGTTTCGTTGCCTTTGTAAAGAGGGAACTAAAGAACATTTTCATTAAGAAAGGGAAAAAATGCCAACCGTAGACGCTTTGCAGACCACTTATACATCATGCTGTTTATTAACATCTTAACTTAGCAATTCATGGCAACTGAAAAGCATGACATACTATACTTATGCAGAGAACCTGGCACATATTTTATAGCACCACAAACTAAAACGGCATAATGACGCTGAAAGTTTAGTCTTAACATTTACAGACTTGATCCCAAAGTTTTTTTTTCTGGTACCCAAAGAACGAACACTCTAATAAAGCCTAAATTGTACATACCAAAAATGCAGATTATTCACAACAGAGAAAAGACGGAGCATTCAATACACATGACGGGAAATGGCCGCGTATTTTACAAGTGCAAAACTAGCAGTGAAATAAGAGCAAAACAGTTTGCTTGGAATGTATAGCTGCAGGCTGATTCACACAACTTTTTTTCTGGTGCACAATGAACAGCAAATGTGCAAGATGCAAAATTAACAACATGAACATAAATAAAAAAGTGATTTTCAAATTTATTGGCATCCTTGGCAAGTATTTGGCCTATGCATAACCTTTGTATATGAAAACTGCATGTGCGGACACCAAGAGAGGTGTAGAAAGGGTTGAAACTGCAAATTCACCTCATTGCGTATGCAAAATTGGAAAGTTAAAAGGAGTGGCCAAGGACAGGCAGTGCGAATGTGGTTAAACCCTCCCAGGGGGCAATGTGCAGAGTAACAAATTAGGGGAACGTTATTTACTGTTTGCCCTAACTGTAGATTTAACCAGCGTAATTCAGGAACTGAAATGGCGCAGATTCAGACTTATTTTTATTCAATAAAACCTGGCATAGAAACACCACCGTCGCTCTTGATATGCTCTTTTGTAGGTGCAAGGATCAAATCATTTTTTTCTTACAGCACGTGACCATAAGCAAGGTCTATGATTTTGACAATGCATCTGTTCCTTTAGGGGGTGGGGAACGATTCATTACTGTCTCCATGCACATTTTACATGATGCACAGTGGAAATGTTTGTGAGGGAACATGTGAAAACAGACTGAAAATATATACAAAACTAGACTTAAAAATATCGACTGCCAAAAAGCCTACCATCCATCAATATCTCCATACCAAAAATTCAGTGTGCATCTAAGCCCACTATCAAACACTTGTCAGAAGTAAATTTGGCTAGATTTAGGGATTTAAAAAGGTCAAATTTTGGTTGAGAAATGTTTAAGGAGGGTAAATATTTGTGTCTATCTTTTTTCAGTGTATGTTTTATCAAAAAATGCAAAAGCTGCCTTATTTATGAATCCGCTACCCAGTTGCCATCTACATACTTTGGAAATGATAGATTTACTTTTCGTTAATAACAATATAAAGTTTTATTTTTGGTTGAATAACCTGCATGCTCTCCGGTTCTTTGGTATTTCAGAAAATTAGTTTTTTTTCTTTTTCAATATCAACATAAATCAACACATCTTTATAAAGCAAAATACAATTTAAAAAAACATACATTATGCAAGTAAGACCTCTGAGAAAAAGGTGCACTCATAGTACACCAAAAGGCCTGATTAAAGGTTGGGTAGTTACTGAAAATGATGTGATTCCAGGAGTAAGTGCTAAATCTAGCAGAGGAAACTGCTAGAATCTTATCCGCCATTCTCTCCATACGTTGAGGGAAATTCCACTGATAGATTCTCTTCCGCATTCCGCTTCTTCCATCTGAGGATTTTCCGTTAAGATCTAGCTCGAAATGAGGCCCCGACTCTCTTATTAAAATACAGATAAACCAAATCAGCTATCCATTGAAATCACCATTACTTCCACAGGAAGAAATAGATTTGGTGTTTCACACAGCAAATCCCACTTTTAATAAATCTTGGTGTGAACATTTATTTTAATCTGTGCGGCTGAGCTTTTTTATGCTCATGTGATTATTGTATTTATTTGGGGACACTAATTATTTCATTAAAAATTCTCAATGTTTCAAATAGGCGTCTTTTTCCCTTGAAAGAAAAAACAATGTCTCTCTTTGCCTTGGGCCTTGTTTTTGGGTACTCATTGAGGGCAAAATCTCAAAGTCACTAAGATTTGCTCTGAAAGATCTTAAACATAATTTACACCAGACGCCTTTGTTGTGCTCTGCACTGGTAGCATACAAAATGGAGGAAATATGAAGGAGCCACACCACTGTTCATAAAAGTCAGGATGTACGTTTGTGTAGATAGTTAGATATGGGTCTTTGACCAAACTCACAAAAATATTAGCTGTAACCACAGTCTATAAGCATTTGCTTCATAGATTTCATAAATATAAGAGACAGACCAATAAGTACCCTAGATGTCTTTGCACAGGCAGAACAACACCTAGTTGACATTCTGCAGTCAGAGATGTTTACTTATAGTCATTGGCACACAAGCAGGGCTTTGGGTGCCTATGGGGCATAGGAGACTGCTGCTTTCATATTTCCGCCCAGGAGTTCTGGTGACCCGGAACACAGCCGGTCCCAGGATTAAGCACACGCCCTGCTTTGTCTTATTTATCATGAAACATCGGAATGTTGTAATGACGATCATCTTCAGTCACTAGAGAAACTTGATGCCATTCTCGGGGATACTCCTCTGGATAATATGTCAGGAATTCATCAGTGTCAATCTTATACAGCCTGAACACACGTATTTTCACTTCCAAGGCATATCCAAGAAGAAACATTTCAACCTGATGGAAAAACAAATACACAGTTTCTTACTTGATGCAATATTTTACTACTATGTTGTTATGTATTAACCATGATTAATGTCTTTTGAAACATCTTAGAAACGTTTTCATGCTCTTTTTCTGTACGTGCTTCTGATATATGCTTCCTCTACTTTGATGGGGATCTGCATTTTGTGCCCCAGAATATTAGGGAGAATTTGCTTTCGAAGTATGAGAATATAGACCTGATTACGAGTTTGGCAGTCCATAGGAGCGCCAAACTCGCGGGGCGGTGGCGGTCAGGGACCACTGCACCAGCGGTCCGACCACTGTATTTCAACTACGGCAGTCGGACCGTCATAGAACCGCTGCAACCGCCAGGAATCTGCGATCCCTGGCGGTGGTGCGAGGCCGCAATATGCTTGGCATATTACAAGTTTCCTCACTGCCAGCTATCTCGTGGCGGTGAGCCCACCATGAAACTGCTGGTGGTGAGAAAACTTATGGGGCCCTACAGGGCTTCCTGGTGCCTCCCTGTATGGGGGTGCATGCAGGGGGGGCACATCTGTATGCACCCCCAGTTCCAGCACGACATGGACTTTATAGTCCATGCCATGCTGGAACGTGCTGTGGCTGACCCAAGGCGCTGCCTTTCTAATGCTCTCTTATGAGCCTTTGGAAGGAAGTGCCATGGACCAGGCGCCACAGGACCGCCCGCCCAGTTTACAACTTGTAATCCGGCGGGTGGTCGACTTTGGTGGTGCAGGAGAGGGGCGGCAACTGCACCGCCAAAACTCGTAATCAGCCCCTATACCTTCTTGCACATTCAACTGATTTGTAAACAGAAATACTACAAGTGTCCTGATTTTTGGGCTTCATTACAAGCCTACATTGCCTTGCTAGCGTCTTCTTGTTATCACTATTTTTCCGGTTAAATGTACACCGTCAAGGTCTGTCAAGTCAAATCCCTTGAGGTAGGTAAAGATTAAGCAGCAGGTGTTTGGTCCTTCTTTTAAAAAAAAAAAGAAAAAAAACGTATTTTAATAGTTTTATATACACTATGGGGCCGATTCAGATTCCGGCCGGAAATCTCTCCGACCGAGCCGGACCCGGAGAGAATTCCGACCGAATCTGACCCTAGCAGTCCGACCGGACGAGTACGATGCATTCGCATGCTATCGGACTCGATTCGGTCGGACTCCCATTGAAGTCAATGGGAGCCGGTCGTACGACGCGTACGCGGGCTCCCATTGACTCAATGGGAGCGAGGCGAACAAGGGCGCCCCCTACAGTGGGTACGCATCCATGCGCATCGCGGCGTACATGCACAGGTAGGGGGGACCCATGGTTCCCACCTGTGTGCGACTCGCGCGCCTACGCGTACAGGGGGGTCCGACGCGGACCCCCAAAGTCCGGCTCCGACAGCTCTTTCGAGCAGGACGGCGCGAGTCGGTCGGACTGCTCGCGGCGCGCATCGTACTTACCCGGCCGGGAAACATCTCCATAGCGCGGTGCGAGTCGTGTCCGTGCGAGTCGGTCGGAGCGTGTTGAAGCCGCGTACGAGTCGGTCGGCGATTTCGCGGGAGCTTGCATCGTACTCGCTCGGCCGGACCCGCGTACGATTCGGTCGGGAAACAGGGCTCCGAATCGGATCCAGTAAATCCGAATCCGATTCGGAGCACTACCGGCCGAGATCGGAATCGGCCCCTATGTAATGGTGCATTTATAATGCAGAGCATGGACAACGCAATACACAACAGAGTATCATATGAAGCAAAAAACAGTAAAACAGCAAAAGAGTGTGAGACTTTCAATTCTATAGTGTCATCAGAGCCATAGATTAAAGGTGCAGTGGTAAAAGAAACAGATGGAGGATTCTGAGGACAATCAGGATAACAGATTAATCAGAGAGTTAGTATTGATAGCACCTAGCAATCATACATAAACACCAGGGACCTTATTATACATTGTGCCTCGGGGAGCAAAGGAAATCTGCGCCTGCTTTATGCACCCCTGGGGCACAATGGTATTACAAAAGGGACTGCAGACGCTTGTGCGGCCCCATCTGTAATACTGATAGTGTGTAAAATCAATAATCGTTATAATCATAACCATAAAAGAACATAGCATCAAAATACATACATATCATACATACAAAACATCGCACACACAAGATAAAATACACATTACAAATATGATAATAAGGTCAAAAGGCAAAACCCCATGAAAATCGCAACCCAGAAATCACCCAAGTAATATCATCCAACAGCAGCAACAGAATTAACAGGCACAAAGTACCTCAATCTCATTGCAGCTCTTAAAAAGAAGGAGAATTTAAAAATAACTTGTTCATCAGATAGAAGCTGGAGGAACATAAGAGCAGGTCATATATGCGTAAAATTCAGGGATTTCAATGGAGGCATGATAAACATTCTCCTGGGTAACTTAAAATAGCTACAAAACATCGTAAAATGAAGGGTATCCTGTGGAGACACATTGTTGCAGCCGCAAGGACCCAGTGAACCAGAAGGCCTCCAACCACCAGGAGACACCAGAAGATAGTGTAACATATTAAATCTAGTCTGAACTGTTTTTAACAGCATGTGCCCCAGTACCATGGGTTTAATCCCGCTATGTCCAGACTGTCCATAAAAACTACAAACTTATCCAGTAACAACTGTAGACCAATGAAGGTCCTGGCCATGAGGACCGCATCGTTGGCATACAGTAATACCGGAAGCGGTCTCATTCCCTCTTTTGGGCAATCAGCCTTCATCACAGAGAAAAGGGCTTGCTCCACCACGTTAACAAAGAGTGTTGTTGTACATGTAGTGTCAGCGCTATCAGGAGAAGGAGCTCCCTGGTTTGCATGAGGGTGTGACCTCATGCAAATGAGGGAATCTTTTTGCCTCTGTGTCCACGCCACATTATAGATGCAGGCACAGATGCAAGCAGGCCCTTAGGAGGCGCACCAAGAGTGGACCACAAAAAGGTGGCTGGCTCATTGTCACTGCACCTCCTGAAGGCAGCCCTCTTGAGGAGTGAAAGGTGGTCCCATGGACCCTCAGACATCCCTCGGTAGGCAGGTGCAGTCACTCACTGTACCCTCCGGCAGGGGGATCTCTCGCCCCTCTTTAAAGTGCAGACAGGTTGCCATCTGCACTGTGAAACACGGAGCGGCTTTGAAGCAGCCGCTCCAAATTTCACTGAATGCACTGCCCTGAGGGAAGCACGAGTTTGCGGCAGCCCTAGAGGCAGTGTATTCATTGTAATACGGTTCACTGTCTGCGGCAGGCGCACCTGTTTAAGGGTGCACCATGGCACAAACAGGGACAGTGCGCCCTTTCCATAATACGTCCCCATGTGTCGGGAAGAAATTCAACACAGATCAGGGTGGCTTATCATCCAATTTTGGGTCAACTTTAAGCAAAATAGGGTGCCAGTCAAGTAACTCTACCAGTTTCTTCTGGCTGAGATGCAGGATGTGATTGTGGCATCCTCCGCTTGAACCCACTTCTAGAGTTCCAATCTCCATTTGTAAATTTCAGGTGCTTGTGGCGATTTCCAACAAAAGGCAATGGCTCGTTTAGCTATTAAACTGGCCAGATCCGTCAACTTACACCTCATTTTTACACTTTTGGGTCATCACACAAGGCCAAGAAAACAAATATTAGGGTCCAACAGCTGCAGCTTGCCTGTCCAGGTTGAAAGTAAGTCTGTAATTTTGGTCCAGAAGGTACCAAAAATAAGACAAGACCACACTATCTGAATAGATGTTGCATCAGGACCAGAACATCTAGGACATGTGTTAGGGAGCCTGGGGAATATTCTATGTAACCTTGCGAAGATAATATGTATTATCAAGACAATTGAATTTTAATAATTTCAAATGGGCATTTCTGGCGATTTTCCCACATATTTAAATGAAGTTGCCCATTTGGCCACAGATAGATCTGTTGCTAAGTCATATTCCCAGCTAGCCCTAAGAGCAGAGAGGTTTCCCAAACAGTTAGACCTGAGAGATCTTTAGAGATTGGTAATCATGTGACAGACTTCACCCCATGTTTGAAGCATTTGCATAGTGTGACCCATTTCCAGTTCTTCACGTGTAGAATTCTACACCGATCGGATGGCTCGGCTCAAGACTCCGTGTTAAAGATTGGCCAGGGGTATGGGGAGGAGTTTGGTCCTCTTCTGTAATGCTACAGACAAGTTAGAAACAGTGGAATGGAATACTAAAATGAGGAACTTCACTGATTAAGAAGCAATAGTTCAAGCAGTTCCAGACACCACTTGTTTTTTATTTGGACCAAGTCTGTATGATGGGACAAAGGTAGTTAGTTGAATCACTAAAAGTTTCCACTGTACTAAATGGCAGTTTCCATATAAAATGTGCTCTCTACATCTCTGGGGCAGTGCTGTTAGGAGATCTGTCATTGTAGTCATTCCAATGTTTCCATCGAAGAGCTAACATTTGGAGGGGAGGGGACTGGGCGGTCCTGGTGTAAGCACCTGATGTTATAGGCCATACAGACTTTAAAATCCAAATATAATATCAAAGGAATATAGTTAGTCCGAATTCTGTACCGCAGTCTGGAGTGTCACAAAGCCTTAAAAGTCCACAGCAGAAAAGGTACTGACGTAAATGTATGCAGGGTCTGACCTTCCTAATTCCAAGATCCACTATCAGGCTACAGTCCTCAAACTGTTAAGGTTATTGATCAGCCCTATGTTGAAATCGGTTAGGACTATTTGTCAAAGCAATGTAGAAGAAGGTAAACTTGTAACCCTATATATGACGATGACTGCAAATGATAACTCAAATTTTAACTTCTTTACTTTCACACCCTGAATATTTTAAAAGAGCGTGTTAATACGAATATTACATTTTTTTGCATTCCTAACCCATGCATTTAAGACTACATGTTATTACGATGTTATTCCTTCATTTAGTCTATAAATTCACATCCACCGGGGAGACGTCCATGAGATCACATTCCTTCTCTTTCAGGACTACTCAATTTAGCACCAGATATGGCAGTGCCAGGCAGGGAAAACAAACAATGGCCCTTGGCACAGGGAGTTCATCGTTTTTTTCTGTTGGTTTTGGGAGCATCATTGTGGGAAAAAAAGATTCTGAGTGAGCAAAAAAGATGGCACTTGCTCAGCATTCAGCTCTGCTAAAAGGAAAGAGATACTGGCCCCTTTTTAACATCAAACAAATGTATGTTTGCATAGTGATCATATCTCTTTTCCCACACAATCTGTTTTACTAATTTAGGAATAATGTACGCTTTCTGAATACCCGTCTATACTTGGGGTGAAACCTTTATTTTCTACAGTCTTTTATGTATTGATTATTTTCACTGCAGATCACAAACCATTTCTTAGTTGCGGTCTTACTCCAAGGCCCTGATTCAGAGTGGACAGGGAAAGGGTGGAATATTTACTGCACCTGGTAAATACAGATACTGTGGAGTGTGGTATTCACTGGGTGGGTAAGTACCGGCTAATCTGAGTTTTCCTCTGCAAAATGAAAATCTACATGTAGAATTGTTTTTTCACATGAACTGGAATATACAACTTGATTTTCACTGCAAATTTTGACCAGTTTGGCACGCTGAAATTTGTCCGGTAAAAATTGCAGGGCGCAGTGTTTACAGCAAGTACTGGAATTCTGAACTCTGAGCAAACTGGAGTTTGCATATGGATCAGATTTTACCACCTCACCTGCAATTAGTGCCTTAGACACACTTTCCTGTAATCACACCAGGCTACACTTTCATTATTTACACAAGCAGCCATGTTTTAAATTCAATTTTCTGGACTGTACCTGCTCCAAACCGCCTGTGTCCCCAACCGGATTGAGGTGGTTAATCATGAAGCTTAAGGGATCCAAGGATGTGTCGCGAGCAAAGAGGACACTGAAGAAACTGGGAACGGTCTGCCCGTTCATCATGTTATCATGGGCCTCCATCACTAGGTACAGAAGGATGAACTTCACAGCTTCATAAAGTTTGTACTCTTTGTCCTCGTCAGAAAATAGGATATTGCACATCATTTCTCTTTCTTCCCGGTCTTTGGCTCCAATTATCTCACTCCACTAAAACAAAGGAAAACAAACATGTCTGATAACTCAAGCCCCATATACAAGAAAAAAATGGCATGCACATTTCTTGATCACTTCAGAAGAAGTGATTAGTGTCTGGTCGAGATAACTGCTGAAACAACTAAATTGTTTAACACGTGAAGACTGGCTGGTCTAGTTTGCACTCTTGGTTGTCTTTGTACTTTGAGTTTAAATCAAGCCACAGCATGAGCATGCCTGACATGGTGAAAACACACCTCAGTCAATAGTCTTGTCAGCAGCCGGGACTTACATAGGACACACACAGCACTTTGGATTAACCACATTTGGGATATACGAGAAGCACTAGCTGAGTGCGGTCTTACACCAAGGCCCTAATTCGGAGTGGGCAGGGAAAGGGTGGGATCTTTAATGTACCAGATAAATACAAATATCCTGGGGTGTGGTATTTACTGGGTGGGGTAAGTACAGGCTATTCTGAGTTTTCCTCTGCAAAATGAAAATCTACATGGAAAACTGTTTTTTCACATGAACTGGAATACACAGCTTGATTTCCATTGCAAATGTTGACCAGTTTGGCTCGCTGAAATATGTCAGGTAAAAATTGCAGGGCACAGTGATCACAGCAAGTACTGGAATTCTGAAAATTGAGCACACTGGAGTTTGCATAAGGATCAGAGTTTACCACCACACCTGCAATTGGTGCTTGAGACACACTTTCCTGTAATCAAACTTTGGTCAAAACTAGCACCTTGGTATATTGGCGGCACAGTCTTGAATTTAATAATTGAGCTACATTTGGATACCCGGGTTGAGCTCAAATTACGTGATGGTAGGGATCTGACACCCCCGCATTAAAACATCTAATGGTTTAAAAAGGATTCAATTTAGCCCCACTATCATTTACCATCATTAATCCGTCTTGCTAACATGAACAGGTTGACCTGCAAAATGTTAATTAAACCAGCAATACAACTAGTGCAATTTGAAACAGATCAGAAGAGATGCTTGGGACCAAAAAATAGCTGTTTTATACAAGTCCCTTATAACCATTCAACAGTACTATCTTGATCTACTACCGTTAAATCAATCATTGGAAAAAATATTTTTAAGGTTTTCTCTTGTTTATATTCCACTTGCCCAATTCGAGAGTTCATGGAACAAAACAGTGAATCACCGACTCCAGTTGTTAACATTATTCAGGTTTTTCGTATAATTGAATTTTGTAATTTATACTGAGCCAAGGAACAGCATTGATAGCTTTATTACGGACAAGTGTATAACATTCTGTAGAAGTCTGTGGAAATAGGAAGATTGTTCCTCTTTAGTCCCGACTTTACGTCGAGCATAACGACTGTTGACCTCGAGACATCATTTGCATGGTCTGTATTGACTATGTCTGTACTCACATCTCCTACTGTATCTTTGTATAAGATGATCACGACGTATAAATTAAAACAAATTAAAAAAAAGATTCAAACAAAAAATGTAACAAAACAGTGAATCATATGTCGTTTTTATTGCCTTTGCTCTACAAATAAAGAAACAATTAAGCATATTCTTTGCACGTTTTATTGTAGTGTTTTACGTGCATGAGTGAATACGCTAAATTACTTTTCTCTGTTTTCTCTTCTTTTGGTCGTTGGCTGACCATAAAGTACATGAAGTAAAGGGTTGGCTATCTCTGCATCACAATCCAGTTGTACTATCAGGGAGAGATGCTGTATGTATGAAAGAATGGTATATTTATAGTGGAAGCTCCAGACCATCCAGAACGCCGCAGCCAGACTAATCCTCGACATCCCCCGGCACAGCCACATCACCCAACACCTCCACGATCTCCACTGGCTCCCCGTAGAAATAAGAATAGCTTTCAAGCTACTCATGCACGCATATAAGGCCCTCCACAACATCAGACCACAATACCTCAACAACCGTCTCTCCTTCCACGCCCCCAAGAGAAACCTCAGTTCAGCCAACCTCTACCTGGCCACCGTCCCACGCATCTACAGGAATATAGCGGGTGGAAAGTCGTTCTCCTACCTCACAGCCAAGACATGGAACGACCTCCCCCTCCACCTCCGGCAAAGCCCTACACTGCTCCAGTCCAGGAAAGACCTAAAGACCTGGCTCTTCAGATGACCCCAACGGAGCTGCCCTTACCCCCCCTTAGCGCCTTGAGACCCAAATGGGTGAGTAGTGCGCTTTACCAACCCCTGATTGATTGATTGAATGATTTATCTGGGTGTTTCTATGGTGTATGCTTGTGTGGTGTGTTATATTGCTGTTCGTTTGCTAGCGCTTGTCCAACTATATAGTTTTGGTGTGCGGTAGTGCTTGAGGTAGCAAGGATTCGGTCTAAAATGTGCTGCCTCAGAGAGGCCATGGAGTGCTTGGAACGATGGAGGATGATGCTATTGTTCAGTGGAGAGGGCTTTTAGAATCAGAGGAAACCCATATCATAGAATATCAGGCATGTGTTGGGTGCATGTGGTAAAGGCTGGTTGTAATGTGCTGACAGAGAGATTGTGGTGTGTCCAGGCCTGTAATCGTGTGTGCACACCCTTAAATACAACTATTCACCAAAATGCAGGCAGTATCTGAGAGATGTTAAGTGATGCTTCCTGAAGGGTGTGCAACCCATCCTGTGAGAAAAGAAGCACGGTAAGTAAAACATGGCACAAAACGACACTTTTAGAAATCACCATTACCTGAGAAGCACCACATAAATTGGGCTTGATTTAGGAATTGCAGTGCCTAACTGACAATATAGGTATTCAACACAGTCAAATATATGTGAAAGAGATCTTAAAACAGTGTAAGAAGATATCCTGGAATTGGGGCCCCTTCTTTTTTCTTTGGAGACTCGACATGTGGGATATGTTTGCCGGACAAGGGTTCCTGGGCCCCCTATCTTCTACAGCTGATCTGCTGCTCTGTCTCTCATTCATCACTAGCTGTGTTCACAATGGCTGGTGACCCCAGAAGTGTCTACCTTGCTTGGCAACCTCACTCTTTCATTGACAGTCTAACCATAAGAGTTACCCTCTGACCTACCTACCTGGCTAACGTGTTCCTTTAGTGGTTCCTCCCTTAAAATTCCTCTGGCTTGACCGCTGTGCCACCTTGACTAATACACTTACCACTTTTCAGGATCTCCAGGTTACCGGAGGTTTACTGGTATTTTTGAACAATTAGAACCTGATAAGTCCTGGTTTGGAGTGGGGGTTGTGGTTGGAGGGCATTCTGCCTTGAATTAACAGTCTCCAATGTCCTTTTATATAGAAGGTACTGGAAGGTCATGTGCAAGTAGATGTGGATCTGAAGAACCACCAACACATGCAAAGCTGGTATTGAACCACCAACAATGTTTCTATTGTTTCTCTAACCTTCAGCCCAATTTCCCTCTAATCATGAGTGGGTGCTCTGAGTTCCTGTCACTCAGATATGCATCACTCTCTACTGGCAAGGACTTGTGTATTAGCATCGGAATCCACCAAAGGTATTTTTTACAGTCTCGAACCTCAAGCACCCTTTTTGCGGTAAACTTTTCTACCCCATTACAGGCCTTTTTGGTTAGAGCTCGGCTTTTCCAGTGTTTAATCAAAGTCAAAAATACTTTATTCAGTTTATAAAACCATAAAAGTAAACAATACAGACAAACAAAAATGAACAACAATAAAATATTCAATCAAGTTATAAAAATAGCAGTACAAAAGCCCTTAGGGACCCTCTTATGTACCCATGCCCTTGGTACCAGTGGTACCATTTACTAGGGACTTAAAGGGGTGCTAAAGATCTTGCTAATTTGGGAACAATTGCACAGTTACTTTATTGTAGGGAAAGAGTCCTGGCACTGAGGACATGGTTAGCAAGAACCCAGTGCACTTCAGTCAAAATTGCATCGAATACCAGGCAAAAAGTGGAGGTGACCATGTCAAAAATGGGAACTTTCCTATAGAAAGTTTATTATTCTCCTAAAGGTAATAATGTTATTGCCAATTCAGCTATTATAAGTAGGATGAAACATTATCTATGCCTGTCTTTAGATCATAATATTAGAAAAACATTTTTACTAAGGGGATATAAATTACCAATTGAAGCAGTCTTAGGGTTATGAAAATGTATTCCCTTGGAGCATCCAACATGTCCTTTATGGAACTAAGGTATCCAGAATTTGGATCATACTCTTTCCTTGTGCCCTGATTTTACCGTGCCACAATGAAGATTGTTGCTACCCCTTTTTAAGCAGTCAGAAGTAAACTCTCGAAGTGATAGTCTTGCTTTGTAAGAACTAGCTATTGTTTGCTATTGTATGTTTTAATTCTTACAAAGATTTTAAAACATCTATTAACTTATAACTGTTTATTTATTTCATCTTATTTATATTGCACTTTGCAGATTAACCTTCCTTTTGTCTCCCATTTTAAATGTCTAATGTGTTACCTTGAATTGCTAGCACCAGCTGAGTTCTAGATCAGTAAGGTTTCACGTGACTAGTAAATATGGGCTTTAGGACTCTATCTAGCAGAAATCCTTTTTATAAAAATGTTTTTGGCTAAGAATTATGAGGCTAATTTATGAAGTACATGTTGTAGTATGTTTCATAGCACTACAGTAGTACTACTCAGATATTTTAAAATTATATGCGCACACCCATGTGTGGAGACCTCTACCTCTGCCTCTCGTATCTTTTCTATCTGGAGGTCTCTGCCCCGATTGCGGTAGTCTTCGCACATGTATGCATACATTTCAGAAGTAAATGTGGATGGAACATGGGGAGTGGCTGGAAAATAGATAATACTTTCTATTAAATGCAACAGCATTGGGAGGGGCAAAGAGGCCCATAGGAAGATGTAAAGAGTGGTTTGGAGGGGACATGCAAATACATACACCCACCCACAAAAGAGTAAGCCAATTGCTATCCACAAATTGCACTTCCAAAGTTACTACAGCCAAAAAGGACCTAAAACATCAGTAAATATACTCCAGCATTTGAGTAATTTCAGCAATACACAAGGTCACTCCCATAATAGAAAATAATGGAGGATGGACTTGAAATAACACCCTATAGGACATTTTGTCACGTACATTTCTTACTTAAAAGCATTAATATCTGTTTTTCAGTTTAAAAATAATTAAATGAAACATTTAAGGTTTTATTAAAAAATATTAAAAGTGATTATTTTAACAAAATGTTCTAAATTAATAATACAGAACTGATCATGAGGGTGGATTTAAAACAAATATTCGTAATAATCAAATTAAATTTATATTTTATTTATTCGATTTTTGAATATTAAATTTGATTAGTGAATGTGCTCTAACATGTTATTTTAGTTCTAGGTTAATAATAATAATAACTATGTTAATTTACATTTTTATTTTACGTTAAATTTGTATTTTTAGTTTTAACAATTATTAAACTTTATGATATTTCCCTATATTTTACTACATCAAGATCTTTGCCCGGGAAGATCTCCACCTATGTGTGACAACTTACTAGTACTAACTGTACACTTGTAACTCCTACTCTAGCATGCTCCATCGCCCTGTTATGAGGTTGAAGAAACTGAGGTCTGCAGCTAGCAGTAAATGTATACTCAGAAACGGTGACCAGCAAAAACATGTAAAGTTACAACAAGGTGCAGTAGTAAGTCAACACATGATTAAATCGATGTGTGTAAATTTACCTTTGTGAATCGGCCCCTATATTTATTGATGCTACAAATATGGTAGTTGCATACTTGAAATATCAAACATTTTGTATTTCTGTGTGTATTTGCGTTGTGATTCTTATTTCCAGAGCAAACAAATGCTTGAATTTAACGGAGTTTTTAGGCACCGATGAACAACAATGCAAATCAGAGACATAAGACAAAACAACATTACAAAAAACAAAAATATTTACAGCAATGTAGATCTCAATCAAGCTAAGTCAATACTCATATCTGTTTTAAAAGCACCAACATTGAGAGAGACAACTAATTCCATATCAGGTACCCAGTGACTGCCAACAAGCACTCAATTGCAGCTAACACAATCGAGACAGGTTTCCTACTTAAATGTATTGGAGGGCTCCCTGGACATCTCAAGGACTTGCTCATCCACCTCATTTCCAGGGCTCCTCATGCAAAGAGATAACTACCATACACAAAGTGCCAAATTACTCACCTTGCATTGGGCATGGAATGGGAACGTGCAACACTGGACATTCGGAGAGCAGAGCATGTTCTCAGGGGGTAGCTTCCCCATAACAAACAAAGTGGCAATGGAGAACTGCAAAGTCCCCTCTATGGACCAGGCAGGATGTTTACACCAGTCTGTTTTCTGGGGCAAGTCGTTCAGTGTATGCAGCAATCAGTGGCAGGATGCAGACCAAAGCTGCTGGCAGATGGAGAACGGGGATTCTACTTGGGATTAGCATGCTTTTTGGGCCAAAAACATATTTTTGCTGTTAGCCATTTTTGTAACAGTTATTAGGGCCTGGCAGCTCCCCCAACATAAGCGGTTTTTTTTAAAAAAACAAGCATTGACAAAACCAAATTGATGGCAGCCAACTCAAGACCGACTAGATTTGCTAATGATGGCTATTCTTGTACCGTTTATAGTTTTATTTTTTGTTTTCAGCTTTCTCGCCTACCAGCAGCAGTTTTGGTTCTGGGAATGTGGTAATACTTGTGCGGAAGGCTATAGGATGCTTGCAGCGCTTTGGGTCGGTAGTGTGATCTATCATTAACATAATGCAGTCTGTGGTGCTGGAATTGGGTTCAATCCCAGCTATGGAGATTTTATTTTATATACCTGGCCTCTGACAGCAGCTGTTACACAAGGTCAATAATAGTAGACTATTCCCTTTGATGTTTCTAGACAAGTCCCTATTCTTATACAGTCATACCAACATTTGTACCCCCTAGTAGAAATAAGTAAATAATGAAGTAAAGAAATAAGAAATGAATAGTAAGTAATAAATGAATTGCCTTGCCAGTACTATAAAAATAACTCTTGTTTATTAAAAATATCTAATACAAATCAAAATTACTGTTCTTCACAATTTAATACACAATACAATTAAATTAAAAACATGATTATTTCATGGATAAGAAAGATCTCATATCTTTTTATGTGTCATTAATCATAGATGTCAAATGGTACACCACATATCTTGATATGCCAATTCCTATAGCATATATCCACTACTAAATCATGTGCACAAATTTCATACAAATCACAGTTAAGACAAAAATTATTTAAATTTTACAATACTCTAAACGTGTCGACGCGGCGTTTCGGTGGGGAATCCTGGTTTACACCACCTTCTACAGGACAAAAAAAGCAGTATTGTAGGATCTAAAATCATACATAAAACAGAAGAACAGTACAAATACATTAACTGAGATATTTTCAAATACTGTGCAAGGCTATCACTATTCATCAAATACCAAAAATAGAAAACTATACTCAAAAGTTTTGTTTAATTAAACATTCAAAGTACTATGAGAAGGGGGAGAAGAAGATAGACACTCATTCCCCCAACAGGCCATACATCCCTTATATTATTTTATGAAGTCCGTGCGTATATCCTTAAAAGTACAGATCCCGCTCCACACTCATTCACACATACACCAAAAGAATTTAACATCCAACGAACTCATACCTAAAAATAGAGGTTTATTCGTAGTCTTGTTATAACACCATTTTGATTTGATGTATCAATAACTTTCTTAGTATCTAGGATGCATATCCGGCTGTCTAAAAAACATTTTTTCCTTATTAAAGACAGTGTTATTATTATAGTTAACTTTTAAATCTAATGTAGGTATACCGTACCCACCTTTTTAGGGACCAAATATATACTCACTGTGCGGTTAATCAATTCCTCACCGCTGGCTTTTTATATAAAAAACGTGGTCACTTCTAGTTATGTCCCAGGGATGTTATGTATCCTAACAGGAAAACAGAGGTCTATTTTAGTTTATTCCTGAATCAATATTTTGTATCACAGTAGAGCAATATGCGCTGGTCTAATTAATGCTCACCTTATTCACTTTCTTGATCTCAAAGTATATGTTACCTTCGAGGTTAATCAATTCCTCGATGATGACTTTTAAAACAATTTAGTACTTTCTGGTTACATCCCCGGAATGTACTAACAAAAAAAAACAAAGGACTGTATCAATTAGTTTATTAAGCATTATTTAGTGTCTCAATGTAGCAATATGAGCCCTTCTTTTTAATGCTCACCTTTTTCAATTTCTTGATCACCTGATGTTAGAGTGAATCTTCTGTCAGCGAGGTAAGATAACTTTCTTTGACTCCTTCTCGCATTAATCACAGTTTATGTTTTAATTCTATAACTAAACAAAGGAAACAACCCGAATTAATTGAGCAGCCAGTTTCAATATAAAATATTTTTATGCAAAAAACTTCTCGGGCTGTCCACATATATCTTAATAGTCCTGTTAGATCCATACTGTTAATGCATCTTAGCATAATTAAGTTAAAAAATTGAGGCATTTCTAGGTGGACAAAGCCTCCTAAATTAGCCATTGAAGCCTAGTGCGCAGTTCCTGTGTGTTTAAGAGGGCCGATTTCAAATAACGGCGTCATTTAACTATGCGAAAATCTTATCTGAACCGGCTTTTTTTTTCTTTTTCCAAAAATTATAATAATACACTCTTGCGTCCCGATATGGAAAACCCCGTATGCAAACTACAGGGACCAAATATCATTGTCCGATTATTACAATCTTATTGCAAGTGCATTCTAAGTTTTGCCGAGAATCAGCAAAATCAGCCGTCATTGCCGATCCTGACAGACCCGCACTGGTTAACAACTTGATGCAACATTACTTTAAAAGCCTTACGAAGTAAATTCATTCAATTATATCTATGGGGCTATTGCTATTAGATACCGTTGTAGTCTACCCTATATACCTAGCGCTATGCAATCCGGTATAGTCTCAAAGACTCACCATTAGCGTAGCGCGCTCCGCATACCGGCACTCCAGGACGTGTTCCAATGATTGGAAGCATACTGTGATGGCCAACTATTTATAGTCCTTCTAATTACTTGATTTTCCCGCGATGCATAACAATGTGCATTTAGCGTCATATCCGGGAGGAACCTTGCTTGATATGCATGGCGGCCATCTTGTGTCAACTTAGAAAATAACATGAAAATTGCACTCGGTGTTAATGATCATGCACGACGGCCATCTTAGTTAAGGTTTAAGGAGATGTCATTCTCTTTTCCTACACCTGCAGTATAGATGGTCCCATGTGGTGGCCATATTCAATAAGTAAAGGTCTTTATAGTCATGTGGGGTGGACATCTTAATTAAGGTTTAAGGAAATATCATTTCCTTTTCCTACATACTCAATGAAAATGGTCCTACATGACGACCATGCTAAATAAGTAACAGTCGTTGTCGTTCACATTCTGCATGAGATGTCCTGTATCCACACTCAATAATACTATCCTTAAAGATGGTTATATTCTATGATTCATGCTACTACATTATCATAGAATTTTTTATAAAAATCCTTAGCGATAGTTCTATTTGTTAGATCTAATTACTAGGCCTGGGCGATGAACTTCGCTCCGTTCGCGGAGTTTGTGGAGTTTTCTGCACTCGGCACTCCACGGAGCTCGCGGAGTGCAGAAAAATCTGCTTCGCGATGTGCAGCAGAGTTTTTTCCCCACTCGCGATCGCGAACGGTAAGTTCGCGATCGTGAACAGTAAGTTCGCGAGCGTGAGCTGCCGCTCGGGTAGAATTTCTACCAGAGCGGCAGGGATACCAGCACAAACTGCAGTTCGCACTGCACTCCGCCACTCGCGGAACTTCGCTGAGTTTTTTTGTAACTTCGCAGAGTTCCGCGTAGCAAAACTCCGCAAACTATGCCCAGGCCTACTAATTACACTATATTTGTCATGTGCGACGGCCATCTCCAGTGAAATATTAGAAAAGTTACATTTCCTTTTCATACACACTCTATGTGGCGGCCATATTAATTAAGTTAGTTGTTAATCACTGCAGTTAGCATGGGCTATCATATATCCTCACCAATACTATGTTGAACTATGCAAAGTATCATCCTAAGAAAGCGGCTATATTACATGATTCATGCCGCTTCAATATCATATGTTATAGAGTTGGAATCTAGTTCTCTTTCCAACAACTCATGCTCTGAGTTCAAGCGATTACATTGAACGCAGAGTAAGGGTCCTGGTTTCTAGAGTCCATATGATAGCAGGCCAAGGCATATTACAGATAAGATTCACTCCATTCATCTATAGATTCTCTCCCACTCCTCTCTATTGTTCAATCCATAGATGTATGTTTTGAACTTACACATGAAGTACTGTTCTCGTACTTTACGTTTCTTATCTAATTCGCCACCTCTTCTTGTTCCTGTTACTTTTTCTAATATACACCACTTGAGATCATCTACTACGTGGTTACACATCTTCCAATGTTCAGTTAGTGGAGCATTTATTTTATTAGTCCTAAGTGCTGATCTGTGTTCATTGAGACGAACTCAGACTTCTCTAGAGGTCTCCCCCACATAGTCTTTACTGCAGGGGCATATAATAAGGTAAACGACATTCTTCGTTTTGCAATTAAACATGTCATTAAAACTATGTTTTATGCCATCCAAAAGGATTTCCTTACCTTTAATTACTGACTCACAGTTCCTACAATTACTACATGGAAAGTTTCCAATCACTCTTTGATTTTTGTCAATGCTTCTCTGATGGAATCCATTAGGTTCTCTATAGGTCTTTACCAACCTGTTTCTAATAGTTTTATTTCTACGATAGGAAAAAAGCGGTTTTTCAAAAAGTCCTCCATTTCTGTCCTGCAACAGAGACCAATTTCTATTGATTATGTTTTTAATTGTGTTACTGACATTAGGGAACTTTGTTACACAGACCAATTTCTCTCCCTTATTCTCCTTTACTCTAGTGTCATCAAAAAGGAGTTCCCTATTAAAATATTTAGCCCTTTTATATGCCTGCTTTATAATCTTTTTGGGGTAGCCTCTATTTCTTAACTTAATCTTCAAGGTACTAGCATGAGTTTCAAAATCGCTTCTGTCAGTGAAATTTTTTGACATTTCGGGTGATCACTTTCGTAATGTAACATGGTGTTTCTGTCCATGGGTTTGGTGAATAAATCCACCATTAGCTGATTCTCCCGGACTTTAATCTTGATGTCTAAGAAATCACAATATTCCTGACTCATGGATGATGTGAATCTCAGATTAGGATCCCCACAATTCAGCCAACTAATAAAATGCCAACTAATAAAATGAAAAATACGTCATCTATGAACCGCAACCAATGGGTCACGTTTTCATAGAATGGCGCAGCCTCATTGTAGATCTGCTTGTCTTGAAATGCTCCTACAAATAAACATGCCAGACTTGGGGCGCATGTTGTGCCCATACTGGTCCCTTTGATTTGGCAGAAATAACTTCCATTGAACAAAAAAATATTATTTTTCAAAATCAACTCTGTGAACTCGATAATCAGCAAGGCACGTTCTGATAGGTCCCCTTTATCATCTTTCAAAATGTCTCTGATGGTATTGACCGTTGCTGTTTGAGGGATATTTAAGAAGAATTTTTTTAGACACAGATAAATTAGACTCAAAAAATTCTTCTTAAATAAAGAACTGAACGATAGGGAAAATAGTTCAGGTCTAAAACCCTTGTCAACCTGGACACCATCACGCCAGATGGTGGACAAGGAAGTCGAAATCTTTGAAAGAGTAGTGGAGAAAGACTTGGAAGATCTGTTTAGGAAAAACCTTAGACAGCATAATAATAATTTACCGTATGATTTACGAACCGCCCTTAATAATCTGGAGAATTGTGAACATCTAACCATAAAACCTGGAGATAAAGGGGGAAGTATAGTCCTTATGGATACTGACGATTACAACAAAAGAATGATGACCCTCCTATCAGAAAAAGAGCATTATAGACAGTCCAATCATGATGAGTGGAATTACTTACAAACAAGAGTGAAACGATCTCTTGATCTGGCCATAGAGGATAATATAATATGTCAAGAGGAATACGAGTTTTACTTAATGCACACCCTGTAATACCAGCAATGTACGGACTCCCCAAAGTCCATAAGAGTTTAACAAATCCCCCCATGCGACCTATAATATCTAGCATTAACTCATTTACTGAACCATTGAGTAAATACGTTGACAAATTTCTGCGACCCCTAGTGTCTCAACAAAGATCTTACATTAAGGACACAACTGACATGATTAAAAAGGTCGAGGGTTTAAGCTTCTATCCACAAAATCAATGGCTAGTAACATTAGACATTGAAGCGCTTTAAACGAATATCCCTCAAACAGCAATGGTCAATACCATCAGAGACATTTTGAAAGATGATAAAGGGGACCAATCAGAACGTGCCTTGCGGATTATCGAGTTCACAGAGTTGATTTTGAAAAATAATATTTTTTTGTTCAATGGAAGTTATTTCTGCCAAATCAAAGGGACCAGTATGGGCGCAACATGCGCCACAAGTCTGGCATGTTTATTTGTAGGAGCATTTGAAGACAAGCATATCTACAATGAGGCTGCGCCATTCTATGAAAATGCGACCCATTGGTCGCGGTTCATAGATGACGTATTTTTCATCTGAGAAGGTGAAAAGCAAGCCTTAGACAATTTTATTAGCTGGCTGAATTGTGGGGATCCTAATCTGAGATTCACATCATCCATGAGTCAGGAATATTGTGATTTCTTAGACATTAATATTAAAGTCAGGGAGCATCAGCTAATGGTGGATTTATTCACCAAACCCACGGACAGAAACACCATGTTACATTACGAAAGTGATCACCCGAAATGTCAAAAAGATAACATCCCGTTCGGGCAATTTCTACGCCTGCGAAGAAATTGCACTGACAGAAGCGACTTTGAAACTCACGCTAGTACCTTGAAGATTAAGTTAAGAAATAGAGGCTACCCCAAAAAGATTATAAAGCAGGCATATAAAAGGGCTAAATATTTTAATAGGGAACTCCTTTTGATGACACTAGAGTAAAGGAGAATAAGGGAGAGAAAATGGTCTGTGTAACAAATTTCTCTAATGTCAGTAACAAAATTAAAAACATAATCATTAGAAATTGGTCTCTGTTGCAGGACAGAAATGGAGGACTTTTTGAAAAAACGCTTTTTTCCTATCGTAGAAATAAGAGTATTAGAAACAGGTTGGTAAAGACCTACAGAGAACCTAATGGATTCCATCAGAGAAGCATTGACAAAAATCAAAGAGTGATTGGAAACTTTCCATGTAGTAATTGTAGGAACTGTTAGTCAGTAATTAAAAGTAAGGAAATTCTTTTGGATGGCATAAAACATAGTTTTAATGACATGTTTAATTGCAAAACGAAGAATGTTGTTTACCTTATTATATGCCCCTGCGGTAAAGACTATGTGGGGAGACCTCTAGAGAAGTCTGAGTTCGTCTCAATGAACACAGATCAGCACTTAGGACCAATAAAATAAATGCTCCACTAACTGAACATTGGAAGATGTGTAACCACGTAGTAGATGATCTCAAGTGGTGTATATTAGAAAAAGTAACAGGAACAAGAAGAGGTGGCGAATTAGAAAAGAAACGTAAAGTACGAGAACAGTACTTCATGTGTAAGTTCAAAACATACATCTATGGATTGAACAATAGAGAGGAGTGGGAGAGAATCTATAGATGAATGGAGTGAATCTTATCTGTAATATGCCTTGGCCTGCTATCATATGGACTCTAGAAACCAGGACCCTTACTCTGCGTTCAATGTAATCGCTTGAACTCAGAGCATGAGTTGTTGGAAAGAGAACTAGATTCCAACTCTATAACATATGATATTGAAGCGGCATGAATCATGTAATATAGCCGCTTTCTTAGGATGATACTTTGCATAGTTCAACATAGTATTGGTGAGGATATATGATAGCCTCACGGTCCAACCGCCGGTTCCTGTGGGTTGGTCTGACCACTTTTTAATTTCTTTGTCTATTCAGGACACTGCACCTGCGCGCAAAATAGATAACCCTCTGTCCCTTAAGCGCCCGTGGCACAAATTAAATTGGGATCAATTTCAAGCCCATCTCTCCGCTACAGTTCCGGTGTTATCAATGGATCCTGATAAGGCTAATTCGGCCTTTTCAGAGTGGATCAACCAACCGCTGGATAAGTTGATTCCAGCTAAATGGTCCCTGAACCGCACTTCCAAATCTAACCCATGGTATAATGATAAATTAGCTGCGCTGCGGAAAACTTGCAAAAAACATGAAAGATTTTGGAGAAGGGATTTTGACCCGTTATTTAAAGCTCTCTATCGGGATGCTGTAAAGATTTATCACAAGGCTATTCATACAGAGCGAGCTGCTTTTTATGCTAAAGAAATCAGTAACAGCACTAACCCCGCAAAGAGCATTTTTTCTATTGTCTCAGGTCTTAAAACCCGAGGGGGCCCGCTGGCCCACTGATCTCCTCGGACAAACAATGCGAGGAGCTTGCCTTATTTTTTCTTAAAAGGTAGAAGATATTCATAAATATTTTCCTGCAACCCAAACCGACTGGCCTGCCCTACCGAACAAGGATACGATCTCTACTTTAGAGGTTTTTCCTCAGATTCAGTCGGACCGTTTACTTGCCCTCTGTGTTAAAATCAAATCGGGTTCACCGGCCGACCCACTGAAACCAGACCACTTTAGGAAAATTTTACCTATTATATCTCCTCTCCTAGGTCAAGTGATTAATAAATCGCTCAGCCAAGCTGTTGTGCCCACAGCATGGAAACAGGCGAGGGTGATACCGCTGCTCAAAAAATTTTCTTTGGACCCTAAAAAGCCAGAATATTTTTGGCCAATTTCATTACTTTCATGGCCTGCTAAGATCACAGAGGCTTATATTAATTCTATCCTTTCAGACCATCTGACTACCAACGATATTCTTGATCCCTCGCAAAACGGCTTTCGCCCCGGACATAGCCCTGAGTCGGCGCTTCTGGCGGTGACGGAACATCTCTGGACAGCTATGGACGCAGGACAGACATCGGCACTGATCCTTCTGGATCTTAGTGCCGCTTCGATCACTGTGTCCCATGCTGTCCTGTTGCGCCGTCTGCAAGAGGCTGGCATTGGTGGTCTTGCTTTGAAGTGGCTGGCATCATTTCTGTCCGATAGCACTTTTCAGGTGATTGCTCCCCTTTTACCTCGCCCACCTTTCCCATCAAGCATGGGGTACCACAGGGCTCTTCATTGAGCCCTCTGCTCTTTAACTTGTATGTACAACCTTTGGCTGTTTTAGCCAAGAGCAGAGGATTGACTGTGGTCTCCTATGCCGACGACATGCAGCTGGTGGTAGCCCTCTCGAGCAGCTCTAAGCACGACGCCTCGAAGTTTCGAGGCGATCTTGCTGCAGTTGCCGGGTGGATGACAGCTAACTGCCTCCAGCTGAATGCTAGTAAGTCAGAGGTGTTGCTGGTAGGTAGAGATCACGGGTTATGGAATGAGTACTGGTGGCCTACGAATTTAGGCACCCCCTCCTCCTAAACAGGCGGTGAAGAACTTGGGGGTTTGGATGGACGCCTCTCTCAATTTCCAGACCCAAACAAAGAAGGTGGCGGGCACCTGTTTTGGTTTGTTGCGCGGTCTCAAACCTATTCTGGGCTTCTTTGATGCCCCGACCAGACAGATTATTATTCAGGCCTTGATCATATCGAGGCTTGATTACGCGAACTCTCTGTATCTGGGGCCAACAAGGCTGAAGTACTCAGGTTACAAAGAGTTCAGAATGCTGCAGCAAGATCTCTTCTGGGTTTGCGTAAAGTTTGCTAGGTGGCTAATACAATACGCCGCCTCCACTGGCTGCCTGTAGCTCAACGGATTGAGTTTAAGGCTCTCTGTCTAGCTTTTAAAATTTTGAAGGCCTCCTCCCCCAACATTTTGACGGATTTGTTATCCTTTTATGTCCCCTCCCGTCAGCTTCGCTCTATGGGCCAACATTTACTAGTGGTCCCTCGGGTCAGGAGGACCCGGGCTGGAGGTCGCTCCTTCCAGTACAGAGCAGCTATCCTTTGGAACTCACTGCCTCTCCATATTCGTGGTCTTAGTAATCTCTTCGAATTTAGGAAGGCTATTAAAACTTTTCTATTTCCCACTGTGTAAGTCTCCTGGTTTCTCTTTTGCGCTGTTGTCTCCCATTTGCTGTTTAGCGCCGGGACGCCTCCTGGCCCGGGCAGCTGTCGCGCTCTATAAATCTCACAAATACAAAATCTCACAAATACAACTGCAGTGATTAACAACTAACTTAATTAATATGGCCGCCACATAAAGTGTGTATGAAAAGGAAATGTAACTTTTCTAATATTTCACTGGAGATGGCCGGCGCACATGACAAATATAGTGTAATTAGATCTAACGAATAGAACTATCGCTAAAGTTTTTTTATAAAAACTTCTATGATAATGTAGTAGCATGAATCATAGAATATAACCATCTTTAAGGATAGTATTATTGAGTGTGGATACAGGACATCTCATGCAGAATGTGAACGACAACGACTGTTACTTATTTAGCATGGTCGTCATGTAGGACCATTTTCATTGAGTATGTAGGAAAAGGAAATGACATTTCCTTAAACCTTAATTAAGATGGCCGCAGCGCATGACTATAAAGACCTTTACTTATTGAATATGGCCGCCACATGGGACCATCTATACTGTATGTGTAGGAAAAGAGAATGACATCTCCTTAAACCTTAACTAAGATGGCCGCCGCGCATGATCATTAACACCGAGTGCAATTTTCATGTTATTTTCTAAGTTGACACAAGATGGCCGCCTTTCATATCAAGCAAGGTTCCTCCCGGATATGACGCTAAATGCACATTGTTATGCATCGCGGGAAAATCAAGTAATTAGAAGGACTATAAATAGTTGGCCCTCACAGTATGCTTCCAATCATTAGAACACGTCCTGGAGTGCCTATATGCGGAGCGCGCTACGCTAATGGTCAGTCTTTGAGACTATAGCGGATTGCATAGGTCTAGGTATATAGGGTAGACTACAACGGTATTTAATAGCAATAGCCCCATAGATATAATTGATTGAATTTACTTCGTAAGGCTTTTAAAGTAATGTTGCATCAAGTGGGCAACCAGTACGGGTCTGTCAGGATCGGCAATGACGGCTGATTTTGCTGATTCTCGTCAAAACTTAGAATGCACTTGCAATAAAATTGTAATAATCGGACAATGATATTTGGTCCATGTAGTTTGCATACGGGGTTTCCCATATCGGGACGCAAGAATGTATAATTATAATTTTTGGGGAAAATAAGCCGGTCCAGATAAGATTTTCGCATAGTTAAATGATGCCGTTATTTGAAATCGGCCCTCTTAAACACACAGGGACTGCGCACTAGGCTTCAATGGCTAATTTAGGAGGCTTTGTCCACCTAGAAATGCCTCAATTTTTTAACTTAATTATGCTAAGATGCATTAGCAGTATGGATCTAACGGGATTATTAAGATATATGTGGACAGCCCGAGACGTTTTTTGCATAACATTTTTTTATATTGAAACTAGCTGCTCAATTAATTCGGGTTGTTTCCTTTGTTTAGTTATAGAATTAAAACATAAACTGTGATTAATGCGAGAAGGAGTCAAAGAAAGTTATCTTACCTCGCTGACAGAAGATGCACTCTAACATCAGGTGATCAAGAAATTGAAAAAGGGGAGCATTAAAAAGAAGGGCTCATATTGCTCCATTGAGACACTAAATAATGCTTAATAAACTAACTGATACAGTCCTTTGGTTTTTTTGTTAGAACATTCCGGGGATGTAACCAGAAAGTACTAAATTGTTTTAAAAGTCATCATCGAGGAATTGATTAACCTCTAAGGTAACATATACTTTGAGATCAAGAAAGTGAATAAGGTGAGCATTAATGAGACCAGCGCATATTGCTCTACTGTGATACAAAATATTGATTCAGGAATAAACTAAAATAGACCTCTGTTTTCCTGTTTGGATACATAACATCCCGGGGACATAACTAGAAGTGACCAAGTTTTTTATATAAAAAACCAGCAGTGAGGAATTAATTAACCGCACAGTGAATATCTATTTGGTCCCTAAAAAGGTGGGTACGGTATACCTACATTAGATTTAAAAGTTGTTAACTATAATAATAACACTGTCTTTAATAATGACAAAATGTTTTTTAGACAGCCGGATATGCATCCTAGATACTAAGAAAGTTATTGATACATCAAATCAAGATGATGTTATAACAAGACTACGAATAAACCTCTATTTTTAGGTATGAGTTTGTTGGATGTTAAATTCTTTTGGTGTATGTGTGAATGAGTGTGGAGCGGGATCTGTACTTAAGGATATACGCACGGACTTCATAAAATAATATAAGGGATGTTTGGCCTGTTGGGGGAATGAGTGTCTATCTTCTTCTCCCCCCTTCTCATAGTACTTTGAATGTTTAATTAAACAAAACTTTTGAGTATAGTTTTCTATTTTTGGTATTTAATGAATAGTGATAGCCTTGCACAGTATGAGAAAATCTCTCAGAGTTAATGTATTTGTACTGTTCTTCTGTTTTATGTATGATTTTAGATCCTACAATACTGCTTTTTTTGTCCTGCAGAAGGTGGTGTAAACCAGGATTCCCCACCGAAACGCTGCGTCGACACGTTTAGAGTATTGTTGTTTTAAATCATTTTTGTCTTAACTGTGATTTGTATAAAATTTGTGCACATGATTTAGTAGTGGATATATGCTATAGGAATTGGCATATCAAGATATGTGGTGTACCATTTGACATCTATGATTAATGACACATAAAAAGATATGAGATCTTTTTCATCCATGAAATAATCATGTTTTTAATTTAATTGTATTGTGTATTAAATTGTGAAGAACAGTAATTTTGATTTGTATTAGATATTTTTAATAAACAAGAGTTATTTTTATAGTACTGGCAAGGCAATTCATTTATTACTTACTATTCATTTCTTATTTCTTTACTTCATTATTTACTTATTTCTACTAGGGGGTACAAATGTTGGTATGACTCTATAAGAATAGGGACTTGTCTAGAAACATCAAAGGGAATAGTCTACTATTATTGGTTTCAACCCAGTTCCCTTTGCTTTGAAGGGTTACTCTCGATATTTGTAAGTTACACAACGTCATACAACTGCTACAGCTGCAAACCCAGACTGAATAGCAGGATTTTCAACAGTTGCTACCAAAGAGTTACATCAGGTGTCATTCTCTGTCTGATATGTTAACTCTTCCGTTTTCCAATTCACCATGCATTCAGCAGTGCATTCACCTGTACTCCAGAAGTTCATACCAGTGAAGACCTACAGTAAAGGTCTTCAAACTGTAGAGCGCGCCTCCTGGGGGTACATGACTGCATTCCCAGGAGAGCACAAATGCGTCTGCAAGGACTTGTAAATGAAGATGTTCTGGAAGCGGCTACGCTGTTTATCTGGTGTGTTTCCAGTTTGCCTGCATTTATATGCAGAGGGTTAAGTGCATAAAAAGTGTACAACTCTAATCCTGAGAGCCCTGGGGCACAGTCATTGGGTAGGGTGAGGGGGTCAAAGATGTGGCAAAAAAGAACAATGTATTCAGTAACTGCTTAGGTTTTTCACCTTCAGGCAATTGTATGTAAAAAACACATGGACACATTCAATTAAAAAAACAATGGACATTTAACTAATCTGCGGAAAATGTACTCTTATACACTATAAACCTCAGTAAGCTAATGCAATCACTGCAGATGTCTGTGTGACCATAGTCACCACATTGAATCCTGTTTTTTGCAATGAGTAATAATTGTAACTTATGTATTTATAGTGCTACAAGGTCCCAGCCTATGGTAAAAGCACTGTGACTCAATTAGTTAAGCATAAATTAGCTCCTAAGCAGCTTTTATATTTGGTGCTAAACTAGTTGCAGATGGTCGAGCGGTATGAGGGGCCAATGAACCCAGAATCACTAGAATTATGTGGCAGGGGAGGACCAAATTATGTGGTCGGTGGACTAAATTATGTGGCAAGAAAATGTAAACTATATAGCATAAGACAGCACATTTTGTGTAAGTATTAGTTCGTTATTCTGTAATTTTTAAATTCGGTAACACTGTGTGTGTACATTTCAACTCATTAATACTGGTTTTATGCCCAAGTAAAGCAATAAGTAAACGAAAGGTGACCAGTTAACCTTTATGAAGCACCTTTTGCTGTGCGGCAACACCTAATAATTTGTTACCAGTTTGATCTAGAAACAGTAAATTGTGTTACAACCTACAGATTATGCAGCAGATGATGAATTACGTGGCAAATAGGGCAAATCCATAATTATGCAGAAAACACCATGGCTGCAAAATCACATATTTCCAATGGCCCTGACTAAACCCAATTATGGCTGTTTTACTATCCGTCCTTGATTGCATGAGGGGCCAGTGCACACTTGCTGAGCCAGTGTTGCATTGGGCCTCGGAGCAAGGGCTCACAGGAGGGCAAAATTGAAGAAGAGGAGACAGCTTAGTTTGAGCGTCAGATGGCAGCATGGAAGGTTCAGCAATATGGGAGCCCATGTTTTTTTACAAAGGGCAGAGAAAACAGCCCACTTCGCAAGGCAGTAGCTATCATTAGTGAATCAGGTCTGAGGGATCCACTGGATCATAATTATGACCTTTTTTTCCCGTGAGATAACCAGAGTATGGAGGTTAATTTTCCTTGGTAGCATAGAGCTGCAAAAAGGTTGGAGCACCGTGTTGGTGCTCATTTTTTTTCTAAAAGGAAGAAGATTTGTCCTAACTGCGAGTGCTTCCTACTTTAGAACCTGGTTCCAGTCCTGGCATCAGCTGAAGTTTCTGTGATTCTGGGCAAATCACTTAATCGCACAGTGCCTAAAAAAAAAAATGAATCTGAGCCTATGCAATGTAACTGGTGCTCATGAAAAATGTTCCAGTGCCCTTGGCCCGAGTCCGTGCTACATTAAAAAGAGAGGCATGGAGCTTTATTGTTGGGGAAGAGGTGAAAGAGAAGATTGACTGCTACTGAGGGCCACATATATCATTAGTGCAGTTGGATTGGGGCTCATGAGTGTGAGAAGCTCACAACACCCAAATTATGGAGAGCCAAATTTTTTACTCAATTTCCTATTTGTTTGATGATTCTTGCCCTATTATAAGTCTCATATTTATTGTGGATTATGAGTTACAGAAAAGTATCCATGAAATGATCCCAAAGCTCCACCTCTGTGCTCAGCCCCAGCTCTCCTGCTCCCTCGATCCTTGCCATAAAGTTTTGGAGGGTGCCCAAATTCAAAACATTTTGTTTGTGAGGGCTCAGAGCAAACAAGTTTGAAGACCTCTGACCTAGAGCAATCACTGTTAAGTTTGAACAAGAGTCCTTTAAGGCCGCCTGGCCTAAGTAGTAGTAGTGTATGTGGGAAAATATGTTGTTTACAGGAGGGTTGTGGATTCCATATTGGACAGCCAACCCAAAAGGGTCAACTGAATATGCTGACCTAAAAAGGGCTGTGCCGGTCAACGTGGGTTTGATGAAAAATGGTACCACTTACAACTCCATAATGCTCATCTACAAAGCAATGAGACTACTCAACTGTACTTTCTGATCCGGGATCTGGATGACAAATGGCCACAGACTAAGACCTGTAGCATAGCAGCCTCTTCTGGTCCTTTTCTTCTCTGGCCCGCTGCTGCCCGGCCTGGAATGCTAGTTCTGTATGGAATGCTAGGGACGTCATACTCTGTATGTGTGAATGTGAAGAGCTCTTGGAGGAGGAGACTGAACAGAAAGCTACCCAGCCCCTGGTCGGGGAATCTAGACAGGTATTTATCATCAACTGCACTTTACTACTCATAAAGGCGCTACCTACAGGAACACCAGTGCCTCTTTGTACATCTTTACAAGAACCTAATGAACAAAGTTAACATGGACTGATTTCTCGCGGTCTGTACCCTTGCAATAGTGGACCTAACAACACCTATGGCCTGATTAATAAAGGGCAGGCAAGCTAGTCACAGCCTTTCAAATGTTAGCAAAGGCTGGGACACCTCTGGGGCAACATCCTAAAAAAAGTATGGGGAACTACTCAGCATAAGCAATACGCAATGAGGTCATGTGGAGTGGTGTTGTAGGAACTGGCGTCAGAGTCGTGTCATATCTCTCACTATAAAAGGAATGCACCTGTTTTACAATCAAAGCTGAGAGATTACATATTTGTATTTTAGATTATGTGAATTTAATTTAATGTATGCATTATAACTAAACCATATGTACATAGACATCTTTATGTTGTCGGCTTTTGCAACAAAACATGTTTTAGGCAATATACAAACTAAAAGAATAGCCAGCATTTATAATTATTTATTGACCTGAATATTATTCAATAATGAACAAACGGGGCTACGCGTTATATCATTAAACTAAAGAAATGCAGACATTACTTAACAAGCTATTCACCGTTAAAGTTCCCATTCACAATTTGAGCTCATCAAGTTGATATCAAGTCAAAGGCAATTACTTGCGATACTTCAAAAAAGGTGGCATTGCGCAATAAAGTGTGTGATCAAGTTATATTTTATCAGCACGCTGAAGCCGCCTCTTCACCACGAGTCTCTTACAAAAATCAACAAATAAATATAATCCTACAAAGACACTGAAAAGAGCATATTATTTCAGAACTGCTGTTTGGAAATCACATACAACTTTTTCAAGTTTAAAGAGGCTATCAAGCACAGCATGACTCACACTGATATTTTTAAACAAATGTGGGTGACTCGCAGTTTCATTAAAAAACTGCAGTTTTCAATGATGAAGTAAAAGGATGCTTGAAGAATTGTGTGCTAAAGATAACCCCTCCTGGGCAATTCAAGAATGCAAGGAGGGATACAAATAATCAGGGAAGGCACAGTGCCAGTGAATGTAATGCATGTAATGTTTCACAAGTGGGCAACCTGAGATGGAAGGAAGTACTATAAATCTTTGATAAGTGTAGAACAAGAGCGACATGCTCTGAGCCACCCTCGGGTTAAACACAAGTGTGTCCTCTTTAAAATTAGGTAGGGACTTCAAATACCAGCACCAACTTCCCAACTTGTGCTCCTGACACCTCATTCTTTGCTGAAAATTAGACAAACGTTGGCCACTTAGCAGGCAGTAGCTATTTGGAAGTGGAGAGGAACAGCTAGCAACAATGGTCGCCATCACACCTCTTCCTTTAACCCCTTCCCTGCGGATGATGGAACCACGCCGTCATGAGCCACGGGCAGCGTGTGCTCATGACGGCGTGGTTCCGTCATGCTGCAGCCGCTCCGCCCACGTGGTACTGATTCCCCGCCTGTGCGGGCGAATTAGTGAGTGGGCGGGGTCGTGACGGAACCACGCCGTCATGAGCACAGATCGCCCGTGACTCATGACGGCGTGGTTCCGTCTACTAGCATGGCGGTGCCGCGCTCACCCCCCACCCCCCAGCGCCGCGGCAGAATTACCGCCACGGCCAAGTTGTTAAAGTGGCAAAATTCGAAATGGGGCTGTAAGGAACTGCATCCACCAATTCCAAGAGCTACCCTAGACTTTGAGTCTCCAGAAGGAGATGAGGCCAGTTCTAGCGCTGACATCTTATCTCCATAACGGCGTGGCTATAGGGAAGGTTAAGGCGCCTAGAACTGAAGGAGGCTAGGATCATTTAGGTTCCAGGATTCTAGGAAGGTCTGCAGTAAACTGTAAAACAAAGTGCTGAAAAATGAGGTGGCTATTCTGTGAGAAAGCAGCTGGCACTGGGTGTAGGGACTTGCCCAATCACCAGCTAGTACACAGAGTAACATCGGCACCTTACCACCACTTCCTTAGAACATTTCTGGACCAGAGAAGAAACATCCTGAATGAAGAAAAATTTGCTTGGTTGCTGGAAATAAGAAGGTCCAAGGATTCCTCACTTCTGCTGACACCTAGGGGACTGGGACTGGAACTGCTCTCCAACTGTTCAGTGGTTGGACTCCTATAACCTGCTACAGGGATACAAAAGCGGAATGTCTCCCGACTGCTGGAAGACCCAGATGACCACTGCCAATTGAACCCTGCAGGAGATCTTGCCGGAGAGACACCTAGAAGTCTGATCTGAAGGCTGCAGGAGTGACCAGGGGGAACTTTCTCAGCATTTGGAGACATTCGGGGAATAGTCACCTCCAGAGGATCAGGACAAGGTGCTGAGGCACCCCCAGGGATATTGCACACTCATCGAGCATGAAATCCAGGCCTGTTCTGCTCAGAGCTTTTAGCTTTCAAGAAAAAAGGCTTGTGGTGAAGCAATCCTGCCTCATGGAGCTCTGCCCATGTGCGGCCTCCTACCTTGGCCTCCTGGTGGATTTTGAGAACCAAAAAAGGACTCATTTAAACTCACCTCTAAATTTGGTGGACGGTAGTCCGTCAGGGTGGCGGAGGTAATCGACTCCGCCACCCTGATGGACAGAGTAGCATCCACCAAACGCTTTATCAGGTCCTAAAGTCTGATAGCAAATATACCCTAGCGGCGAATCAACCTCGGCAGCTACAAAATCCTACTTTGACCCACTGTGAGCTCTTGGGCACAAAACTGAAAACTTCAGTGGGAGCTCAAATGCAAAGTATCTGACTTTGGGGACCCTTGCCAGTTTTACCTTCCTGCCTTGCCACACTGAAGGACTTGGAGCTCTAATAGGCAGACTAAGTCAGAAGGTAAAAACTTTGGCTGGTGCAATCTGCTTGGGCTACCACACCTCCAATCCATTGCTGTTGGTCTAAAATTGCACCTAGGTGCTAGTCAACTGTGAACCATGACTTTTAGTCATTTTTGCCTCAAAATGTTATCTCTGGCTCCCCTTATACAATTCTGATAATGTTGGTGTATTTTTGTCATAACATTTTCCTGACTTTTTCTAAGTTGTATTATCAATCCCTGGCACTCATAAATACAGTATCAAAAGTAAATACTTTTATCAAAAGAACAAGCATATCAAAGCTAAAAAATGTTTAATATTTTCTTGTTAAAACTCCAGCCAACACGTGTTTCGTCGCTCGGGACAAGACACCCGCGACTTCTTCAGGGCTGGAAGACATACATAAAACAGAGTATAAGCCCCTGCTTTCGGGCACAATAATTCCAAAACTCAGTGCATTACATATAATCCCAACAGTGTACCGCAAGTCAATCCACATAGTGTGTACATGGTTTATCAGTGCAAACAACGCAATTCAGTGCCGATATTATAGCGTGTGTCATCACCATAATACAATCCACATCAGAAACAAGTGGTTGATACTGTCTGACGTGGTACACCAGCCCACATTATCCTCATGAGGTTTAGGGGGTGGTGAGAAGTGGAGAAACGGAGGTAGGAAAGGAGAGTTTAAAGGGTGCATGTAGATCTACATATATGTGCATATAAAAGGAATAAAAAATTCTTCGAGAACAAGCACTGTTCCCAGGCCTACCTTAGTATGACTGGCCAACATTTTCAAGCCTATAATATATATGAAGGTGTACGTTAAGTGTAGACCTAGTAAACAAAGCCATGTATCCATCCACAAAATAAATAACCAGAAAAATATACCTTCTGACTGGTTATACTTCCGTCCCAGCCTAAATATGGCTGGGAAATATAATGTATAAATGAGAAGTTGGATCCTAGCAATATCTGTAAAATGAAACCGCACAATAAGACAAAAACGGACTGGTGCAAATCGTGCATGCTAATTAAAAAAGGCATTATCCTAGATACAAATTCATATTGGTTCCAGACAAGTGACGATAGTCTCCCAGTATCATCCCTAACAAAGTTATAGTGAGATGTGAAGCTAGTTGGTATCATTCCAAAGTACTCAATTTCATTCTATATATAGTCACGAGTTATATTATCAATCAGCGTAGAAAGTGCAACATATGGCAGGGTAAAAACCATACGAGGCCCGGTGACCCAGTAATACGAGCGTGAAAACGCCGTTTAACAACCACCATAGTAAGTGAATTAATGCAGTAATAACTCAAGTTGAAAAGACCCACAACCGGCCAGTGAGTTAGCAATCTCTAAAACTCACCAAAATTTCACGATTGTATTAGGCTTCGTGCTAAAATACCGGGCTGCGTATTCCAACAGCCGGTGGAAAGCTGCAGAGAAGATAGAATACCAGAAATCTGAGGTATAAGCAATAGTATCTCGTTATTGGAAAGCAAAATAAGTTCCCAATTATCCAACTACCTGTGTGTTGCAGCGTCCACGCTGAAGACAAACCTCGGCGCCTCAGTATGGTCGAAGTGAGTGACGGCACCCGGAAGTGTCACGCTATAAATCCATCACGTAGCTAAAACGCGCATTCCCTAAGTCAGGCGCCAAATAGAACCGCCATATTGGGTGAGTAAAACTGCCCGTGTCCCGGCTGTCAATTATAGCATTATGTTACTTCCAATGAGGAACTGCACCTCCAAACTTAATATTTAGTAAAATTATAGTGCACAATAACTACACACTATCTTAAGTCTCCATATCACATGATAGCCTATATATAGCTGAACATATCAGTCATATGAAACTGAATGTATGCAAAAGATCCAATATGACGTCTATATGAAAGTTCTCAGTTCCTAACTCAAAACAGTTACAAGCTCGTGGATTTACGAGTCCGAGTAGCGCTATTAGTCAGAAATACCTTCTAAGTATCACAGAAATTGTTCCCCAAGACTGTAAAATAAAAGAAATAAAAATAAAATAAGAAAAGGGTAAGGTGAAAAAGACACTTGTCTGTGTTCAGAGTATTCATGATAATGTACTAGAGGGAAGAAAAGCCTTAAAGGGAGAGAAGGAGGGACAAATGGTCCTCATAAATTGACCAAGTTGTGGTTCAGAATATGAGAAGGGAGGAAAATTCTAATACGTGAGAGCAGGAAAATCAAAGAAAGTCACATAGTCTAGTGTTACAAGAATGAGTATAAGGTAGTTCGGCTTCACATCAGACCATATCAAGTCCTGTGTAACAGACTGTCTGCTTGGGAGCATAACGTAGCCAATGTCAAAGTATCAGAAAACATTTTAACTCTGGTATTATATTTGTACGGTGCCCTCCAAGCGTGCAGCATCATTCTCCATGAATCTTGTAGTCAAACATGTGTATACACAGTATACTATAGTGACTCAATAATTTTAAAGATCATAAAATATCTTCTGCAACACATAGTTTAGTACATGCGTCATAGTAACAGGGTACATTGGTGACATCATACTTAGACCCTTATTCATCAAGTGTAAGTTCTCATTATAATAGTTCAGTCCCCTAGGAAATAGTGTAATTCATGATCTGTGTTCATCCCGTGTTCTACTGCTTGAAGCTTCATAATCCATAGGGCTTCCCTGCGTCTAAGATGTAGTTCTTTATTACCGCCCCTCGGGTCCATATCTATCTGGTCAATCCCACAGAATGATAGTGTTTTAAATGTACCTTGTGCTTGGCATTCATTAATATGAGTGGCAGTAGAATATCTGGGGTCATGATGTTTAATGGCCCTCAGGTGTTCATAAATTCTCTCTTTCAGTACCCTGATTGTACTTCCTATATAGAAGTAACTACATTTACATTTAATCATGTACACCACATAGCGACTGTTACAGTTAATCATTTGTCCGATCTCATATTGTTTACCTAGATGACTCCGAAATGACTTGGTGTCGTTCATTGCCAAGGGGCAAATTTTACAGTTACCACATTTGTGGAAGCCAATGCATCTTTGAGTAAGCCAATTGGATTTCGTGGTCTGTTTAGGATAACTTGGACTGATCCACGATCTGATGTTCTTGCCACGTCTATATGTAATGAGAGGTTGTGATGTAATGTATTCCCTCAATGATTTGTCGTTACAAAGTATTCGCCAATGTTTTTTCATACTGTTCCTAAGGGTTATTGACACCTCATTATAGTTGGTGATCAATCTGACTTTAGAGGAGGTTTTGTTCGTGACTGATCTATCTTTGAGAGTGTCCACCCTCTTCGTTCGTGTGATCTTTTGTTCAGCCATCTTAATGGTTTGTGTGTCATAACCTCTAGCGGTGAGTCGTTGTTTCATATCATTTTTGCAGATGTTGAAATCCTCATCCTTACTACAGTTCCTCTTAGCCCTCGTTAGTTCACCAAAAGGTATGGATTTTATTTGATGTTTAGGGTGTGAGCTGCTTGCATGTAGTAACGCATTGCATGAGGTGGGTTTGCGATAGAGTTTACTCTGGATCTGGTTATTCTCAATAAACAGAGTTAGGTCCAGGAATTCTATTTCTGTCGTGCTCAAATTCCATGTGAATTGAACACCCATGTCATTCGAGTTAAGGTGATCACAAAATTCATTCAGACTCACCATTGTGCCCGACCATATCATAATGCAGTCGTCGATGTAACGACCCCAATAAATGATGGATTCATTCCATGGAGTACCCCTAGGGCCCCAGATCCACTCCTCCTCAAACCAACCCATAAACAGATTGGCATACGAAGGAGAAAATCTGGAGCCCATGGCGACTCCCTGTATCTGTTTATACCATTTGGTTTCAAATAGAAACACGTTGTTCTTGAGAATTAGGTCAATCATGGTGAGGATCATTTCTACATGTGCCCACTGTGTGGCCGGTCTTTTACTCAGATATTTTCTAGTTGCTTTCATTCCCAAATCTGTTCTGATATTGGTGTATAACGCATATGTCGATGCATGTTTGTACATACCACTAGTGAAGAGACTTACCGGCAATATACTTAGGGATACGAAGCATATCCTGAGTATATTGTCAGATGTCCCCTGGGAGGAGTGGCATGATACTAGCAACATTGGATGTCATATGCGTTATACACCAATATCAGAACAGATTTGGGAAGGAAAGCAACTAGAAAATATCTGAGTAAAAGACCGGCCACACAGTGGGCACATGTAGAAATGATCCTCACCATGATTGACCTAATTCTCAAGAACAACGTGTTTCTATTTGAAACCAAATGGTATAAACAGATACAGGGAGTCGCCATGGGCTCCAGATTTTCTCCTTCGTATGCCAATCTGTTTATGGGTTGGTTTGAGGAGGAGTGGATCTGGGGCCCTAGGGGTACTCCATGGAATGAATCCATCATTTATTGGGGTCGTTACATCGACGACTGCATTATGATATGGTCGGGCACAATGGTGAGTCTGAATGAATTTTGTGATCACCTTAACTCGAATGACATGGGTGTTCAATTCACATGGAATTTGAGCACGACAGAAATAGGACTTCCTGGACCGTAACTGATACCAGTTAGTGGCTAAGATCAGTAGAGCTCCTCGTGCACCAGATTGCCCATAAACAGATTGGCATACGAAGGAGAAAATCTGGAGCCCATGGCGACTCCCTGTATCTGTTTATACCATTTGGTTTCAAATAGAAACACGTTGTTCTTGAGAATTAGGTCAATCATGGTGAGGATCATTTCTACATGTGCCCACTGTGTGGCCGGTCTTTTACTCAGATATTTTCTAGTTGCTTTCATTCCCAAATCTGTTCTGATATTGGTGTATAACGCATATGTCGATGCAATGTTTAGTATCATACCACTAGTCGCAAGAGACATACCGGCAATATACTCAGGATATGCAGCATATCCTGAGTATATTGTCAGATGTCCCCTGGGAGGAGTGGCATGATACTAGCAACATTGCATGTCATATGCGTTATACACCAATATCAGAACAGATTTGGGAATGAAAGCAACTAGAAAATATCTGAGTAAAAGACCGGCCACACAGTGGGCACATGTAGAAATGATCCTCACCATGATTGACCTAATTCTCAAGAACAACGTGTTTCTATTTGAAACCAAATGGTATAAACAGATACAGGGAGTCGCCATGGGCTCCAGATTTTCTCCTTCGTATGCCAATCTGTTTATGGGTTGGTTTGAGGAGGAGTGGATCTGGGGCCCTAGGGGTACTCCATGGAATGAATCCATCATTTATTGGGGTCGTTACATCGACGACTGCATTATGATATGGTCGGGCACAATGGTGAGTCTGAATGAATTTTGTGATCACCTTAACTCGAATGACATGGGTGTTCAATTCACATGGAATTTGAGCACGACAGAAATAGAATTCCTGGACCTAACTCTGTTTATTGAGAATAACCAGATCCAGAGTAAACTCTATCGCAAACCCACCTCATGCAATGCGTTACTACATGCAAGCAGCTCACACCCTAAACATCAAATAAAATCCATACCTTTTGGTGAACTAACGAGGGCTAAGAGGAACTGTAGTAAGGATGAGGATTTCAACATCTGCAAAAATGATATGAAACAACGACTCACCGCTAGAGGTTATGACACACAAACCATTAAGATGGCTGAACAAAAGATCACACGAACGAAGAGGGTGGACACTCTCAAAGATAGATCAGTCACGAACAAAACCTCCTCTAAAGTCAGATTGATCACCAACTATAATGAGGTGTCAATAACCCTTAGGAACAGTATGAAAAAACATTGGCGAATACTTTGTAACGACAAATCATTGAGGGAATACATTACATCACAACCTCTCATTACATATAGACGTGGCAAGAACATCAGATCGTGGATCAGTCCAAGTTATCCTAAACAGACCACGAAATCCAATTGGCTTACTCAAAGATGCATTGGCTTCCACAAATGTGGTAACTGTAAAATTTGCCCCTTGGCAATGAACGACACCAAGTCATTTCGGAGTCATCTAGGTAAACAATATGAGATCAGACAAATGATTAACTGTAACAGTCGCTATGTGGTGTACATGATTAAATGTAAATGTAGTTACTTCTATATAGGAAGTACAATCAGGGCACTGAAAGAGAGAATTTATGAACACCTGAGGGCCATTAAACATCATGACCCCAGATATTCTACTGCCACTCATATTAATGAATGCCAAGCACAAGGTACATTTAAAACACTATCATTCTGTGGGATTGACCAGATAGATATGGACCCGAGGGGCGGTAATAAAGAACTACATCTTAGACGCAGGGAAGCCCTATGGATTATGAAGCTTCAAGCAGTAGAACACGGGATGAACACAGATCATGAATTACACTATTTCCTAGGGGACTGAACTATTATAATGAGAACTTACACTTGATGAATAAGGGTCTAAGTATGATGTCACCAATGTACCCTGTTACTATGACGCATGTACTAAACTATGTGTTGCAGAAGATATTTTATGATCTTTAAAATTATTGAGTCACTATAGTATACTGTGTATACACATGTTGGACTACAAGATTCATGGAGAATGATGCTGCACGCTTGGAGGGCACCGTACAAATATAATACCAGAGTTAAAATGTTTTCTGATACTTTGACATTGGCTACGTTATGCTCCCAAGCAGACAGTCTGTTACACAGGACTTGATATGGTCTGATGTGAAGCCGAACTACCTTATACTCATTCTTGTAACACTAGACTATGTGACTTTCTTTGATTTTCCTGCTCTCACATATTAGAATTTTCCTCCCTTCTCATATTCTGAACCACAACTTGGTCAATTTATGAGGACCATTTGTCCCTCCTTCTCTCCCTTTAAGGCTTTTCTTCCTCTAGTACATTATCATGAATACTCTGAACACAGACAAGTGTCTTTTTCACCTTACCCTTTTCTTATTTTATTTTTATTTCTTTTATTTTACAGTCTTGGGGAACAATTTCTGTGATACTTAGAAGGTATTTCTGACTAATAGCGCTACTCGGACTCGTAAATCCACGAGCTTGTAACTGTTTTGAGTTAGGAACTGAGAACTTTCATATAGACGTCATATTGGATCTTTTGCATACATTCAGTTTCATATGACTGATATGTTCAGCTATATATAGGCTATCATGTGATATGGAGACTTAAGATAGTGTGTAGTTATTGTGCACTATAATTTTACTAAATATTAAGTTTGGAGGTGCAGTTCCTCATTGGAAGTAACATAATGCTATAATTGACAGCCGGGACACGGGCAGTTTTACTCACCCAATATGGCGGTTCTATTTGGCGCCTGACTTAGGGAATGCGCGTTTTAGCTACGTGATGGATTTATAGCGTGACACTTCCGGGTGCCGTCACTCACTTCGACCATACTGAGGCGCCGAGGTTTGTCTTCAGCGTGGACGCTGCAACACACAGGTAGTTGGATAATTGGGAACTTATTTTGCTTTCCAATAACGAGATACTATTGCTTATACCTCAGATTTCTGGTATTCTATCTTCTCTGCAGCTTTCCACCGGCTGTTGGAATACGCAGCCCGGTATTTTAGCACGAAGCCTAATACAATCGTGAAATTTTGGTGAGTTTTAGAGATTGCTAACTCACTGGCCGGTTGTGGGTCTTTTCAACTTGAGTTATTACTGCATTGATTCACTTACTATGGTGGTTGTTAAACGGCGTTTTCACGCTCGTATTACTGGGTCACCGGGCCTCGTATGGTTTTTACCCTGCCATATGTTGCACTTTCTACGCTGATTGATAATATAACTCGTGACTATATATAGAATGAAATTGAGTACTTTGGAATGATACCAACTAGCTTCACATCTCACTATAACTTTGTTAGGGATGATACTGGGAGACTATCGTCACTTGTCTGGAACCAATATGAATTTGTATCTAGGATAATGCCTTTTTTAATTAGCATGCACGATTTGCACCAGTCCGTTTTTGTCTTATTGTGCGGTTTCATTTTACAGATATTGCTAGGATCCAACTTCTCATTTATACATTATATTTCCCAGCCATATTTAGGCTGGGACGGAAGTATAACCAGTCAGAAGGTATGTTTTTCTGGTTATTTATTTTGTGGATGGATACATGGCTTTGTTTACTAGGTCTACACTTAACGTACACCTTCATATATATTATAGGCTTGAAAATTTTGGCCAGTCATACTAAGGTAGGCCTGGGAACAGTGCTTGTTCTCGAAGAATTTTTTATTCCTTTTATATGCACATATATGTAGATCTACATGCACCCTTTAAACTCTCCTTTCCTACCTCCGTTTCTCCACTTCTCACCACCCCTAAACCTCATGAGGATAATGTGGGCTGGTGTACCACGTCAGACAGTATCAACCACTTGTTTCTGATGTGGATTGTATTATGGTGATGACACACGCTATAATATCGGCACTGAATTGCGTTGTTTGCACTGATAAACCATGTACACACTATGTGGATTGACTTGCGGTACACTGTTGGGATTATATGTAATGCACTGAGTTTTGGAATTATTGTGCCCGAAAGCAGGGGCTTATACTCTGTTTTATGTATGTCTTCCAGCCCTGAAGAAGTCGCGGGTGTCTTGTCCCGAGCGACGAAACACGTGTTGGCTGGAGTTTTAACAAGAAAATATTAAACATTTTTTAGCTTTGATATGCTTGTTCTTTTGATAAAAGTATTTACTTTTGATACTGTATTTATGAGTGCCAGGGATTGATAATACAACTTAGAAAAAGTCAGGAAAATGTTATGACAAAAATACACCAACATTATCAGAATTGTATAAGGGGAGCCAGAGATAACATTTTGAGGCAAAAATGACTAAAAGTCATGGTTCACAGTTGACTAGCACCTAGGTGCAATTTTAGACCAACAGCAATGGATTGGAGGTGTGGTAGCCCAAGCAGATTGCACCAGCCAAAGTTTTTACCTTCTGACTTAGTCTGCCTATTAGAGCTCCAAGTCCTTCAGTGTGGCAAGGCAGGAAGGTAAAACTGGCAAGGGTCCCCAAAGTCAGATACTTTGCATTTGAGCTCCCACTGAAGTTTTCAGTTTTGTGCCCAAGAGCTCACAGTGGGTCAAAGTAGGATTTTGTAGCTGCCGAGGTTGATTCGCCGCTAGGGTATATTTGCTATCAGACTTTAGGACCTGATAAAGCGTTTGGTGGATGCTACTCTGTCCATCAGGGTGGCGGAGTCGATTACCTCCGCCACCCTGACGGACTACCGTCCACCAAATTTAGAGGTGAGTTTAAATGAGTCCTTTTTTGGTTCTCAAAATCCACCAGGAGGCCAAGGTAGGAGGCCGCACATGGGCAGAGCTCCATGAGGCAGGATTGCTTCACCACAAGCCTTTTTTCTTGAAAGCTAAAAGCTCTGAGCAGAACAGGCCTGGATTTCATGCTCGATGAGTGTGCAATATCCCTGGGGGTGCCTCAGCACCTTGTCCTGATCCTCTGGAGGTGACTATTCCCCGAATGTCTCCAAATGCTGAGAAAGTTCCCCCTGGTCACTCCTGCAGCCTTCAGATCAGACTTCTAGGTGTCTCTCCGGCAAGATCTCCTGCAGGGTTCAATTGGCAGTGGTCATCTGGGTCTTCCAGCAGTCGGGAGACATTCCGCTTTTTGTATCCCTGTAGCAGGTTATAGGAGTCCAACCACTGAACAGTTGGAGAGCAGTTCCAGTCCCAGTCCCCTAGGTGTCAGCAGAAGTGAGGAATCCTTGGACCTTCTTATTTCCAGCAACCAAGCAAATTTTTCTTCATTCAGGATGTTTCTTCTCTGGTCCAGAAATGTTCTAAGGAAGTGGTGGTAGGTGCCGATGTTACTCTGTGTACTAGCTGGTGATTGGGCAAGTCCCTACACCCAGTGCCAGCTGCTTTCTCACAGAATAGCCACCTCATTTTTCAGCACTTTGTTTTACAGTTTACTGCAGACCTTCCTAGAATCCTGGAACCTAAATGATCCTAGCCTCCTTCAGTTCTAGGCGCCTTAACCTTCCCTATAGCCACGCTCGTTATGGAGATAAGATGTCAGCGCTAGAACTGGCCTCATCTCCCTTCTGGAGACTCAAAGTCTAGGGTAGCTCTTGGAATTGGTGGATGCAGTTCCTTACAGCCCCATTTCGAATTTTGCCACTTTAACAACTTGGCCGTGGCGGTAATTCTGCCGCGGCGCTGGGGGGTGGGGGGTGAGCGCGGCACCGCCATGCTGTGCAGACGTGAACCACGCCGTCATGAGTCACGGGCGATCTGTGCTCATGACGGCGTGGTTCCGTCACGACCCCGCCCACTCACTAATTCGCCCGCACAGGCGGGGAATCAGTACCACGTGGGCGGAGCGGCTGCAGCATGACGGAACCACGCCGGTCATGAGCACACGCTGCCCGTGGCTCATGACGGCGTGGTTCCATCATCCGCAGGGAAGGGGTTAAAGGAAGAGGTGTGATGGCGACCATTGTTGCTAGCTGTTCCTCTCCACTTCCAAATAGCTACTGCCTGCTAAGTGGCCAACGTTTGTCTAATTTTCAGCAAAGAATGAGGTGTCAGGAGCACAAGTTGGGAAGTTGGTGCTGGTATTTGAAGTCCCTACCTAATTTTAAAGAGGACACACTTGTGTTTAACCCGAGGGTGGCTCAGAGCATGTCGCTCTTGTTCTACACTTATCAAAGATTTATAGTACTTCCTTCCATCTCAGGTTGCCCACTTGTGAAACATTACATGCATTACATTCACTGGCACTGTGCCTTCCCTGATTATTTGTATCCCTCCTTGCATTCTTGAATTGCCCAGGAGGGGTTATCTTTAGCACACAATTCTTCAAGCATCCTTTACTTCATCATTGAAAACTGCAGTTTTTTTAATGAAACTGCGAGTCACCCACATTTGTTTAAAAATATCAGTGTGAGTCATGCTGTGCTTGATAGCCTCTTTAAACTTGAAAAAGTTGTATGTGATTTCCAAACAGCAGTTCTGAAATAATATGCTCTTTTCAGTGTCTTTGTAGGATTATATTTATTTGTTGATTTTTGTAAGAGACTCGTGGTGAAGAGGCGGCTTCAGCGTGCTGATAAAATATAACTTGATCACACACTTTATTGCGCAATGCCACCTTTTTTGAAGTATCGCAAGTAATTGCCTTTGACTTGATATCAACTTGATGAGCTCAAATTGTGAATGGGAACTTTAACGGTGAATAGCTTGTTAAGTAATGTCTGCATTTCTTTAGTTTAATGATATAACGCGTAGCCCCGTTTGTTCATTATTGAATAATATTCAGGTCAATAAATAATTATAAATGCTGGCTATTCTTTTAGTTTGTATATTGCCTAAAACATGTTTTGTTGCAAAAGCCGACAACATAAAGATGTCTATGTACATATGGTTTAGTTATAATGCATACATTAAATTAAATTCACATAATCTAAAATACAAATATGTAATCTCTCAGCTTTGATTGTAAAACAGGTGCATTCCTTTTATAGTGAGAGATATGACACGACTCTGACGCCAGTTCCTACAACACCACTCCACATGACCTCATTGCGTATTGCTTATGCTGAGTAGTTCCCCATACTTTTTTAGGATGTTGCTCCCAGAGGTGTCCCAGCCTTTGCTAACATTTGAAAGGCTGTGACTAGCTTGCCTGCCCTTTATTAATCAGGCCATAGGTGTTGTTAGGTCCACTATTGCAAGGGTACAGACCGCGAGAAATCAGTCCATGTTAACTTTGTTCATTAGGTTCTTGTAAAGATGTACAAAGAGGCACTGGTGTTCCTGTAGGTAGCGCCTTTATGAGTAGTAAAGTGCAGTTGATGATAAATACCTGTCTAGATTCCCCGACCAGGGGCTGGGTAGCTTTCTGTTCAGTCTCCTCCTCCAAGAGCTCTTCACATTCACACATACAGAGTATGACGTCCCTAGCATTCCATACAGAACTAGCATTCCAGGCCGGGCAGCAGCGGGCCAGAGAAGAAAAGGACCAGAAGAGGCTGCTATGCTACAGGTCTTAGTCTGTGGCCATTTGTCATCCAGATCCCGGATCAGAAAGTACAGTTGAGTAGTCTCATTGCTTTGTAGATGAGCATTATGGAGTTGTAAGTGGTACCATTTTTCATCAAACCCACGTTGACCGGCACAGCCCTTTAGGTCAGCATATTCAGTTGACCCTTTTGGGTTGGCTGTCCAATATGGAATCCACAACCCTCCTGTAAACAACATATTTTCCACATCACTACTACTACTTAGGCCAGGCGGCCTTAAAGGACTCTTGTTCAAACTTAACAGTGATTGCTCTAGGTCAGAGGTCTTCAAACTTGTTTGCTCTGAGCCCTCACAAACAAAATGTTTTGAATTTGGGCACCCTCCAAAACTTTATGGCAAGGATCGAGGGAGCAGGAGAGCTGGGGCTGAGCACAGAGGTGGAGCTTTGGGATCATTTCATGGATACTTTTCTGTAACTCATAATCCACAATAAATATGAGACTTATAATAGGGCAAGAATCATCAAACAAATAGGAAATTGAGTAAAAAATTTGGCTCTCCATAATTTGGGTGTTGTGAGCTTCTCACACTCATGAGCCCCAATCCAACTGCACTAATGATATATGTGGCCCTCAGTAGCAGTCAATCTTCTCTTTCACCTCTTCCCCAACAATAAAGCTCCATGCCTCTCTTTTAATGTAGCACGGACTCGGGCCAAGGGCACTGGAACATTTTTCATGAGCACCAGTTACATTGCATAGGCTCAGATTCATTTTTTTTTTAGGCACTGTGCGATTAAGTGATTTGCCCAGAATCACAGAAACTTCAGCTGATGCCAGGACTGGAACCAGGTTCTAAAGTAGGAAGCACTCTGCAGTTAGGACAAATCTTCTTCCTTTTAGAAAAAAAATGAGCACCAACACGGTGCTCCAACCTTTTGCAGCTCTATGCTACCAAGGAAAATTAACCTCCATACTCTGGTTATCTCACGGGAAAAAAAGGTCATAATTATGATCCAGTGGATCCCTCAGACCTGATTCACTAATGATAGCTACTGCCTTGCGAAGTGGGCTGTTTTCTCTGCCCTTGTAAAAAAACATGGGCTCCCATATTGCTGAACCTTCCATGCTGCCATCTGACGCTCAAACTAAGCTGTCTCCTCTTCTTCAATTTTGCCCTCCTGTGAGCCCTTGCTCCGAGGCCCAATGCAACACTGGCTCAGCAAGTGTGCACTGGCCCCTCATGCAATCAAGGACGGATAGTAAAACAGCCATAATTGGGTTTAGTCAGGGCCATTGGAAATATGTGATTTTGCAGCCATGGTGTTTTCTGCATAATTATGGATTTGCCCTATTTGCCACGTAATTCATCATCTGCTGCATAATCTGTAGGTTGTAACACAATTTACTGTTTCTAGATCAAACTGGTAACAAATTATTAGGTGTTGCCGCACAGCAAAAGGTGCTTCATAAAGGTTAACTGGTCACCTTTCGTTTACTTATATGCTTTACTTGGGCATAAAACCAGTATTAATGAGTTGAAATGTACACACACAGTGTTACCGAATTTAAAAATTACAGAATAACGAACTAATACTTACACAAAATGTGCTGTCTTATGCTATATAGTTTACATTTTCTTGCCACATAATTTAGTCCACCGACCACATAATTTGGTCCTCCCTGCCACATAATTCTAGTGATTCTGGGTTCATTGGCCCCTCATACCGCTCGACCATCTGCAACTAGTTTAGCACCAAATATAAAAGCTGCTTAGGAGCTAATTTATGCTTAACTAATTGAGTCACAGTGCTTTTTACCATAGGCTGGGACCTTGTAGCACTATAAATACATAAGTTACAATTATTACTCATTGCAAAAAAACAGGATTCAATGTGGTGACTATGGTCACACAGACATCTGCAGTGATTGCATTAGCTTACTGAGGTTTATAGTGTATAAGAGTACATTTTCCGCAGATTAGTTAAATGTCCATTGTTTTTTAATTGAATGTGTCCATGTGTTTTTTACATACAATTGCCTGAAGGTGAAAACCTAAGCAGTTACTGAATACATTGTTCTTTTTGCCACATCTTTGACCCCCTCACCCTACCCAATGACTGTGCCCCAGGGCTCTCAGGATTAGAGTTGTACACTTTTTATGCACTTAACCCTCTGCATATAAATGCAGGCAAACTGGAAACACACCAGATAAACAGCGTAGCCGCTTCCAGAACATCTTCATTTACAAGTCCTTGCAGACGCATTTGTGCTCTCCTGGGAATGCAGTCATGTACCCCCAGGGAGGCGCGCCCTACAGTTTGAAGACCTTTACTGTAGGTCTTCACTGGTATGAACTTCTGGAGTACAGGTGAATGCACTGCTGAATGCATGGTGAATTGGAAAACGGAAGAGTTAACATATCAGACAGAGAATGACACCTGATGTAACTCTTTGGTAGCAACTGTTGAAAATCCTGCTATTCAGTCTGGGTTTGCAGCTGTAGCAGTTGTATGACGTTGTGTAACTTACAAATATCGAGAGTAACCCTTCAAAGCAAAGGGAACTGGGTTGAAACCAATAATAGTAGACTATTCCCTTTGATGTTTCTAGACAAGTCCCTATTCTTATAGAGTCATACCAACATTTGTACCCCCTAGTAGAAATAAGTAAATAATGAAGTAAAGAAATAAGAAATGAATAGTAAGTAATAAATGAATTGCCTTGCCAGTACTATAAAAATAACTCTTGTTTATTAAAAATATCTAATACAAATCAAAATTACTGTTCTTCACAATTTAATACACAATACAATTAAATTAAAAACATGATTATTTCATGGATGAAAAAGATCTCATATCTTTTATGTGTCATTAATCATAGATGTCAAATGGTACACCACATATCTTGATATGCCAATTCCTATAGCATATATCCACTACTAAATCATGTGCACAAATTTTATACAAATCACAGTTAAGACAAAAATGATTTAAAACAACAATACTCTAAACGTGTCGATGTAGCGTTTCGGTGGGGAATCCTAGTTTACACCACCTTCTGCAGGACAAAAAAGCAGTATTGTAGGATCTAAAATCATACATAAAACAGAAGAACAGTACAAATACATTAACTCTGAGAGATTTTCTCATACTGTGCAAGGCTATCACTATTCATTAAATACCAAAAATAGAAAACTATACTCAAAAGTTTTGTTTAATTAAACATTCAAAGTACTATGAGAAGGGGGAGAAGAAGATAGACACTCATTCCCCCAACAGGCCAAACATCCCTTATATTATTTTATGAAGTCCGTGCGTATATCCTTAAGTACAGATCCCGCCTCCACACTCATTCACACATACACCAAAAGAATTTAACATCCAACAAACTCATACACTAAAAATAGAGGTTTATTCAGTAGTCTTGTTATAACATCATCTTGATTTGATGTATCAATAACTTTCTTAGTATCTAGGATGCATATCCGGCTGTCTAAAAACATTTTGTCATTATTAAAGACAGTGTTATTATTATAGTTAACAACTTTAAATCTAATGTAGGTATACTGTACTCCACCTTTTTAGGGACCAAATAGATATTCACTGTGCGGTTAATTAATTCCTCACTGCTGAGTTTTTATATAAAAAACTTGGTCACTTTCAGTTATGTCCCCGGGATGTTATGTATCCAAACAGGAAAACAGAGGTCTATTTTAGTTTATTCCTGAATCAATATTTTGTATCACAGTAGACAATATGCGCTGGTCTCATTAATGCTCACCTTATTCACTTTCTTGATCTCAAAGCATATGTTACCTTAGAGGTTAATCAATTCCTCGATGATGACTTTTAAAACAATTCTAGTACTTTCTGGTTACATCCTCGGAATGTTCTAACAAAAACCAAAGGACTGTATCAGTTAGTTTATTAAGCATTATTTAGTGTCTCAATGGAGCAATATGAGCCCTTCTTTTAATGCTCCCTTTTCAATTTCTTGATCACCTGATGTTAGAGTGCATCTTCTGTCAGCGAGGTAAGATAACTTTCTTTGACTCTTCTGCATTAATCACAGTTTATGTTTTAATTTACATAACTAAACAAAGGAAACAACCCGAATTAATTGAGGCAGCTAGTTTCAACATAAAAAAAATGTTATGCAAAAAACGCCTCGGGCTGTCCACGCATCATATCTTAATAATCCCTGTTAGATCCATACTGCTAATGCATCTTAGCATAATTAAGTTAAAAATTGAGGCATTTCTAGGTGGACAAAGCCTCCTAAATTAGCCATTAGCTCAGTAGCAGTCCCTGTGTGTTTAAGAGGGCCGATTTCAAATAACGGCATCATTTAACTATGCGAAAATCTTATCTGGACCAGTTTATTTTCCCCAAAATTATAATTATACATTCTTGCGTCCCGATATGGGAAACCCCGTATGCAAACTACATGGACCAAATATCATTGTCCGATTATTACAATTTTATTGCAAGTGCATTCTAAGTTTTGACGAGAATCAGCAAAATCAGCCGTCACAGCCGATCCTGACAGACCCGTACTGGTTGCCCACTTGATGCAACATTACTTTAAAAGCCTTACGAAGTAAATTCAATCAATTATATCTATGGGGCTATTGCTATTAAATACCGTTGTAGTCTACCTATATACCTAGACCTATGCAATCCGCTATAGTCTCACATATATATATATATATATATATATATATATATATATATATATATATATATATATATATATATATATATATATATATATATATATATATAGCGAGGTCTCCACGGGGGGGGGGGGGGGAGAGAGGGGGAGCCGGGCGGTGTGTGTGGGGGGGGGGGGGGGGGGGGGGGGGGGGGGGGGGGGGGGGGGGGGGGGGGGGGGGGGGGGGGGGCGGGGGGGCGCGGGGGGGGGGGCGGCCCGCGCGCGCGCGGGGGGCGGCGGCGGCGGCGGCGGCGGCGGCGGCACCTTCCTTTAACGGCTACAACAATTGCCCTGCTGTTGCTGCGCGCGCGTATTGACGGCATTTCGCGTTGCTGGTCGGTGTTCTTTGCCGTAATTCTGATTACCTGATGGTGGACTGTGGTGTACCGCATTACCACCGCGTGATACCTTTGTTGGTTGGCCTCCTTTCTTTACCACCGTTGTATGGCGGCGATTATCTATTGACTGGTGTGTTGTTACATTACCCGCGTTGGTTGTTGGTGGTCTTTCTGATTGTTCTTTACCTTTCTTACGACCACGGTAACCTGGCTATATATATATATATATAAAAAAAAAAAAAACAATATTTTAAACAATCTATTTCATGGTTCGATGAGCCGCCTGTCGATGATTAGTAATGGCGGGCGGTGAAGATGCAAACGGATGTCACACAGCGCTGATGTTTTATTCATCCAACTGTTGATCGATGATTTGATAATCGCGTTGTTTGATTAATCACAGTTTTATTAATCTAAATACAAATATTAAAATACTTGATGGATGTGGTTGGTCTTCCCGTTCTGTTGGCTGTGTGAATTTATTCTGAAGCACCTGCAGCTAGATGCATCATCACTCTGAACCCTGAACAATGGTGCTGTTTTCAAGAATATTTGGTGGCTCTGTCTCCAATCCTCACATACTGAATGTGTCTGTTTTCTGTGTGTGTGCCTGAGCCCATTGCTTTCTTATTCTCTAGTCACTGGGTGTAGAATGTTTAATATGATAAAATACTTTTTCAGTAATAAATAAATGCTGACACATTGTGTGCCTGCTCATCTTAAATGTCGATGACACTTTCTCACCCAGACCCGTTCTGGCCTTCATTTCTCTCTGTGTGCAGTTTGGACTCCTTT
>CAWUFW010018939.1:0-203634 GCA_963921515.1 Calotriton arnoldi | reverse complement strand
ATATCAGACTGCAAATCAGTACCTTTTAACAAATTGATAAAAACAGCCAATCAGGACATGAAATGTTCGCATTGTAGATCAGAGATGTTGTCTACACTACATATAGAATGATTTGGAAAATATCTCATTTTAATGCTACAACGTTGTAGAGAAAATGGAAGAAAATTGGAAAGCAAAATTAAAATTTTTAATGGAAGTCAAATATCTATTTCAGGAAGAACTTATATAGCAGTGGCTATTATTTCCCATAATGGACCTACTACAACATCTGGACACTGTACTGTGTATTTATAGTGTAATAAAGGATGGATACATTGCAATAATGCCCACTTGGAATTCAAACCTAGATTGCCTTATGAATTACCAAATTCATATTTGATATTTTTGAAGCCAAAGTTTTCAATACATCATTCGGCCTATTGGGAAAATGTGAACAGAAAGTAGACAGCACTGCAAACAATTAGTATTTATAATTAGTGTTTGGAATATTATTTGAGCTAATTGATATTGCATTTAGAAAACTGTGTTTAAAAGGAAATAGTTTATATATTTGTTGTGAATATTGTACCAGATGTAAATGAGAGGCTACATTTTGGCAAATGTATTTGACATAAATAATAGAGTTAATGTAGATGAAAGAAGTAATAAACAAAGTGTACATAAAAAACACATAGCTACACATATCGAAAATGATGCTCTACGCTGATTCTTTTTTTTCTACAATCAATTTGATTGTTTTTTCCCCGCTGTTCAATGATGATACTACATTGAAATCACTGTGTATGGTGAAGTTAAGTGGAATCTGAGAACAGCAAATAAGGGAAACTGAAAATGTTATGTAATTGTAAATTTATGTTCTTGAAAATATAATGTTATAATTTCTGTAATACATTACATTAAATAACAGTTTTTCTTCTTCTTGTTTATAGTAGCTACTGGTGAAGTTTGAAAAGAGTTTTAATGCTGTTTAGGACAATACTACTCTAAAATACTTTTACTGAGTAATGTATGTAAATTACTTATAAGGTAAGAATTCATAAAATAATATGGATGATAACGTGAAAAACTGTTTAAAGTTTATTTATATGTTATTTGTTTCTAATATAAATAATGTTGATCCTTTACATTATTTGTAAACTATCATCATGTTGCTGATGTAATCAGCCAGGCAGCCATCCTTTCACGCAAACACTAACCGTGGAGTCATCTATTCTCTCTGGCATAACTCCTGCACTAATAGGATAACCCAGGCATTATCCTTGCATTCTTCCTTTCACCCAGGCACAACCCATGCACTCATCCAATCACCCAGACACTAGCCTGTACTCATACAATCACTCATACAGTGCTCTTGCACTCAACCATTCTCTCAGGTACTACACATGCACTCATGTAATCACCCAGGCAGTACTCTTGCATTGAATTATTCACTCAGGCACTACCCATGCACTCATCCATTGTCTCAGACACTGCCCATGCACTCATCCGATGACCCAACCATTACTCTTACAGTCATGCTTTTACTCAGGCACTACCCATGCACTCATACAGTTAAGGAGGAACTACCTATACACACAGGCAATCAATCAAGCATTACCTACGCAATTGTACAATCACCCAGGCACTAGTCTTGCACTCAACCATTCACTCAGGCACTACCCGTGCACTCAGCAATTTCCTCAAGGACTATCCATGCACTCATCCAATAACTCAGGCACTAGCCATGCACTCATCCAATGACCCAGGCATTACTCTTACAGACATCCTTTTACTGAGGCACCACCTATTCACTGATCTAAGCACCCAGTCATTACCCTTCCACTCTTAAAGTCACTCAGGCACTACCCATGCACTCATCCAATTACCCAAGCAGTACCCCTTGCAGTAATGCAATCACCGAGGCACTTCACATGCAGTCATGCAATAACTCTGGCACTACTGTTGCACTCAAGGATTCACCGATTTGACCGACTCGTTTGTAAACATTCAAGAATCGCATGCCGGTCACGATTCCGACTCGCATCAACACACGATAAGATGATGTTGCATGAGAATCGGTTATGGAACCGTGTCGGTCCGTGTATTAAATGTCAATGGGGGAGTCAAAAACAGTCAAAAAAAGCATTGGCAACTTCCCCCCACAAAATGTAACCACACCCACAAATCCACCGATATAAAGGGCCAACACCATGACCATGATCCTTTGCCAGAACTGCCAATACTTCCAAGGAGCTTCTACCACACATTCTTTGCTCTCTGCCTCACACAGTCACACACCACACACCCTGCATAGATCTAATTTCATACAAAAACACATAAACCCAGACCTTTTTTCAGATTCACACTTACCCCCACCTTCACACTCACCATGTCCAAAAGGAAGCATCCACGTTTTACAGATAAGGAGTTGGAAGTGCTTGTAGATGAGATTGTCAGAGTAGAGCCACAGTTATTTGGGAATCCAGTCCAACAGACCCCCCTTGTCCAGAGAAATAGGATGTGGGAGAGGATAGTTAACAAGGTGAATGCTCAAGCACCTTGCCTGTGCACAATGGAAGATATCATGCTATGATGTGCGAAGGAGGGTCAAGAAGATGATGGCCAGGGGACATTTCCAAAGCCAGCAGACTGGTGGTGGCCCTCCTGCACAACCTGTCCACTTCACCTCCTGGGAGGAGAAGGTGCGTGACATCCTTCTGCCGGAGAGCGTCCATGGAATCCCAGGATCACAAGAGTCTGTTCGTACACAATCCACATTCAAATAAAGTTATTTATCACACCCCCAGAGACATCACTGTAAAGGATACAGTTAAACAAAGGCTAGTATAAATATATACAATATACTAGATTCTAAGAGCATGTGATGTGTATGTCAGATTGTTAACAAAAATACCTCAAATTATATTGAAAATGCAACAAACTATAACCATGTACATACTTCTCACAAACTTGCAGCTAGGCCTTCTGCTCCAAACAGCTTGCACCAGTGTCAGACATCTTGGCCCAGTACTTTTCCACTCACTCACAGGAAAGCACAGTCACAGGTAGGCTGTTTGGGATGGCTGGGAAGGTGGGTGTGAGCACAGGCACCATGGGACTTGTAGTCACTACAAACACTCCTCCCCACACACAGCCCACACAGACATACTGGGACTATGCGAGTCTCTCAGTCAGTGGAAAAGTAACAGCAAGATGGCTGACACTACTGCATGGCGTCTGGAGCACAAGGCATGAGGGGAGTTGTAGTCAAGTCAAACAACAGGCACCAGTGTCAGACATCTTGGCCCAGTACTTTTCCACTCACTCACAGGAAAGCTCAGTCACAGGTAGGCCGTTTGGAATGGCTGGGAAGGTGGGTGTGGGCATAGGTACTATGGGACTTGTAGTCACTGCAAACACTCCTCCCCACACAGACATACTGGGACTATGCGAGCCTCTCAGTCAGTGGAAAAGTACCAGCAAGATGACTGACACTGCTGCATGGTGTCTGGAGTACAAGGCCTGAGGGGAGTTGTAGTCAAGTCAAACAACAGGCACCAGTGTCAGACAACTCGATAGTAGACTTCTATTCACTGTCAGGTAGCCATAGGCCCAGATGACCTGGTTGGGTAGTGTGGGAGGAGGAGTGTTTGCACTGACAACATTTCCTATCATGCTCTATCCCACACACACACCTTCCCACACAGCCCAACCAGGCCACCAGGAAAAGTGGTGTCCTGACAATGAGTGGAAGTGTACTTGCAGGATGTCTGACACTTGTGCATGGTGTCTGAGTTGAACACAAATCCCATCATGGCCTTGTGCTCCTCACACCAGTCCCCAGTGTCAGACATCTCAATAGTACATTTCCATTCACCATCAGGGATAGCATAGTTCCTGGTCTGCTGTCTGTGCTGGCTGGGAAGTTGTGTGTAGGACAGGGCATGATAGGAGTTGAAGTCAGTGTAAACACTCATCCTCAAACACAGACCAACAAGACCACATACAATCGAGCTTCCCTGACAGTCAATGAGAATGTACTGGCCAGATGACTGGCCCTGCGGACTGCTGTTTGGAGCTCAAGGCACTGTTGGAGAGTAGTAGACAAATCAGACACCAGTCACCAGTGTCAGACATCTCTGAAGCACATTGCCACTCTCGGTCAGGAAAGTAGACTCACAGGTAAGATATTTAGGATGGGTAGGAATGTGTGTGGAGGATGGAGCCTGATGGGAGATGGAGTCAGGTCAATCACTCCTCCTCCCACACTACCCAACCAGTTCATCTGGGCCTATGGCTACCTGACAGTGAATGGAAATCTACTTAGAAAATGGCTGACACTGGGGACTTCAGTCTGGACACTACGCCCTGCTTGTGGACAAATAGGCACCAGTCATCAGTGTCAGACAACTTGCAAGTACATTCACACTCACTGTCAGGGAAGCTGAGTTACAGGTAGGCTTTTGCTGATGGGTGGGAAGGTGTGTGTGGGACAAGGCCTGATGTGACTTGTAGCCATTGCAAATACACATCCACACACCTAGCCATGCTAACTCCTCTGGGCCTATGCTTACCTCACAGTGTGGAGAAGTGTACTGGGAATGTGGCTGACACTGCTGCATGGTGTTGATCTTGAAACCAACTCCCATCAAGGCCCTGTGCACAAAACATCATGCAACAGTGTCAGCAATCTTGTTAGTACACTTACATTCACTATCAGGTAGCCATTGCCACAGATGAGCTGGTTGTGCTGTTTGGGAGGAGGAGTGTCTGCTATAACTACATCTACCATCAGGCTCTGGCCTCCACATACCTTCCTACCTAGCCCAAATAGCTTATATGGGACTCTGCTTACCTGACAGTGAGTTGGAATGTGCTGCCAAGATGGCTGATACTTCTGCATGGTGTCTGGAGCAGAAGGCCTTAATGGATGTTGCAGTGAAGTCAAACAACAGGCACCAGTGTCAGGTATCCGGCTGGGACATTTCGTATCACAGTGAGGTAAGCATAGTACATGCTGGGCTGTTTGAGTTGGGTGTAAAAGTGTACGTAGGACAGGGCCTTATGCAACTTGTAGCCATTGCAAAGACTCCACCTCCTATCCAGACTAGGTAACTCCACTTGTCCTAAGCCACACTCACAGTGAGGGGAAGTGGACTAGCGAGATGGATGACACTGTTGCATGGTGTTTGGAGCACATGTCCCTGATGTGAGTTGCATTCATATTCAAAACCATGCACCAGTACCAGCCACCTTGCCAGTACATTTACCCACACTGTGAGGTAAATATAGGCACAGAGGAGTCAGCAGGTCTGGTTGGGAGGAGGTGTATTTGCAATGGCTACAACTCACATCAGGTCTTGTCATACACACACTCTTCCCACCCAGACCAACTAGCCAAACAGAAACTCTACTTACTTGACAGTGAGTAGCAATGTACTAACAAGATGTTTGACAATGTGGACAAGACCCTGTTGTGATTTGTGGAAAAATCAGACACCAGGAACAAGTGTCACACAGCTTCATAATATATTCCCAATCACTGTCTGGAAAACCTTCTGCCATGTGGTCTGTATTCTCTGGTTGGGAAGAGTGTGTGAAGGACATAGCCTGGTGTGAGCCGGAGTAATGTTAAACAATTCTACACCCACCGTGAACAACCACTTTAACTGTGCCAATGCCTACCTGACAGTGAATGGAAGTGCAACAGCAAGATCCCTGACACTGGTGCATGGTGTTTTGGGCAGAAGGCCTTTGTTGGGATTTGGATTCACGTTTAACACCATGCACCAGTCTCTGCATCCTTGTCAGAACACGTACCATCACTGCCAGTTATCCATAGTCTCAGAGGACTTAGCTGCACTGCTGGGAGGAGTATTTTAAAATCCTAAAAATCACATCATGCAGTGGACAACATACACCTTCACTAACATCACAAACAGACCTACAGGAACTAAGCGTACAAACAGTGATTTAGAATTTACTAGTAGGATGCATTACACTGGGCACTGGTGTCTGACTTTACAACAAATACCAACAGTGACTTGTGCTCAAAACACCAGGAACCACTGTCAGCCAGCTTTTTCAGTACACATCCACCAACTGGCAGGAAAGCATAGTTCCAGGGGTGCTGCATTTGCATGCAGGAAAGAGTGTGCGTAGTACAGGGCCTGATGGGATGTCTGGCCATTGTAAACACTCATTTGCTGAAACAGCCATTGAAGACCACTAAGAACCGTGATTACCTGACAGTGAGTGGACATCCAAATATGAAATGGCAGAGACTGGGGCATGCAGTGTGGTGCACAAGGCCACGAGGCAAGCTGTCTCCAATCAGAAACCAGTTCCCAGTGCCAGACAGCCGGCCATGACATTCTGACACACTGTGAGCTAAGATCATGTCCTGTTGGCCTGTTATCACTGGGCAGGAAGGTGTATGTAGGACTGGCCCTGATGGGACTTGGAAGAACAGCAAACACTTCTACACACACAGCACAACCACTTCATTATGGGCTATGTCTATCTCACAGTGAGTCCATGTGTACTAGCAAGATGGCAGACACTGGGGAATGTTGTCTGCACCTATCACAACTGCCACGTTTGCCTATGTGCCACAAAGACCAGCCAACATAGACAAATATCTCTCAAATACCCTTACAAACATTGGCTGGACAACACTCTTCCATGTGGCCTGGTGGGGCTGGGTGGGAGGAGGGGTGTAAGTCTCACAAATAGAGAACAAGCACTCAAAGATCAGTTTATCATATTTATTTGCCACAAAATGGCACAAAGCTAAGTTTGTGAAATCATTTGACCATGGAGACAATGTACAAGGTACATTATCTGTGTAGCCACAAAGTTAATCAGTCACACAATTTTCCTACAAACAGACATTCACATGTGTAGAATGAGATGAAAACCAGAGGCACTCAAACACTCCATTCCCACAATTTTCTGGCTAAGTTAATAGAATGTGAGTGTGTAGTCAGCCACGCCAATGTGACTGCTGAAGACATGCACTAAGACCAGTAGACAGGCCCAAAAAAGTACCTACACATGGAGAGAAAGTGTATGTATCTCACTGTGAAAGTAAAGATGTAAACGACCTAAACACACCTGTGTCATTCCTAGGGTGTCAATAACCAGTCAATTTCTTCAGACATGTAATGTGAACTAAACACAACAGGACCCTCAATGCACATACCTGAACATGTCCATCAATCCCCCTTTTGTCCCAAAAACATAGTCATCCCAAAGAAGTGGTCTGCATCATGGATGAAGGAGTCCAATCTATTTACAGTAACTCATCATGATCTTCGGTAGCCTATGTAATGTGTATGATTTGAGGGGCAGTGGACATTCACAGCAGTCATTGTGTTATGTTTGTACCTACAGGGCCAGCTGAGGACACCACTGGAACCATCCAGGACAGCCAGGCCCAGACTCTGGTTGACCAGGAGCCCTTCGTTGTTGATGAGTCTCATCATTCTTCGGACGACGATGACAGACCTGGCCCTTCTGGTATGGGTCACCCCACAGCACCAGTGGCTGGAATATCCGGATCCTCTACGACCACTCCTGCCTCAGCTGCCAACACCCAGCTGACCCCTACCTGCACGGACACAGCTTCCCAGGAGACCACCAACAGCACAGCAACACAGGGCACTCTGGAGTTGCCCAACAACACTAATGCCAATGATGAAGGAGGCTCCATGTCGACTGTGCCAGCACCAACTGGTCCTGTCCAGGTGGGTAGGAGTGGTGGGATGTGTCGTGGGGATCGGCAACATCATGCAGCTGGTTCTGCTAATGTGGAGATCCAAAACCTCTCCAGAATCCTCAATGCATATGAGGATTCACAAGGAGAGATGGGCCAGGTCTTAGGGATCCTCAGGACTATGCAACAGCGGCAGGCCGCCCAAAATGAAAAACTGGACAGGCTTATGTCAAAAATGGATGAGCAGACTGCGGTGTACAGGGACATTGCCACCTCCCTCCGCCAGATTGCCACCAACATATCCGCACCTCCCTGTGTGCCTGCCACATCCACTGCAACAATATCTGCAACAACCACAGGGAGGGATGTGGACTCTGGCAGAGAGCCCCCTGCACTGCAGCTGCCTGCACCTGAGGGTCCCCCGGAAAAATGTGGAGTTGGTCGTCCAAAGAAGCAAGGGTGAGAGACAGGTGTCTACGCATCACTCCCAGGAAGTTACTACCTGGTCCTGATATCCTCCATTGTGTGCCAAACATTTACTTTGTCGACTGTCACAGAACTCTCCCACATTGGCTGGAGGGTCTAAGTTGGACTATGGACTCAAATAACTGTGCATCTACTTTGTAATACCTCATCTATAAACACTACCAACTCCTATCTGCACTTCTCTAAATCTTTTTTGTTGTTGACACCACCATGATGTGGACAGATATCTTCACATTATGCACTAAAATATTTCCCTCTGCACCCAAAAATGGTCATGTTGTTACTTTAAATAACAAATGTATTAACTGTAATGATGTTGAAAAAGTCAAAGAAGAAAGTGTGCACAACATTGGTAACACATCACTTTGAAGGAGTACATTACTGGCTTGTGAGTATATGTACATTGTCATAGCATGATAGATAAACACAACCAGGTCATGGCCCAACCCGTAGGACATGTTACAGATGCAATGCAAGTACATTGCTTAAAATACTAGCACCATTGTCAAACACAATAAACAAACATTTGTAGCAAACCAGTGCATCATGGAGCATGTCCAGTTCAAAAATAACCTTGGGATGTGTAAAAACACACATGGCACAAATCATTGTGTATCCTAGGTTTATTTCCCTGACACAACCTGGCACATTAACCCAATTTCAATGGACAGCACACAGTAAGAAAATGCTGTAAAGTGAAGAAAAATGTCCATCAGTCCAAAAGGAAGTGCGTGCCATGGATTTACAAACAAGTCCAATGTTGGAATTGGTCACAGCCTCAGGTGTCTGGTGAGGTCACAACTTGCATGGCTGACACGGCAAAGTACCTTGGTAAGGAGAAACATAGAACAGAGTTAGGCACATAGGACTAAGCCTCCACAATTTTGAAAACAATGTTAGCTGAAGCACAAGATTTTCAGTGTGGACACTACATATGATTCACAGTAACACTGTACATCTCAACTTTTCCATCTCATAAACTCTTATCAAACAACTAACATCATGTCAATTTTCATACACTCACAAACATACATACACATTGGGCACCAGCAACACAACAACAAACACTTGGGGCTAGTTCCCTACTTTAATTGCATACCTACACTCATGTGAAGAAGTTGTTGATAAGCTGTCATCTCAAATCTACTCCATCATCATCCTCCCTACTGTCGTCATGTCCCAGTCCAGGATCCTCCCTCGCTGGTGGATGCTGGTCTCCATCGTCCTGTATAAGTGGAATTTCCCTCCGTATAGCCAGGTTGTGGAGCATGCAGCAAGCAGTGATAATGTTGCACACCTTCAATGGTGCATATTGTCTTGCTCCTCCCGTCCGATTGAGACAGCAGAATCTTGTCTTCAGGAGGCCAAAACACCACTCAATGACTCTCTGGCTCCTACCATGGGCCTCATTTTACCGCATTTCGGCAGGGGGGGCTGGGTTACGGAGGGGTGTCAGTAACCAAGGTTCGTTGGGGTACCCAGAGTATCCTACATTGAAAACAGAAAAATAGATTCAGTTGTTGGTTGAAAGAGCATTATCTGACATACAATCTACACACAACACAGCACACACATTTAACCTACCAACAAGCCAGGCACGGTCAGGTTGTGGCTGAGGCATCAAACGTGGGGTGGCCCTGTTACTCATGATGTTCGCGTCATGTGCAGATCCATGGAAACGTGCACAGACATGCGAGATGGACATGTCTGCCAAACATACCACCTGGACATTAATTGAGTGGTAATGTTTGCGGTTGCGATACACTACCTCACTAGCCTGTGGTGGCACCAATCAAACGTGGGTGCCATCAATGGAGCCAATGATATGGGGTATCCATCCCAATGCATAAAATTCACCCTTGATGTCTGCAAATTCTCCAGGTGTTGGGAACTTAATGTATTGGCACAGGTAACGCAGTAATGTCCCCAAAACATCTCGCAGAGCATGGCTAAACATGGTTTGTGACATCCCACCAGATGTTGCCACTGTGTTTTGAAATGTACCAGTGGCAAAAAAATGTAAAGCTGCCATAACCTTCACTTTGGGCATCAGTGCAGATGGATATGGCCGACCTGGCTGCAGATGAGGTGACAACTGCACAGTCAAGTCTTCAATGATTGCCCTTGTGAAGCGGTACTTCCTGATGGTGTCACGTTCTTGCATGGTTGCCAGGTCTGGAAAGGGCCTGTGGACTGCAGGTCGTCTGCGATACCTATGTGTAGAGTGTAAACACAGATCGTGTCAGGTCACAATGTACCAAGCAACATGCTTAGAAACAAACAGAACATGAAATGTGAACACAACTGAAGCTACAGATCATTTCAAAACCAGATTTCAATTATAAAATATGCCCTTAGATACATCTCACAGCATCTGTACCCTACACAGACATGTCATCAAGGTATGGTGACACCGCAATTATATTGGGGTAATGTAAAACTCACTAGTGTCTGACATCATGAATGGCTGCAAACAGCACATATTCCAAGGATCCACATTAAAATATGGTACTTTAATGTTTCTGAGAACAATTACATGTGCAATAGGTAGACAGAATAGGAACATGCAATGCAAGAGATGTGTTACACCTGATATACACATCATCTCACATACTCAGTCATGCCCACCACTGTCACAGGTTGGACACTGTCATCATTTCATCTAGTTATGTCTACATTACACATATAATCACATACACAGACTATTTTAAATGTTGAGGATTTTTAAATATGTAACAGTACTATTCACTACAGTCTGGGGCACACAGACTAGTAATTCACATTGCACAAACAGATGAAGATGCATAATGATTTCACTGTCCACTCATCCAATGTTAAAAGCCTTAGCCATTACTTACACAACAGACATCTATATTCTGAATTTACAAAAATTGTATAATGGGTCATACAGTACACAAATGCAGTGACAATGGCAAGAATGCACATGTACATCCACACATAAAATAATGTGCACTGTGACCAATGCAATGCAGATAACAGGATTTCAAATCCTGATATGCTTTACACGCCAATTATACAGTGTGTCATGTGCCCCTTCAGGTTTACTCCTCATGGGAGTGTGTCTTATTCATGTAAAGGTCACTTTTATCATTCATAAAGTGCATACACACATGTACTGTACAAAAAGACATCAATAACAGCAGTGTGTGCTCTGACGATCGATTATTCAAAGGATGCGGTATCTGTATCCGAAACGATTCGGTGACAGCCATTGGTTGTCATGGTGAAAGACGCGGGTGAGTATTCAAAGGATGCGTTCTCCGCATCCAAAACGATTCGGGGACAGCCATTGGTTGTTATGGTGAAAGACGCGGGTGAGTATTCAATGGATGCGTTATCCGCATCCGAAACAATTCGGTGACAGCCATTGGCTGTTGGTTGCTATGGTGAGTGACGCACGTTTGGACTCATGTCTTCAGCGATTGGAAACCGACTCGGTTACCTCCCATCGCCAATATATCAAATTCAACAGAGATCACATGAAGAGTGTTTGAACATCGCAGTAGGCTTGTCGTTTGCAAGCAAAGTTATGCATTGGACCGATTCGTACAATGCGACCCACGCAAATCTATCACTTTTGATGCATGGATTTGAGACCGCCTCTGCTGTTTAGATATAAGTCTGTCTGTTCCCTAGAGTCTTCACTTGCCTGCACTACCTGCTTCATTCCTGCACCTCCCCATCTCTCTGCTGCTGTGACAACATCCACTGGTAGCCACAATGGCAACGATACACCCCAAGGCCCCAGCTTTCACTGAGGAGGAGAACCAGGCCCTGCTGGACACACTCCTGCCACTACACAGCCAGATGTTTAGCAAACGAGATTAGAAGGTGTGGGAATAGCAGTGCATTGCCCTTGGACATGTGTGATAACTGTGCATTACTGGCAGTAGGAATCTCTATCATAGATATTCCTTTATGTTGTTTGCAAGTTTCACTGGGTGTACGGAACTGATTTGGCCAGGCACACTGCTGTAGAAGTGTGTGTACTGGGGCAAACATTTCATCACTGTTCTCATGGAACAGAGATTAGATTGAACACAAGACTGATGCACATGATGCCACATGCATTACCCTTAGTTATTTTGGAAAACATGACCATGTATGGTAGGGTATGACTCAGACACATGACGCATGTAAACTAAGGGACTATCACCATGTCATCCTTGGAGGTCAACTCCCATGAGAAGGCAGAGATGTAGCTGACTATCGCCAAGAAGGTGCATGAGGTGGGGGTCGCATATCGTCTGGTCCTTCATTGCCGCAAAGAGGTGGCATGACCTTCGGGGCTGGGTCAAGAGGATTGCTGAGGTCCAGCTGGGCCTGTCACAAGCGGGCAAGTGAGGCAACTGGCCAACATTCACCCCACACATGCTCCACATCATAGCAGTGGGCTTCCCTGACCTGGATGGGCAGTTGAAGGCCCAACAGCAGCAAGGAGCGGGTGAGTCAGTTACATGTTGCACTTCTATCTTTATTCCGGCAGATTTTGAGATCTGAGCTTGATGGCACTTTGACAGGGCGTTAGTCTGCCAAAATTGCAATCATTTTCGCTAGATGAAAATGCTGATGGATCAATAGATGGCAGGTAATTTCCCATTCATCCGGGACATGTGAGTGAGTTATGTTCAGGGATTGTAACAGTAGTGACATGCACATGTGTGCTTTCTAATTTTCACAAGACGTGTGTATGAGTTTCAGCATGAATCCCATAGCTTGACTAGTGTCTGCACATTCACTGATGTGTGATCCTGTTCTCAGAGTTGTCTGAACAAGTCATTGAAGTATGTTGTGATAGGAGATTTCAATTATGGAAATCAAATGCTAAACATTTTTGCAGAATGATTTGTCTATGTTGAGGCCAAGATTGGTTTGGCTTGGTCCGTGTGCAAATGTTTTTTCCCAGACGTGCAGCTAATTGTGATCAAATGTATCCCATGGGACAGTCACAGCTAGGGTAACTCTGGTCGCATGTCACAATGACCTGACCCATGATGTCTTGTAAAAATCCACAAACAACATTCTGAAGAGTGAGTCATGTGTAGGAGTTTGTGATGGTGAAATCACAAGCCATTCAGTGTCTAACACAGGTTGTTACTGATCACAACATGGCAGCATTTGTGAGGTATGATGTGAAGTACACAGTCACAACATTTGACATGTGTGTTAATGGTCTTGTATGCTCCAACTTGATTGCTTGCTAAACAAGGTATTTTTTGGTATCACTGTCTGATTCAGAGATGTCAAATATGCACAAAATGTAAGTGTGTTACCCACATGAGTTGTTAGACTTGAGCAATATCAGCAGTACAAAGGGGGCTTACTGTGTAATCAAGGGGAAGGACAGTCAGACTTTGTCCATACAAATGTACTTGTGGAGCCAAGATTTATTACATCTATGAAACTTGAGTTGTTTTTGATATTCAAATCTTTTTGATTCTGCTACATGACACTGTGCATAGATGACACAGGACAGTGTGCTACATGCCTGTCAGCCCAGCTATGCGTACTGCCTTGGTGTCTACAGGAAGACACTCATATGTGTGAACTGATATTGGATAAGCAAAGCTAATGAACATGTTATCAATCACTGTGAACTGTGTAACATGACTTATGCAATGAGTATGCATTGTGCATGTTTGACAAGGTAGACATGTGAGCCATGACATATGAGCCAATGGATCAACATTAGATGACTAAGTATTGCAGAATGTGTACCATGTCTCAACGAAATATGAGATTCACATTCCCATTTTGATGGCTCTACTCACTTGCAGGATAGAAGACAGTAATGTCAGTACACAAGTCCTTGATGAGCACAAGACAAACGATTCCCTGCCACAAACTCCATTAGTCAACCTTCTGGTTCTGTACTTTGATGTTGATACACGCAATGTTGCTGATCACATCATGTGTGATTGAGCAATGTGAAAGTGGCAGAGTAACAAGTACCATTTCTGTTAATGCAGCATGAGCTAATAGCACAACTCAATGTGATGTCTGATATCTCTGAACATCTGTGATGTTAACTATGTGTCAACTAGATATGGATGACTCATGGAAATCTTTGTCTTTCCTGGTTACAGCATCGTAAGCGGCCCCAGGAGGAGACACTGCCATGGATGTTGTGGGAGCAGAACGTCAAACTGGGTCCAGTGAAGAGTCATCGGAGGGGGTACCCAGTGACAGAGAGGATGAGGGGAGTCTCATTGGCAGCAGATCTGCAACACCATCTGCAGCTTCAGAATCTGATCACAGCTCCTGTGAGAACTCCCATGTGGTGGTTGGGGACACAGAGACTGCATCAGAGTCTACCTTTACCACTACTACCATCTCCATCCTCCCAAATGCTCCCAGTTTCAATGTGTGTGGCTGCTCCCGTGGCAAGGGCAAACTCTCCTTTGGGCCAGGCACCTGTCTCCCCTGCTGCCCTCAGTGTTGAGACCAATGACCTCCTGAGACAGATCTCTGTGGGGCAGACATTGATGCCGAGTGTCCTCCATGCAAACATGACTCTTTTGACAGACATGTCATCGTACCTGGAGGGCATTCACTCAAACATGTCTGCCCTACAGAGATCAAATCAGGCTATGGCCTCAACAGTGACAGCAGCACTGTCTCTCCTCCAGCTGTACCTCCCCCTCCAACCTTTTCTTCCTCCACCGCCCCAACTACCCTCCCAGACCTAAGCACATGCAAACACACACATTCACACACTGCAACATCCACATGCATTACACAAACAAACAGACAGAAGTTGCAAACCACACACACTCATGCTACAGACAGCACACTCTCACCCAAGGAAGTGACAGCACCCGACACACATGCATCCAGTGACATTCCGCATACCTCACAACCCTCTGCCTCCACAACCCCTACCCTTTCCTCTCCAGTACCCCCTCAGCCCAGGCTTCTCACCTTGTTCCCATTGAATTTTTCCCTCCACAAACGTACACCCCCCTCCTAAGAAGAGGAAGTTCCTCCATGATGACACACCAGTAGCATCTGCACCCCCCCCCTGAGAAGGAACAGAAGGCAACAACTCCCCGCAGAAAATCCCTCCGGTCCCAATCAAAAACATCCACTCCTTCACCCCATAGATCCCCAGACAAGCCCAGTACATCTAAATTGACTAAAGCCTCCACAACAATGATGTCTCCCCTCCCCATTTCAGACACACCCCTCAAAAAATGTAAGATCCCTAAATTAGTTAAGGTCAGCCCATCCCCAGCTCCAACTGACCATCCCACTACAGCTGCACCCCCCTCACAATCAGAGCCAACCACTGCAGTGGAGTCCCCCCCATCAGACCCCATTACTGCAGTGGACCCTGACACCCCTCCTGATCCCATCCCTCCCAAAACACAACCCAGTCCCCAATAGTTTGTCCCCTTTGTTATATTTTTGTTTACAATTTTTTGTGTCCAACAACTTGTTTCAGAGTTAACTGTATAACATGTGGATTTGGTTGTTTATATGTACATTGAGGTAGGTATGGCATGGATTGCATATGTTACATGGAGTTTGGGCACTTTGACAGAATGTATTTTAAAATGTTGGGTCTTTCATTTCATGGGTGTCATTGCCAACTTAAGTTTTGGGTCAGAGTGTGACATGAAGTTACAAACCTTCTCATTTTTTAAGCACACTTACACATAGGTCATGCTTTCAGTTGTCAACATATTGCAAGTGTCTCAAAGTGCAACAGTGTAGGCGAAGCATGCTGCATATGTTTGTGATGTGCATATAGGCACCTGTTCATCTATTCACCTGGATACGCATGGCTGTTGACTGCATGGCTGTGACTTAGCACACACCCATGTACACAAATTGATTTCACTAGAATTGTATATGACTTTCAAGCAGCGAATCAATGTATGTGTCTTCTGCCTATCTTGTAGTATAGTGGCAAGGACAACCTTGCTTCAGGTGTAATGCCACTGTGGGCAAAAAGCATTCCTGGCTGTGAACACATCTTGTGCATTTACTGAGCACATGGTGAATGTAAGCTGAGCAGTATTCTCACAGTCTTCCAACCATCTACTTCTACTGGACTCAAATAATTGCATGGAGGTTTTGATAGGCAAGGGGTATGTTTTCTTTATAGTCTATTGATCACTCATTTAGCTGATGTTCATGACATCCTGCTTTTGGTAGGTGACATTGCAAGTATGTTGTTTATGGATTGTCCCAGCTTGGATTGCATTTTGCAACCACACACAAGTCGTAGTTGAGCATATGAATTGTATGTCATATGTATTTTGAGAATGACTGACAAGGGTGTTGATATGAGCTACATTGATGCTGTTCCATGTCACACCAAGCTGTATTATGAGTGCTGTGATGTCTGTTGACTTGCCAAGTGGTACATGTGGTGAGGCAAGTGGACAGTGAGTGCACAGAAAGGATGTGTGTCTGTCTACTGAGCAGATGCTCCCAGATCTTGAGTCTCCACCATGCTCTTAGTTGCCACACATGTGAGGATGTGTTGATGGAAATATGCATTTTGACTGCAGATGTATAGTTAGTGGTTCATGTTGCATGTGCTGAGCTTGCTTACACAATGGTTAAGGTGAGAGTGACTAGTATTTGAGGTATTGGTGTGAGTGGAGATACATAAGTCATGGTGGCAGGACAAATTTAGTGGTTGTCAGAGGGTGTGAGGTATGAGTTGAATGCATAGGCAGATCGTGTTGAGTAGACATGAGATATCCATACTCACCCTATGTGAGTGTTTACAGATACAATTATGTGATTCCGCGTATGCAACAGTTTGAATCTTGTGCAAGGTATAAGATGAATGGGTAGATGAGATAGGTGTTGAAGCACTTAGACAAGGTTGTATTTGGGCAGGTGGTGATCTGTTGTCTGTGTGTCTACAGTGAGGGATGACTGTGACCAGGCATCGTCAAATGAGTGATGATAGTTGTTGATGTTCAATAGTCAATGGTGTTATTGTTCATGTAAGTAACATGTGGATGTGACAGTGCCACAGTGAGACAATGTTCAACTTGTCCTTTGTGACAAAGGGTTTATGTGTATCTGAAGGGTAAACGCCAGTTGTGTACTGTAGTCTGCAGAAAGGTGAAATGTGTAGTGTCACATAGTTGGTGTATGTTGTTCTAGCATCTGTGTATGCATGTGTTGTAGAAATGACAATCTGGGTAACTTAAGCAGAGTAGGGTGTGTGTGTGTTGATATGTGACTTACTGGGGTCATATCCGTTGAGCAATGTAAATGTCTCATTGTCAGAAGTGGTGATGTCTTAAGTTTACATGTCAGAGTGGGCAGTGATGCTGCACAGTGTGATATGAGTGCATTCCTAATACATTGCAGAGGGTGCTTATGGTGATGAGCGTGGTCATTTTTACATGTGAAGTTTGTCATCTGCTGAGGATGTGATGAGTACAGTACATAGTGTGCATGTCATGTATGTGCGAGTTGTTGTATACATAGTGATGATGAGTGGTGCTGTGCATATATGTGTTTGTAAGTAGGGGAGCACATGAGTGAGCTTGTGACAATTGTGTTTGAACAGTTGGAGGACAAGGTTATAGCTTGCGGACCAAGCATGTTTTTCCAACTAGCTGCAGCAGACGTGGCTTATGACATGCTTGTGTGTTTGCTAGTGTTTAAAGTTGAGCATGTACTTTGTGGTGGATGTGAGAGGGGTCATACCTGCACAAGTATCTTTCATGCAGACCATGAGGTAATGTTGATGCATACATATCGTTAGATTTTGTGTTTGTTTGTAGTCAAATACAGTTGTCAATGTGAATATATAGATGTGGAATGTGTTGTCTGCAGCTTGATGTATGCCAATGGATTTTCATTACTGATTGTGTGAATGTCCAATTTGAGTACAGTGTTATATGCAAAACCTATTGGCATCAGTTGAAAGGTTTCCTCAGACTAGCCTTGCCTTGTGTGAGTTGTGTGTTGGCATATGTGGCATTTCACCCTTTGTGGGTATTTGTATTCATTAATTGGTCATTATTGGCCGTGGAAAGTGCCCAGGGATTGATGTGCTGATTGCTACATTTGCAATGTCATGAAGCATGAGCAATGGATGGCAATCCATTCCTTTGAGGAGTACCGCCACATCAATGTCCAAGTAATGAATGTGTGTTGTTCTACCTGGGGTAAGACTAGCCCGGGTACGCATGCCCACACTTGCCAGTACACTGCACACTCATGGTTCTTGCTGGCATTCTGACTTTGAATGTCTGAGGTATGGTGACACCAAGGGATATGGTCACTGTGATGTTGTCTCTGGTTGTGCTGATGAAAACACATTGCACTGTGAACAAACACACATTTGACACTGGAAGACTACACCCAGTTCCATACGCTTTTGCATTCTCAAAACTTTTGTTCTCTCCGATCTGGGTCGCCTTTGTGTGTGTCCATGAGGGCTCACATTGTGCACATTAAATACAGACTTATGGCCTGATGGAAATATGTGTTTGTTGAAAGTCTCCTTGATGTTTCAATAGATTGTTTTGGTCATTGTTTCAGTGCCAAATGTGGACAAAGCGGACTTAATTCTGCACATGTCTTTCATCCTCACAAGATGTACCCATATTTCCTGGCATCAGGATGACTATGTCACGTGTGTTTTGAGCTACCACCCCAGCATCTTCACCCGTGCTGGCAGCTTATCTTACCCAATGAGCTGTGCACTAGCCACACAAACACTGTTTGTGGATAATACGTCCTGTGACTCATGCGTACTCATACTACTATACAGGACACAATCTGCACATTCAAAATGGGATTATTGATTTCTGGCATACACTACAGATTGAGGGGCTAGATGGAGATTGGCTGCGAATGACATTCTCAAAAGATGTCCATAGGCACATGCCGATTGCTATTTGTGTTCAGCGGTACCAGTCCACACATGGAGACTGTATCCTACATTGTTATTGGCCCATGCTTCTTTCAAAACCAATATGGTTTTTGACTAAAAATATTTCCATGACAACTGTGACACAACCACTTCTGTGTTGTTGTAGTTGGAGACACTGAACGCAGGACTCAGTGGCTGTGTCTGTGGACATGTGTGTTGTCTGTGCTGATATCCTCTGTGCTTTACTGTACACAGATGCATTACAATGTCATACTTTTGTTAGTACATTGGAGTAGTGTTGTCTTGCAATGTTTCTGTGTGTGTTGTGGTGGACTTATGCATTCACTTTGTGATACACACATATGTGTGTTTATTCTAATTCCTGGTCCAGCATCAAATGTGCTATTCTCCTAGTATTTAGCGTGCTAACAATACCTACCTGATGATGACATTACCTCATTATACATACACGACATGCTATGGACCCATGTTCGGATTGTGATCACAATGATGCTCAGGCCCTCTGAAAGTCATTAGCACACAATCTGTGATCATCTCTTGAACCTGGCCTCTGTGCTTTTACTGGACAAAGGTTTTGTAGTGAAATGAACAATACTGCAGATCAAGGTTGTCCAGTTGTGACTTGCCTCCCTGCAAGGACCCCCACATTGAATGCCAAATCCCTGCACCTGCCATGACCTGAAAGTGATGTTCGTGTGTTCGACATGACACTACCTCTGTCAAGGCATGTAAGGCAGTGCAGCATGGTGGTTCTGCCCGAAAGGCTGTCCCCCAGCCTCTATTCACAGAATAGCTGGTGATCCATGGAAATTGTGACCTAATGTTGCAGTGGCCTGGTGGGGACTGTGTAAGTGTGTAAGTCCATTGGTGTGGTCTAGGAAGGCCAACCTAACCATGGGCCACAGGTGACCCTGGTGCACCTGCATCTCCACTCCACCCAATCCTCAAAGTTGACAGTTACTTTTGCTGCAACAGTGTGTGAATGCCTTTCCTTGAAAATAACACGTGAGATTGTTTATGCGGACATTCCTGCAGCATGTACTCCACATGTACTGATTTATGAATTTGGTTTGCTCATAAGTTACATTATTCATGTACACATTTCTTGCTTTTATTTCCAACCCAACCCCAAATATACATCTTCATGTATGGTGGTATTTCCCCTTAACCCCAGATATGCATCTTCATGTATGGGGGTAATTCCCCCCAACCCCAGATATGCATCTTCATGTATGGTGGTATTTCCCCTCAACCCCAGATATGCATCGTCATGGATGGGGTATTCCCCCAACCCCGATTATGCATCTTCATGTTTGGGGGTATTTCCTCCTGAAACCCAGATATGCATCTTCATGTATGTGTGAATTTCCCCCACCCACAGATATGCATATACACATATGGTGTATCCCCACCAAACCACAGATTTGCTTCTACATTGCTGTGGGCATTTGCCACCCCCCATATTGACTCAACATTGCTGTGGGCATTTGCCACCCCCATATTGACTTAACATTGCTGTGGGTATTTCCCACCCCCCATATTGACTCAACATTGCTGTGTGAATTTGCCACCCCCATATTGACTCAACATTGCTGTGGGTACTTGCCACCCCCCATATTGACTCAACATTGCTGTGGGCATTTGCCACCCCCCATATTGACTCAACATTGCTGTGGGCATTTGCCACCCCCCATATTGACTCAACATTGCTGTGAGTATTTGCCACACCCCATATTGACTCAACATTGATGTGGGCATTTGACCAAGCCCCATTTGCCACCCCATCCACCAATTTGACATCACAATGCAAGTAATATTCTCCCCCACCCTCTTTTGGCTGTATTAGCTACCATGCTTTCTGTTGTATTGGCTTTCTTGTGGTTTTTACATTAATCTGTATGTGTAGGTGTCGTACTTGCCTTCTGCGACGAACGCGTCCGTTGCGGTTGTAGTAGTGCTCTAAGAGGTAGAGTATGGGGATGACATGCACGATCGGATTCATGGCTGCACCGTCTCGTTCGCAGGATTCATGTTGTGGCGTGAATCGGTGCTGAAATACTCCCCTTCCGGCTGCTCTGACGTGTTGGTTGTACCGATGGATTCGGTGCATGGAAAGTTCGCATCGTACTTTGGCGTTCGGAATCGGACTTGGAAATGCCTCCGGACGACTCCTTTCTGCGTTTCCGGAGGCTTTTCATTTAGACAATGATGACGGAATCGGAGTGACAGTGTCGTTCGTTGAGTAAAGAGTTTTGGGCATTGTACAGCATCGTTTGGTTTAACCGGCTCCCAATACGAGTCGGTTGTACTGTTCGCCTCCAGACGCATCAGGGAGGGCCTTCCGCACAACATCGGAATTGGGTCCAGAGTCGTTCACACATTTTCTGCAGTGCATGCCAGCATCCACCAACTCCGGAACAATGAGAGGTTGTGGTGTATTTAAAACAACCCCTGCAGATGTTGATGTTTGTGTTCCATCATCATTGGCTGCTTCTTCCCTTCTTCGGCGCTCCACCTCTCATGCAAGATGAACAGGGTGTATTGTATCAAGATATTTTTTCATGGAAGAAGTACCACATGAGTACTTCTTTTCTGATCCTCTTGACAGGACTTTGTGACAAATTGTACATGTCACCTTACGTGCGTTCACTTTCTTTTCACCTTCAGGCACAGTGAAGAAAGCCCACACGATGCTTTCCCTCCTCTTCTTCACTGGCTCCTCCACCTCTTCCAGCTCCTCCTCCTGCTCTTCAAGGAACGCTGATGCCATTTTAGCTACTCACCAACCCATGCAGCCACTTACACACCAACTGACAGACTGATACAGACATTCACACAGGTTAGTCATTCACCCATGCATTCACTAAGACACATTTAATCACTCACTTATACAGTCAGTCACGCACACACTAAATCATCCATTCAGACACTTACACACCCACTCATTCTTCAATACACCTTGGCGTATATATATATATATATGCAAATACTGAAGTTCACCATCATCGCAGCCACACGCCCTGGGTACCTCCTATCGCGGTGGTGAGCAGCGTTTCGCAGCACAAACAGTCAGAGACCAGAATTGTGTCAGCCGACACAAAACAGGAGCACACTCGAGTCCGTGAGTAATTTTCTTTTTATTCGTGTAGAGCCCCCCTCAGCACTGACAGACGCGTTTCGCCACTCTGGCTTTGTCAATATATATATATATATATATATATATAGCATACTTTTTTAGAAACACACAGTCACTGGAAGATGTCATCAGTGATGTCATCAGTGATATCATTTGAGATGTCATCAGTGATGTCATCAGTGATGTCACTGGCCATGTCATGAGTGATGTAATATGTGACGTCATCAGCAGTGGTGGTCCCCGGGGCAGTGAGGGGGGATTGGGGCCCCCCCACACATTTTTTCAGTGCCCCCGGGACTTTTTGAATACGAAGCGCGGAGCCCGCGCTTCGTTTTTCTTTATTTTCGGCCAAAATTCGTGCTGGGTGCGTGAATCTCGCAGATTTTTTTAAAAAAATGCATTTTTTGACCCTGAGCAGGCCTAGGGGGTCAGGGTGTTTCTACCCTGCCCCCTTTTCTTGTTTTTTGCGATTGTTTTTCTGTTTTCTTGTGCCTCGGTTCTACCGAGGCACAAGATGGCTGCCAACACTTCCTGGTTTGGAGTGTTGACAGCCAATTAGCATGAAGCTCGTGGTCGGGAGGGTGCGCGGATCCACCGCGGCCATAGATATCAAAACTTTTATTTTTTTAATTTCTCAGGAATTACTGAACGGATTTACACCATTTAAAAAAAGGGCGCTTTCTGAACCAAGCACTACCTTTTTGCCAAATTTGGTGTAATTCTGTACAGCAGTTTTGGCTATAACCGTGTCTAAAGTTTCCTATGGGAAATTGATTTTTTGACCTCTATTTTTTGAATTTCTCTGGAATTACTGAACGGATTTACACCATTTAAAAAAAAGGTCGCTTTCTGAACAAAGCACTACCTTTTTGCCAAATTTGGTGTAATTCCGTTCAGCAGTTCGGGCTGTAGCCGTGTCTAAAGTTTCCTATGGGAATTAACATGGAGAAAATACGTTTTGGGACCCCCTTTTTTCTCGGCCCCCGCTTGCCGAATCACCCCGAACCTTTCAAGATAGGAGCGGACCGGAGCGGGCCATAAGTTTTGAAAATTTCGCGAAGATTCGTCAACCGGCGCCAAAGTTATTGGGAAAAGAATGTTACGAATTTCCTATGGATAATAGGTCCTAACTATAACTATCTACTGGCGACCGCCAGTAGATAATATATATATATATATATATATATATATATATATATATATATATATATATATATATATATATATATATATATATATATATGTGTGTGTGTGTGTGTGTGTGTGTGTGTATATACATCAAAACAATACAGTTTCAGGCTTAGAATGCCTTATAATTATGAAAAAGAGAAAGCAAGGAACTCTGGCTAGTTCCCAAGTTTAGATAGAGGGCAGCTCCGTAGTAGAGCGCCCTAAAACACTCTGAACCTGCTCACCTCAAATGCCTTTTTTCTAGCAAAGTTTTTAGGCATAGGATTAGCACAGTGCCATTCATGCCGAGCTAGAAAGTGACAAAGGGCCAAATTTAGATCTTGGCAGATCTAGTCTCACCGTCACTTTTTCAACTGTTTCACCGCCTTCTTACTTGGCGGTGTGCCCGCTCTATTTAGATCTTAGTGGGTCCATGGACGAAAGATCCCCGAATGCCGCCAACTGCGCCAGGAATTTTCACCAGTGTCGACAGTGTCACAGGCCAAAGCGGCTGTCAGCATGAGTCCAGCCAATCACAATGTTCCTTTCCATCCTACATTGAGTTGTGGGAATCAAAGGAAATGAGGTAGAAACATACCCTTTTTTACTGTTTTCCACTTCCTTTTCCATCTTGAACCCCATCGTCCAGGTCCTCCCTTTGCTGCTACTACATGACTATGATGCTAATCAACTCTGTTGTCACTGGGATCTAAGGTAAGCTTCTTTTATACTTGTCCTACTATGAAGAGTGTCCTGATAATTGCTTAGTGTCATGTATTTCTACTTTGCTATTACATGGATTTTTTTATGTGTAATGCATTAGTGTACATTTTACAACTTATCAAGGTAAAATGAGCACACCTGTATTGACACTTAAGACCTACCTGATGGCAACAGAGTACTGTTAGCCAGGAGAGGAGTCCGCTGCATCGACGACAGTGCCCCGCTTATGTGAAGGGAAACAGTCTGTTGATGCTAATAGCGGTTCAGCCAGCACATATCTAAATACGGTGGGTGGGATACCATCAGCTAGGCGAAGTACTTGGATACTCCACTGGAGAGGGACGACGGGAATCCCTACAAGATGTAAATTAGCTCCAAAGTGTTTTACCATTTTTATAGCCAAGTCTTTAAACATTGGATCAGCTAGGGCCATCCATGTTGAGCTGGAAAATGACAACATTCTTTTACCACTCCAGGCACAATATTACAGCTTTGGATTGGTAAAATACCATCCAAGTCAACATGGATAGAATAAAGCCCCTGACACATGTTTCGTCCTTGTTATGAGCTCTTCAGAGAGGTATAGCTTTATCAAGACACAAGGGAGAACCCAGTACAAGTCACATTTTCCGTGCTTACAGTGTTGCATAAATTATGCAATTGAGAAAACAAGGAACTCTGGGTAGTTTCCAAGTTTAAGCTGAGAGCAGCTCCTATATAGAACACCTTACAACACCGGTGACTTTCTGAATCTGCTCATTTAAAATTTCTGTTTTCTAGCAAAGTTTTTAGGCATAGGATTAGCAGAATGCCATTCAAGCCAATCTAGAAAGTGACAAAGGGCCTGATGTAGATCTTGGCGGATCTGGTACCGCCATTATTTTTCGATGGTTCCACCACCCACTTATTTGGCGGTCCGCCAGCTCTATTTAGATGTTAGCGGATCCATGGATGAAAGACTGACTTCCCCAGGAATTTTGATTCACGTCAACGGCATCAAAGGCAGAAGCAGCCGTCGGCGGGAGTCCAGCCAAGATTACCGCCAGGGCAATCATGATGTGCCTGTCCATCGAGGAAATTGTGGCGGGGAAACCTACTCTGAGTTGGTGGAATCAAAGGAAATAATGTAGAAACATACCTTTTTTTCTGTTTTCCACTTCCATTTCTATCTTGAACCCCATCGTCTCTGTTCTCCCTTTGCTGCTACTACATGACCACGATGCAAATCAACTCCATTGTTGCTGGGATCTAAGGTAAGTTTCTTTTACACTTGTTTTACTATAAATAGTATGCTGACAAATGTTTAGTCTTGTGCATTTCTACATTGCTCTTAAATGCATGTTTTTTTATGTGTAATGCATTATTGGACATTCTACAACTTATCAAGGTGAAATGAGCAAACCTATATTCACACTTAAAAGAAATGATGTAGTAGTGGTTGTGGGTGTTGTGCTTGTGGTGCTTGTGGGTGTGCATTCAATAGTGTGAGTGTGTAGTTATTGTGCTATGAAAAATGTAAGCAAAGGGGCATAACATATTACCTACATATATTATAGAAGCAAACCCAACATATATGTGTATTTACACATAGATCAGTAGTCCTTACCAGTCTCCACTCCACCAGGGACTACTCCATCAGCAAACCGCAGCTAGGGCAACACCAGCACAACAAGGAGATCTAAATTGACTTGACGTAAACCTGCCGACCTGACGCGATGGAGTACTTGACGACGCTCACTGCTTTTGCGAAGGGAAACAGTCTGTCGATGGCGACGGCAGTTCAGCCAGCACATATGTAACTATGATGGGCAGGATACCATCAGCTTGGAGAAGTACTTAGATACTCCTCTGGGGAGGGACAATGGGCGTCCCGCCAAGATCTAAATTAGACCCAAAGTCTTTTTTCCATTTTTACAGCAAAGTCTTTAAACATAGAATCAGCTAGGGCCATCCATACCGAGCTGAAAATTGACAACATCGTTTAACACTCTAGGCACAATATTACAGCTTTGGATTGGCAAAATTCTATCCAAGTCAACCTGGAAAAAATAAAAGAAACACCTGACACATGTTTCACCATTGTTATAAGCTCTCCAGAGAGTTTTAGCTTTATCAAGACACAAGGGAGCACCCAGCAAAGTCAAAACAATACCCTTTCAGGCTTAGAGTGCAGCGTAAATTATGCAATTGAGAAAGCAAGGAACTCTGAGTAGTTCCCAAGTTGAGGTGTAGAGCAGCTTCCATATAGAGCACCCTCAACACCAGCGACACTCTGCATCTGCTCATCTCGAATATCTAGTTTCTAACAAAGCTTTTAGGCATAGTATTAGCACAGTGCCATCCACGCAAAGCTAGAAAGTGACAATGTTTTTTACCCATTTTACAGCAAAGTCTTTAAGCAAAGGATTAGATAGTGTTGTCCATACCGAGCTGAAAAAGGACAAAAGCCTTTTATCACTCTATGCACAATATTACGGCTTTGGATTGGTAAAATACTATGGCTGCCTCCATGACATTAAAAGAAACCCCGATACATGCTTTGCCCTTGTAATGAGCTCTTCAGAGGGGTATAGCTTTATCAAGACATAAGGGAGCACCCAGTATAAGTCATAGCAATACCATTTCAGGCTTAGAGTGCCACATAAATCATGCAAAAAAGAAAGCAAGGAACTCTGGGTAGTTCCTAAGTTAAGGCAGAGAGCAGCTCCTATATAAAGCACCCTAAAACACCAGCAAGACCCTGCATTTGCTCACCATTAAAGTTTTTAGGCATAGGATTACCTCAGTGATTTTCATGCTGAGTTAGAAAGTGACAAAGCCTTTTACCATTTTGGTGCAGTGGAAGGCAACAGTCGAATTGAGTGCGTGATGTTATGGCATTCATGTATGTATTTTGCGAAAATGAAACAAATGAATGACTTGTGAGTTCATAATCCCTGGAGTGCTGCTGTGGTTCCTGCTATTTGGTGAATAGAAACAAGTGTACATATATATATATATATATATATATATATATATATATATATATATATATATATATATATATATATATATATATATATATATATATATATATATATATATATATACATATATATATATATATATACATACATATATATATAATATATATATATATGCATCCAAAAGACAGCCTCCAAGCACACAGAGCCCCCGACCCTACAGGGCGGCCTCAGAAACAATGGGCATGGAGCAGCCCATTAAATGCCATCAAGACCAAACAAACACTGAGGCCCATTTCTGAGACGGAGCATTTATTCCAAAGACGAAGCAGCACGGGTTTCTGTATCCTTACGTGTTTCGGCGTTAGCCTTGCTCAAAGGTGGAAACAATGTAAGTTCAAAGTGCATCGTGCATGCTGATTTGTACTGAAAGTCACATGATCAGTATTTAAAAAATACATGTCCCATAATGCAGCGTACTGATTTTATTGTAATGTCCCATGGAATCTTAATAGATCCTCATCACTCGTTGGTGTTAAAAAATTACACATTGTACCTGCATTAGGTCGTGGCAAAGTTAATATTCACACAGTCATGTGCCATAATCTTAGTGCAAAGTGCTCATTTCCTTCGTCAGCCTCTGGTCAATGCTCGTCTCCGAGAACGGTCAGAGAGAGAAGTCATCTCCCCCGACTCCCTTCCTGCAACAGTCTCCACTTTCGCTGCTACTGGCAACTCCTTGTTTAGGAGGGTGACTGAGAGTGGGTCATGCTCCTGATATAAATCCAAAAGACAGCCTCCAAGCACACGGAGCCCACGACCCTACAGAGCGGCCTCAGAAACAATGGGCATGGAGCAGCCCATTAAATGCCATCAAGACCAAACAAACACTGAGGCCCATTTCTGAAACGGAGCATTTATTCCAAAGGCGAAGCAGCACGGGTTTACGTATCCTTACGCGTTTCGGCGTTAGCCTTGCTCACAGGTGGAAACAATGTAAGTTCAAAGTGCATCATGCATGCTTATTTGTACTGAAAGTCACATGATAAGTATTTATAAAATACATGTCGCACAATGCAGCGTACTGATCTTATTGTAATGTCCCATGGAATCTTAATAGATCCTCATCACTCGTTGATGTTAAAAAATTACACATTGTACCTGCATTAGGTCGTGGCAAAGTTAATATTCACACAGTCATGTGCCATAATCTTAGTGCAAAGTGCTCATTTCCTTCGTCAGCCTCTGGTCAATGCTCATCTCCCAGAATGGTCAGAGAGAGAAGTCATCTCCCCCGACTCCCTTCCTGCAACAGTCACCACTTTCGCTGCTACTGGCATCTCCTTGTTTAGGCGGGTGACTGAGAGTGGGTCATGCTCCTGATATAAATCCAAAAGACAGCCTCCAAGCACACGTAGCCCCCGACCCTACAGGGCGGCCTCAGAAACAATGGGCATGGAGCAGCCCATTAAATGTCATCAAGACCAAACAAACACTGAGGCCCATTTCTGAGACTGAGCATTTATTCCAAAGGCGAAGCAGCACGGGTTTCCGTATCCTTACGCGTTTCGGCGTTAGCCTTGCTCACAGGTGGAAACAATGTAAGTTCAAAGTGCATCGTGCATGCTGATTTGTACTGAAAGTCACATGATCAGTATTTAAAAAATACATGTCCCATAATGCAGCGTACTGATCTTATTGTAATGTCCCATGGAATCTTAATAGATCCTCATCACTCGTTGATGTTAAAAAAATTACACATTGTACCTGCATTAGGTCGTGGCAAAGTTAATATTCACACAGTCATGTGCCATAATCTCATTTCCTTCGTCAGCCTCTGGTCAATGCTCATCTCCCAGAATGGTCAGAGAGAGAAGTCATCTCCCCCGACTCCCTTCCTGCAACAGTCACCACTTAAGCTGCTACTGGCATCGCCTTGTTTAGGCGGGTGACTGAGAGTGGGTCATGCTCCTGATATGAATCCAAAAGACAGCCTCCAAGCACACGGAGCCCCTGACCCTACAGGGTGGCCTCAGAAACAATGGGCATGGAGCAGCCCATTAAATGCCATCAAGACCAAACAAACACTGAGGCCCATTTCTGAGACGGAGCATTTATTCCAAAGGTGAAGCAGCACGGGTTTCCATATCCTTACGCGTTTCGGCGTTAGCCTTGCTCACAGGTGGAAACAATGTAAGTTCAAAGTGCATCGTGCATGCTGATTTGTACTGAAAGTCACATGATCAGTATTTAAAAAATACATGTCCCATAATGCAGCGTACTGATCTTATTGTAATGTCCCATGGAATCGTAATAGATCCTCATCACTCGTTGATGTTAAAAAATTACACATTGTACCTCCATTAGGTCGTGGCAAAGTTAATATTCACACAGTCATGTGACATAATCTTAGTGCAAAGTGCTTTGGAATAAATGCTCCGTCTCAGAAATGGGCCTCAGTGGATATATATATATATATATATATATATCACCTACTAGCGGTCGCTTGTAGGTAGTCATAGGTAGAACCTTGTTTCTATTCGAAAAACGTTTTTTCTTTTGTCAATATCTTTGGCGCCGTTTGACGAATCTTCACAAAATGTTCAAAACTAATGGCCTGCTCAGGTCAGCTGCTGTCTTGAAAGTTCTGGGGTGATTCGTCAAGCGGGGGCCGAGAAAAAAGGGGGGTTCTGAAACTTGTTTTCTCCATGTTAATTTCGATAGGAAACTTTAGACACAGCTACAGCCTGAACTGTTGAACGGAATGACACCAAATTTGGCAAAAGGGTAGCTTTTGGTCCAGAAAGCACGCTTTTCTTTAAATGGTGTAAATCCGTTCAGAGGTTTTTGAGATATTTAAAGATTTACAGATATTGATTTTGAGAATTGTGAAATCTGATTGGCTGAACCCGCCCGATCACGAGCTTATTTCTGATTGGCTGCCAACACTTCAAACCAGGAAGTGTTGGCAGCCATCTTGTGACTTGATACCGAGTGAGAAGCAAAAAGGTGGGAGAAACATTAAAAACAAGAAAAGGGGGCAGGGTAAGAAGACCCTGACCCTCTAGGCCTGGTTAGCGGGTCCCACAGGGACCACCTCCCCGGGCTTCAATTTAAATAAACAAGTGTGGGGGGGCTCCTGCACCCCCACACTGCCCCCCAGACCACCACCTCCCCGGGGCAATAATTAAATTAAATCCGTGGGTCCGTAGCGGACTCCCGGCCCCGGGGATCACCACCTCAAAGGGGCTTCAAATATATTGGAGGGGGGCCACATGCCTCCCCTCGTGGACCCCTCCTTGGCCCTGAGGACTGCCACCCCCCCAGGGCCAGCTCCAGCAATGTCCCAGGGTGCCCACCTAACTATAACGTCCCTGAAACCTGTGTTTTTTTGTGTGAATATATATATGTATATATATTCACTGAACAAACCACAAGTTTCAGGGACGTTAAAGTTAGGCTGACATTTTACTCATACAAAACCAGAGAAATTCGTCTGTTATAGTTAGTTGAGCTAAGTATGACTCAGCCCCCACAATGCACTGCTGATGGCGTCACATATTACATTACTCATGACATGGTGAGTGACATCACTGATGACATCTCAAATGACAACACTGATGACATCACTGATGACATCATCCTGTGACTGAGTATTTCTAAAAAGTTTAAGAATGTTATATATATATATATATGCCAAGGTGTATTGAAGAATGAATGGGTGTATGAGTGTCTGAATTGATGATATACTGGGTGCGTGACTGACTGTATAAGTGACTGATTAAACGTGTCTTAGTGACTGCATGGGTGAATCACTAATCTGTGTGAATATCTGTATCAGTCTGTCAGTTGCTGTGTAAGTGGCTGCATGGGTTGGTGAGTAGCTACATGAGTGTCTATATAGGTTAATGATTGGGTGCCTGAGTCTCTGTGTGGGTGGGTGGGGGTGGGTATGATTCCTTGCATGAACATGTGAGTGGGTGATTCACTGGGTGTATGGGTTCATGAGTGCATCTGCGAGAGGCTGTATGGGTGAGTGAGTGTGCGTATGGCTTTGTTGGTGAGTGTATGGATGTCTCAGTGGTATATTGGTGAGTAACTGCATATGTGAAAGGCAGTATGTGTGAGTGTTGGGGTATATAATACTATATGTGTGACTGAGTGATTGTGAGTGTGGCTATATATCCGTGAGTGTGTGCTTGTTTCAGTGTAGAAGAGAGTAAGTATGTATTACCATCTGTATGAATAGTTGAGGTGGTGTGTGTATATAACTGTATAGGTGAGTAAATGGCAGTGTGATTTATTCTTTGGGTGACTGACTAGGTGTGTGAGTAACTGTATGGGTGAGTGGCGGTGTGTGAGTGTCTGTATGGGTGTGTGAGTGCAAATATCAGTAGCTGAGTGGGTATGTACTAACTGGTATTGGTGTGTCTATTGTTTCGAAAAAGGTTGTCTGCATTATAGAGTGGGTGTATGAAAGGTGATTTTAAGGTGTGAGGAGGTGCATCGGATATTAAGTAGATGATGTCATCAGTGATGTCATTTGAGATGTCATTTGAGATGTCATCAGTGATGTCACTGACCATATCATGAGTGATGTAATATGTGACGTCATCAGCAGTGCATTGCAGGGGTGTGAGTTATAGTTAACTCAACTAACTATAACGGCGAATTTCTCTGGTTTTATAAAATATCAGCCTAACTATAACGTCCCTGAAACCAGTGTTTTTTTCAGTGAATATCTAAGGTTTTTTAAATGCTAATTCCTAACTATAATGTCCCTGAAACCTCTGGTTTTTTCAGTGAATTTCTAAGGTTTTTTAAATCCTAAATTCTACCTATGCCTACATAGGTAGTACATGTATAGAAAGAGGAAGAAAGGCGCAGAAAGAAGCAAGAGAAGTGCAGAAAGATGCAAGAGACGTGGAGAAAGAGGAAGAAAGGTGCAGAAAGAAGCAAGAAAAATGCACAAAGAGGCAACAGAAGTCCAGAAAGAGGAAGAAAGGTACAAAAAGAGAAGTGCAAAAAGAAGCAACAAAGGTGCAGAAAGAGGCCTACTTCGACTGTACTGTACCAGAGACTCATACAAAGTAGCCTAATCACTAATCCTTCTCCCAAGATGTATTAAACCTCACTTTTCTTTTGAAGGTTCACTATTCATCGAGTGCTCAGAATGTTAGGCCTACCAAATGTAAAACAGCAATCCTAACCATATCACTGTTGTAAGTCTGACCAAGTTTGTGAAGGTATCCATGCATGTGTCTCTGCTTTTACCTAGTGACATGTTACATAAAAATTAACATACAAATACTTGAATACCTATGTTTAAAACAGTAAGAGAAGTGCAGAAAGAAGCAACAGAGGTACAGAAAGAGGCAAGAGAAGTACAGAAAGAAGCAACATACATGCAGAAAGAGCCAGGAGGGGTGCAGAAAGAGGCAAGAGGGGTGCAGAAAGGGAGAAGACAAGAGCAGAAAGAGGCAAGATGGGTGCAGAAAGAAGCAAGAGAGGTACAGAAAGAAGCAAGAGAAGTGCAGAAAGAAGCAACAGAGGTAGAGAAGGAGGCAAGAGAACTGCAGAAATAGGCAAAAGAGTTGCAGAAACAGGCAAAAAGGGTGCAGAAAGAGGGAACAGAGGTGCACACAGAGGCAAGAGAGGTGCAGGAAGAGGGGTACAGAAAGAGGCAAGAGGGGTGAAGAAATTTGCAAGAGAGGTGCAGAAAGAAGCATGAGCAGTGCAGAAAGAACCAACAGAGGTACAGAAAGAGGTAAGATGGGTGCAGAAAGAGGCAAGAGAAGAACAGAAAGAAGCAAAAGAGGTACAATAGAGGCAAGAGAACTGCAGAAAAAGGCAAGAGAGGTGCAGAAAGAGGCAAGAGGGGTACAGAAAGAGGCAAGAGGGATGCAGAAAGAAGCAACAGAGGTGCTGAAAAAGGCAAGAGGGGTACAGAAAGAGGCAAGGGAAGTGCAGAAAGAAGCAACAGAGTGCAGAAAGATGCAAGAGAGGTGCAGAAAAAGGCAAAAAGGGAATAGAAAAAGGGAACAGGGGTGCAGAAAGAGGGACAGGGGTGCAGAAAGAGGCAAGAGGGTTACAGAAATTTGCAAGAGAGGTACAGAAAGAAGCAAAAGAGGTGCGAAAGAGGCAAGAGAACTACAGAAAAAGGCAAGAGAGGCCCAGAAAGAGGCAGGAGAGGTGCAGAAAGAAGCAATAGAGGTGCTGAAAGAGGCAAGAGGGGTGCAGAAAGGCAAGTGAGGTGCAGAAAAAGCAAGAGAGGTACAGAAAAAGGAACAAGAGGTGCAGAAAAAAGGAAGATGGGTACAGAAAGAAGCAATAGGGGGCAGAAAGAGGCAAAAGAAGTGCAGAAAAAAGCAAGAGAGGTGCAGAAAGAGGCAAATGAGGCCAGAAAGAGGCAAGAGAGGTGCAGAAAAAGGAAAGAATAAGGATGCGGAAAGAGGCAAGAGGGGTGCAGAAAGAAGGAAGGAAGTGCAGAAAGAAGCAAGAGAAGTGCAGAAAGAGGCAAGTGAGGTGTAGAAAGAGACAAGAGAGGTGCATAAAGAAGTAACAGGGGTGCAGATAGAGGCAAGAGAGGTGCAGAAATGGGAAGAGGGGTACAGAAAGAGGCAAGAGGGATACAGAAAGAGGGAATAGGGTTGCAGAAAGAAGCAAGAGGGGTGCAGAACGAAGCAAGTGAGGTGCAGAAAGAGGCAACAGAGGTACAGAAACAGGCAGGAGAGGTGCAGAAAGAGGGAATAGGGGTGCAGAAAGAGGCAAGTGGGGTGCAGAAGGAGGAAACAGGGGTGCAGAAAGAGACTAGACAGGTGCAGAAACAGGCAAGAGAAGTGCTGAAAGAGACAAGAGAAGTACTGAAAGAAGCAACAGATATGTAGAAAGAAGCAAGAGAAGTGATGAAAGAGACAAAAGAGTTAGAGAAAGAAAGAAGGGAGGAGCATAAAAAAGCAAGAGAAGTGCAGAAAGAGGCAAGAGAGGTGCAGAAAGAGGCAAGTGAGGTGCGGAAAGAGGCAGGAGAACTGCAGAAAGAGGCAAGAGAGGTGCAGAAAGAGGGAAGAGGTGTGCAGAAAGAGGCAAGAAGGTACAGAAAGAAGCAAGAGGAGTGCAGAAGAAGCAACAGATCTACAGAAAGAGGCAAGAGAGGTACAGAAACAGGCAGGAAAGGTGCAGAAAGAGAGAAGAGGGGTGTAGAAAGAGGCAAGAGAGGTACAGAAAGAAGGAAGAGGGGTGCAGAAAGAGGCAAGGGGTGCAGAAAGAAGCAAGTGAAGTGCAGAAAGAGGCAAGAGAACTGCTGAAAGAAGCAACAGAAGTGTAGAAAGAAGCAAGAGAAGTACAGAAAGAGGCAAGTGAGGTGCAGAAAGAGGCAGGAGAGGTGCACAAAATGGCAAGAGAACTGCAGAAAGAGGCAAAAGGAATGCAAAAAAGGGAAGAAGGGTGCAGAAGGAAGCAAGAGAGGTGCAGAAAGAGGCAAGAGGGGTGCAGAAAGAGACACAAGAAGTGCAGAAAGAGGGAAGACGAGTGCAGAAAGAGACAACAGGGGTGCAGAAAGAAGCAAGAGAGGTGCAGAAAGAAGCAATAGAATGGCAGAATGAAGCAACTGGGTGCAGAAAGAGGCAAGAGAGGTACAGAAAGATGCAACAAAGGTGCAGAAGGAGACAACAGAACTGCAGAAAGAAGCAAGAGAGTTGCAGAAAGAGAGAACAGGGGTGCAGACAGAGGCAAGAGAGTTGCAGAAAGAGGGAAGAGGGGTGCAGAAAGAGGCAAGAGGGATGAAGAAATTTGCAAGAGAGGTGCAGAAAGAAGGAACAGAGGTGCACAAAGAGGCAAGAGAGGTGCAGAAAGAGGGAAGAGAGGTGTAGAAAGAGGCAAGAGAGTTGCACAAAGGGGGAAGAAGGGTGCAGAAAGAGGCACAATGGATGCAGAAAGAAGCAAGAGAGTTGCAGAAAAAAGCAAGAGAAGTGCAGAAAGAAGCAACAGAGGTGCAGAAAGAGGCAAGAGGGGTGCAGAAAGAGGCAAGAGGGTTGCAGAAAGAGGCAAGAGAAGAAGAGAAAGAAGCAACAGAGGTGCAGAAAGAGGCAAGAGAAGTGCAGATAGAGGCAAGAGAGGTGCAGAAAGAGGTAAGAGGGGTGCAGAAAGAGGCAAGAGAAGTGCAGAAAGAAGCAACAGAGATGCAGAAAGAAGCAAGAGAAGTGCAGAAAGAGGCTTGAGAGGTACACACACAGGCAGGAGAGTTGCAGAAAGATGGAAAAGGGGTGCAGAAAGATGGAAAAGGGGTGCAGAAAGAGGGAAGAAGGGTGCAGAAAGAGGCAAGAGGGGTGTAGAAAGAAGCAAGTGAGGTGCAGACAGAGGCAACAGAGGTGCAGAAAGAGGCAAGAGAGTTGCAGAAACAGGCAAAAGAGGTGCAGAAAGATGGAACAGGGGTGCAGAAAGAGGCAAGAGAGGTACAGAAAGAGAGAAGAGGGGTGCAGAAAGAGGCAAGGGGGGTGCAGAAATTTGCGAGAGGTGCAGAAAGAAGGAACAGAGGTGCACAAAGAGGCAAGAGGGGTGCAGAAAGAGTCTCCCGAGACATTGGGGACCACCACCTTCCTGTGGCCAAATACATATTAGAGAATGGGAGGGGGACTGTGCGGCCCCTGGGACCACTACATCCCTGGGGCCAGCCTGTGCCGTTTAAAGTAGGGGGGTCGCACCACCCCCCCTCCTGGAGCCAAAAATGGCCCTGGAGACCACTACCCCCAGGGCTGGCTCCTTCTATCCTTCTATCTCCCGAGGTGCCCACCATCAGGAGATAGCAGTTTCCTTTTGCTTGGAGGGAGCTATGACAGAGCTATGACAGAGTGAGTGCCTGAGGGTTGTACTACGGTACAATGCTGGTAAATACATTGCATGCCTTTGCCTCGTTTTTCTTAGCACGCATGTTTTTACCGTGATTATGCATTTACATCGCTTGCCAATACCACGCATTGTTTTTACATTTAAAAACAATGTATTTGTGGGCGGAGACCCCCACGCCCCCAACTAACATTAAATATGTGGTATTGGCATGCGATGTAAATGCATAATCGAGGTAAAAATATGCATGCTAAAAAATGCGAGGCAAAGGCATGCAATGTATTTACCTCGTTGTAAAGGCTGTTTCCCGTGTCTGAGTGGATCTGTGAGTGGGTGTGAAAGTGTCTGAGTGGGTTTGCGAGTTCCTTCGTAAGTATGTGAGTTAGTCTGTAAGTAGGTGCATGAGTGTCTGAGCTCCAAAATAGGACAGACAAAGCGTGATGCCTTCCAAGTAAGTCTTATTTTTACAGATCACGTAACACAACTGGCAGGGCAGCCAGGAAAGAAGCAACTACCCCGCAATTCAAACAATACATGCCTTTTACTTATACATTCTATATTCCACATACTATGTTCCCTTACACTAAGACCCAACATATCTTCCCCTTAAGCTATATTAAAATAATGTTAACATATTCACAGTGCATAATCACGTACCCACACAGGTGCCTTCCTTTCCATGGGAGTTTTAGTGTGTGGGCGATTCTAGTCACTGGAAGGATCAACCAATGGTTTCACTCATATTGCTGGCTCATCTGCAGGCTCACCAACACCACGAGTAATTCTTCGTCTTCATCCATAGCCAGATTTTCCTTATTCCACCATTTACCATCTTTCAACCTGACCACATTTCTCCTCACACACACCACTCTTTTTGGATCAGAAAAACTCAAATGAACTTTAGTAATAATACTCGGCAACCTAACTCTGACCCAATCTCTTTCCTTAACCTCCAAACAATGTGCCTTGTCCTCAGATATATATTTACTTTGTGCACATTCTCATTTAGCAACTACACATGCTCTTTTCTCCTCAGACACTTCCAATCCATGCATTCATGGACTCACTGGTTTATTCACCGCTACCCTTCCCTTGAATAATGCAAAAGGTGACATCCCAGTGACCGCACTGGGTGACATGAGCAACACCCATATCAAATCCTCCAATTCTTTGTTCCAATCCAGCTCACTTGCCAACAACAATTGTCCTTAATCACCTGGTTGCATCTCTCCACCAGTCCATTACTCCTGGGATGGTACAGGGAGGATGTTACAGGTTTCACATCCCACTTATTCATGAATTTGCCAAATACTCCAGATGTAAATTGCACTACATTGTCCATCACCAACTCACTTGGAGCGCCTTGCCGCGAGAACAACTCATGCAAAAACTTTACCACCTCCAATGTGAATATAGTTCTGACAAATTTCACTTCAGGCCAGTGAGATTAATAATCTGCCCAAAAAAATCCATATATTGGCTTTCCCTCAACTTGTTCATAGGTACAATAATATCCATCCCTAATTTAATCCACGATCTCTCCGATACCAGTACCACTTCAACAGGACTAGGAATTGTGCTGAGAGCACACTCTACACACTCTCTTGCCTAATGCTCCACCTACCTTGGCATGTACACACTTAGGCACCACCAATAGGTTGGCTCTCCTTACTATGCTATCAGCCACACTCAAGTCTTCAAAAATGTCTTTATACATTTTAAGGGAATCCTCCACTTTCCCTTTCTCCCGCCCTTTATCGAAGTATGATATCAATTCTTGCAGCACACCATCTCTTTTCACCACTTCCTTTCACTCCTCCTCCTTTATGCATCCTTTTTCATTCTCCGTTGTATATACCACTACACAGAAATCATCATCTTTTTTTATCTTCTTTGCCCGCCTTGATCTTCAAGGTCAACCGTAACAAAGAGTTTGCGAATATATTCTTCACCCCTGGTATATACTTTGAACTAAAACTCCTGCAGTCTATAGTGCCATTTAGCAATCTTAGGAGTTGCTTTGCAGGCCATCTGCATGGTAAATAAAATAAATTGACCAATAGTACGTAGTTCATTTGTAAGGTAAACTCCAAACCCCACAAATATTTCCTAAAATGGTTCACTCTCCACCAACACACTAAAGCCCCTCACTCTATGACTAAAAATGAGCCTTCCCCCCTGCAAAGGGCATGAGATGCAGATGTCACCACCTCATCCTTGCCACCCCTTATCTGCATCAGCACAGCTCCCAATTCATACTGACAGGCAGTATGCATCGGTAGGAGTAACGGTTGTGCCGCTACTCCTCCCTATATAGGAAAAACAATGGTTCCTGTGGAATAATATACTATGAGGTTATGATACACAAGCACAATCACGATATAGAGGGTTAGATAATGGCAGAGCGCGAAGGAACCACTAACACACCGATTCCAGTGTAGTATATTTTATGGATTTTTAAACAATAAAGTTAGGAGTAAACATTATACATCAAAACAACATTGTGGAAATGTTGAAATGGTGGAAATGGTTCGCTTCTTCTGTTTGACAAACAGAAGAAGAGAACCATTTCCACAGCACATATCATTGTATATAGCTGCTGTTCACATGGAATTATTTTGATAGTGGTCGACTTGTACAAACTGTGGAAACCTTGTATTTAATATTCACGTTGTCACTTAGGTTTAGGTTCCCTTTGTCACTTGGGACACTATGCACCCTGTCTCCTTGAGCCCCCCAGCCCCTGTCACTCACAAAACCAGACATACAATACACAAGCTAGCAGAGGCAGGCTGGATGGTTAGGCCAGAAAATACCTACTTTCTAAAAGTGGTATTTTCAAACACAGAATGTTAAAACCAACTTCACTAAAAGATGTATTTTATCATTCTGAGTTCAGGCATACTAAATTTGTTTTTCTACCATGTTCCCTGGGTCAGTTAGGATTATAAGATGTTATGATCAAACTGCCCATTCTGGCCTATGGGAACAGGTAGCCTTGCAATAGTGAAAAACGAAATTGGCTGTAATTCACTATCAGGACATGCCACACACACCAGGGCATGTCCTACCTTACACATACAATGCACCCTGCCCTAGGGCCTACCTTAGGGGTGACTAATATGCAGGAAAGGGAAGGTTTGGGGACTGGTAAGTGGGTGCACTTACCAAGTCGACATGGCAGTACCAGACTGCACACAGGCTCTGCAATGGCAAGTCCGTTTTTATATGTAAGTCCGTTTTTATATAGCGCAGCTACTCACCCTTACGGGTCTCAAGGCGCTGGGGGCCGGAGCAGCTTGACCTGCTGCTCAGGGGTCAGGGAGTTAGAGAGGTTCACACCCTCCACTGACCCATCTTGCTCTGTTGCAGACAGGAGGTCAGGAAGAGGTTCTGTCTCCTCTTCCATTCCATCATCTGTTGCTAGGAGCATGCCCACTTCGGTCCACCAGGTAGGTGACGTTACTCTTGCGCTCCACCACCTCAAATGGTCCGGTCCACTAATCCTGGAGCGCGCAAGGCTCCATGGGGGCCATGACCCACACTTTATGCCCAGGCTGAAACTCGATCAGAGTGGCATTCTGATCATACCACCGTTTCATCTCCTCCTGGCTGGCTTCCAGATTCACCTCAGCGAGTTGTCTGAATTGCCTAGTTTGGTTTCTAAAGGCCAGCATGTAGCCTAATACATCCTGGGGAGGTTTACTGGGAGCTTTCTCCCAGCCTTCTTTCACCAAACTCAGAGGGTCCTGTACCTAGTCCAAACCAGTTCTGGGTGCATTCTGCCAGTGCACACCTTCTTCCTTTGTCAGTGTGGGCCAGGGACATCAGACGCACCACAGGCGGTGGAGCCAGCATTCCTTGGGGGTGGTAAGGAGTGGTGAACTTATAGGTAACACCGCACTCCTGCCACAGGGACTTCATATACTTGGATATGAAGTTTGTACCATGGTCACTGACCACCTCCTTGGGGAACCCCACACGGGAGAAAATCCCCATCAGTGCACGTCCCACCACGGGGGCCGTCACTGTCCGAAGAGGGATGGCTTCCGGGTACCGGGTGGCATGGTCCAGCAAGACCAGGATGAACCTGTTGCCTATGGCTGTCTTGGGGTCCAGTGGCCCCACAATGTCAATACCCACCCGTTCAAAGGGGGTGCTGACCACAGGGAATGGCTGGAGGGGAGCCTTGTGCTTCCTCCCACTTTTTCCACTTGCCTGGCAAGTCTGACAGGTCCTGCAATGAGTGTCTGAACTCTTGCGCATGTGGGGCCAATAAAAGTGGGTGACAAGCCTTTCAAAGGTTTTGCCCTGCCCCAGATGTCCTGCTAAAGGCACATCATGAGCCAAACCCAGTAGGAAGGCTCTGAAGTGCTGGGGTACCACCAGCACACAGGCTGACCCAGGCTCAGCAACCTTAGGCTCGCTATACAGGAGACCATTCTCCCAGTAAATCCAATGTGATCCAGACTGATCACCTGCTGCCTGGTCTGTGGCCTGTTGCCGCAAACCCACGAGAGAAGGGCACTTGTTCTGCTCCTCACAGAACTCCTCCCTGAAGGGGCCTCCTTCCTGCTGCCAATGGGTCAGCTCAGGTAGGTCCCCCAGTTCGGCCACTTGCTCCCCTGTAGGTTCCAGAGAATCCCCCTCAGGTTATGCTTCCTCCTGGACTCTGGGAACTACGGGAGCCGGTTTCCCGTGCCCCCTGCCTCTTCTCTTCAAGGCAGGCACCTGGGCCCCCCTCTCAGGCTCCAGGTCCTCTTGAACACCTCTACTGGCTGCCATAGACCGAGTGGTCACACACGCCCACTCAGGCAGACCCAACATCTCTAAATGAGACCTTCTCTCCACCTCTGCCCAAGGTGAACTCTCCAAATTGTTGCCCAACAGACAGTCTACAGGCATGGCTGGCCTCACAGCTACTTGAAAGATACCTGAGACCCCCCCCCCACTCAAAGGGAACCTGAGCCACTCTGCAGTGGCTCTCCGAGTTGTCAGCGGCAACTACTGGGCAGAATGCATTGGGGATCACCTGCTCTTCAGAAACCAGCCGACAACTGACAGCTGTCACAGTGGCTCCGGTGTCTCTCAGAGCCTCCACCCTTTGGCCATTGATGGTCACCCACTGCCTGTATTTCTTAGTGTTATCAGGCAGTTGGGCCCTGGGGACCATCTCACTGTCTCCTAAAGAGACCAAGGACATTGCTACGGGACCCCACCCACCTTGGGCACCCATCTCCTCCCCCAGGGCTACACTAGCTACCTGCCGGGGTGGTGCACCAGTGGGTGCTGATTTTCCATACAAGGGACATCTAGTTTCCCAGGAGCAGTGGCCGATTTGACCAAACTTAAAACAAGTCTTGGGCCCCCTGTGAACAGGCTTATCTGTAGGGGCCCCTGGCTTCTTTTTAGGGGGAGGCTGGGAACCCTTCCCTTGGGGATTACTTTGGGGCCCTTTCTGGAACTCCCTCTGTTTACCCTTGTCCCCCCCACTCCTCTGCTGGGGACCCTGCCCACCCTTGGTGGAGTATCCCACGTGACCCTCCTCAGCAAGCTTCCTAGGGTTAGTCAGCTTACTATCAATAAGGTGCTGGAGTAGCTCTGGAAAACAATTTCCTGACAAGTGCTCCCATGCAATCAAATCAAAGAGCGCTTCAAAATCATTCACTTTGCTACCCTTCACCCAACCATCCAATGCTCTGCAAAAAAAAGTCACATATTCTACCCAGGTACTGCCCTCCAACTTTTTGCAATTCCTGAACCTCTGCCTATACAGTTCAGGAGTCAACCCATACCTGGACATCAATGCTTCTTTCATATGACCATAAGAATTGTCGACTTCAGAGGGCAAGTCCAATAAGGTATCCCGCCCCTCACTAAGGAACCGCCCCCACAACCCCGCTCCCCAATCCTTCTCAGGGACCCGGTGGGAGGACACAGCTACCTCATAGGCCTTGAACCACTGACCAATATCATCATTCTTATAAAACTCTTTTACCACATCTTTAGGTATATACACCCTTGCTTCAACAGGCATGGACAGTGTGCTGCCACCAGAGGGAGTAATCTCTAAGCTCCTAGCTTTCAACTCCAACTCCCTCAAACTTCTCTCATGCTCCATTTGCATCCTCTTTTCCTCTAGGGCCAATTTCTTAATTTCCAATTTTAACTGCCCACCCATCTTAAGCTTGGTCAGCTCCATTTCATGCATCCTACTTCTCTCCCTGTCCTCCAGCTCTCCTGGGGACAGGCCCTTGGAAGAAACACTGCTGACTGCTGGGGAAGGTGCTTCCTCCCCCCTGGACCCAATGGCCCATCTAGCTGCCCTTCTGCATTCTCAGCCCCCTCCTCATGCTCTTTCACATGCTCAGGGGTACTTTTTGCTTCCACCCAGGCCCTCAGCGCCTTTTGGAACTCCTCCTTCTTGGAGAGACTGGTCATAGCAACTTTAAATTTCCTGCAGAAGTGTTTCAGCTATTTTACAGTGTAACTTTCCAGTTTCTCTTCCTCAAAATCTAAATCAACAGATGCGATGGACGCTGTTTTGCTCATGGTGAAATTTGACAGTTCTTGGAAAAAATAGAAATCCCAGGGAAAAAAAAAAAATAATCTACCAAGATGTAAGTGGTTGCGTTTGGTCTGCACTCACTAGAGTTGTACACCAATTACTGTATATGAGTCACAAATGCAAGTCCAGAATCCTCACCGCTGACCACCAATGTTAGAACTGGGGGTCTCTATTTGGCAGAGGTAGGTACCTTTGTCCAAATAGGGACCCTTGCTTCTAGTCAGGGTAAGGGGGATACACTACTAAAATAACCCCTGCTCACCCCCTTGGTAGCTTGGCACGAGCAGGCGGGCTTATCTCAGAGGCAGTGTGTAAAGCATTTGTGAACACATACAGTAACACAGTGACAACACTACAGATGGACACCACACAGGTTTTATTATAAAAATAAGTATTTTTATGTAGACTTAACACAAGACCCAAAACGACAAAAATCCACAATACACTATGAAAAAGATGACTGTCAATGGTAGAAAATAGTTCAGTTCAAATGCAGGTGATAAATGCGACACTCTACGTTCAATGTACCTTTGGGTGCGTAACGCGATACAAACAAAAGAGTTGCAGGGAAGGTGATGCGTCGGTTCCTTACACGCAAGAACGGTGATGCGTCGGTTCCTTGCCCCGGGGGAGGTGATGCGTCGGTTCCCTACTGCTGCATAGGGGACGGTGATGCGTCGGTTCCTTACCGGAGAGGAGGTGATGCGTCGGTTCATCACTGCGTGGGGAAGTGATGCATCGGTTTCTTACTGCACTTCTGTGGCGATGCGACCAGCAGCGCCTCGATGCGATGACGACCCGGTGCAATGAAACAAAATGGCGTCTTCCTCTTGATGCGACAACGAAGAGGGTGATGCGTGCACGCCCGACGGCCGTGCGGCGACTCAGTGAATCTTCTGAGCCGCGACAGGCCCTGCGACACGCTTCTCCGATGATGCAACGGCGTCTGCTGCGACGGCGACACTCTTCTCCGGTGATGAGAGGTACTTCAGTGATGCGATGGCGACAGCGGCGGCACGCTTTCTCGGCGATGCAATGACAACTGCTGCTACGGCGACACGCTTCTTCTTCGTGAGTCGCGCTTCCAGCTCCCAGCGACACGCAGTCTCTCAGAAGGCCCAACACAACAGTAGGCACTTCAAATTCCCAGCAAGGGAATTCAGGGGAGCTGGTTGGTGAAGTCTTGTATCCCTGAGACTTCAGCAGGAGGCAAGCTCAATCTTCAAGCCCTTGGAGATTTTCTGAAAGATGATGAAAGTAGGCACAAAGTTCCTTTCTCCTTTCTTTGGCAATCAGGCAACCACTGCAGGCCAATCCCACAAACAGCACACAGCATAGGGATAGTCTCCTCCTTCAGTTTCTCTGGTTCCGATCTCAGCAAAGGTTCTTCTTGTTTCCCAGAAGTGATCTAAAATCTTGGGTCTGGGCCCCAGTATTTATACCCATAAATCCTTTGTCCTCTGAAGGCAGAGGGTCCTGTACCTAGTCCAAACCAGTTCTGGGTGCATTCTGCCAGTGCACACCTTCTTCCTTTGTCAGTGTGGGCCAGGGACATCAGACGCACCACAGGAGGTGGAGCCAGCATTGTGGAAGGCAGACACAGCCCTATTCAGGCCCAGGTGCTACTCCTCCCACCACTCTATGTGCAGATAGGTCTATTCAGGCCTGTGCTGACTCACCCTGTCTCCTGGAGCCCCCCAGCCCCTGTCACTCATAAAACCAGACATACAATACACAAGCTAGCAGAGGCAGGCTGGATGGTTAGGCCAGAAAATACCTACTTTCTAAAAGTGGTATTTTCAAACACTGTGGGGCCGATTCCGATTTGGGCAGGAAATCTCTCCGACCGAGCCGGACCCGGAGAGATTTCCGACCGAATCGGACCCTAGCAGTCCGACCGGACGAGTACGATGCGTTCACATGTCATCGGACTCGATTCGGTCGGACTCCCATTGAAGTCAATGGGAGCCGGTCGTACAACACGTACGCGGGCTCCCATTGTCTCAATGGGTGCAAGGCGAACAAGGGCGCCCCCTGCAGCAGGTACGCGTCGTAGCGGGTCACGGCGTACATGCACAGGTAGGGGGGACTCATGTAGGGGGGACCCATGGGTCCCCCCTGTGTGCGACTCGCGCGGCTAAGCGTACAGGGGGGTCCGACACAGACCCCCAAAGTCCGGCTCCGACTGCTCTTTCGAGCCGGACTGCGTGAGTCGGTCGGACTGCTCGAAGCGCGCATCGTAATTACCCGGCCAGGGAACGTCTCCATTGCGCGGTGCGAGTCGTGTCCGTGCGAATCGGTCGGAGCGGTCGGCTTTCGCGAACGAGTCGGTCGGTGCGGTTGGGTCTCGCGAACGAGTCGGTCAGAGATTTCGCATCGTACTCGCTCGCTTGCCCGGACGCACGTACGAATCGGTCGGGAAACAGGGCTCCGAATCGGATCCGGTAAAGCCGAATCCGATTCGGAGCCCTACCGGCCGAGATCGGAATCGGCCCCAGAATGTTAAAACCAACTTCACTAAAAGATGTATTTTATCATTTTGAGTTCAGGCATACTAAATTCGTTTTTCTACCATGTTCCCTGGGTCAGTTAGGATTATAAGATGTTATAATCAAACTGCCCATTCTGGCCTATGGGAACAGGTAGCCTTGCAATAGTGAAAAACGAAATTGGCTGTAATTCACTATCAGGACATGCCACACACACCAGGGCATGTCCTACCTTCACATACAATGCACCCTGCCCTAGGGCCTACATTAGGGGTGACTAATATGCAGGAAAGGGAAGGTTTGGGGACTGGTAAGTGGGTGCACTTACCTAGTCGACATGGCAGTACCAGACTGCACACAGGCTCTGCAATGGCAGGCCTGAGACACACTTTACAAGCTGCTCCTGTGGGTGGCACAACCAGTGCTGCAAGCCCACCAGCAGCATTTGCTTCACAGGCCCTGGGCACAAATAGTGCACTGTACTAGGGTCTGACAGTGAATAAAATAGGCCAAACATGGAGTCACTAATCCATACATCAATTTATCATAGGGAGCACTTGCACTTTGGCACTGATTAGCAGTGGCAAAGTGCCCAAAGCAGCTAAACCAGCAAAAACATGTCAACAACAGTGGAGGCATAGTAAAAACAATGGAAGGGAGACCCACGCCAAGGTTCCAGGACTAACACTTCAAATTTGCAAAAAAGGTAGATGTTGTTACGCCGATGGTGCTTTGTCAATATCGGCCGCCAGGTGGGCCAGGTCCTGGGGGCATTTTTTAAATAATGGAGGGAGGCGCACAGGGCAGCCCGTACTGGGGCTGCAATTTGCCTCAGAGACCACCACCTCCCCAGGGCTTCTTTAACAATGAATGTCAGCGAGGCGTGTACGGCCTCCCCCGCTGCCCCAGGGACCACCACTTCCCTGGGGCTTACTTTTTTTTACATGGGGGCTACTCTCTGACCCCCCTGACCAGGGGACCACCACCTCCCTGAGGCATAATCTGAAAATATTGCAGGGGCTGCAGTGACCCCCATGCAGACCCAGGGGGTGCCCCTTTCCTGGGGCTTTAATGTTGATGAATGGGGGGCCGCGTGGACCTCCCCAACCCCGGGGAACGTCACCTCCCTGGGGCTTTTGCAAATTTGAATGTGGGGGCTGCATGGCCCCCATGCAGCACTTTGGGACCACCAGCTCCCTGGGGCAAGTGACAAAAAAGGAGAGGGGCCACACAGCACTCTTCTTGGAGCCAATAATAGCCCTGGGGACCTCCAGCCCCGAGGGCGGCCTCCTGCAAAGTCCCGGCGTGTCTACCCCTGGGACATTGCAGGAGCTTTAAAGCTCCCACCAAGACATAGCAAACTCTGCTCCACTTCTAACAAGTTTACTAGAAGCGGTGCAGAACTGCTTTTGGACAGAGGGAGCTGCATGTTCAAAAAGCCCAAAAGCAATGCCGGCTCCCACAGAGATCTGGCAGCAACTGCGGGCGCCTTCAGGCTCCCCAGCGGTCCCTAATGTGAAAAACTGGGTGCCCTGGGTGTCACCAGAGCATCCAGTATTGTGCCCAGGCCCGAGGGGGTGGGGTCCCTGGGCCAAAATCCTCCGGGGAGTGGGGCCGGCCGCCCCCCTCCCATATTTAAAAAAATATGTATTTCAATATATAAAGGGCAGGCCCCGAGGGATGGGATCCAATGGGCAAAAATTAGTCCAGGGAGGGGGCCTTGTGGCCCCCTCCCTTCTTTTATTAAAAAAAATATTTTAAAAAAGCCGTGCCCCAGGTGATGGGGTCCGCATGGCCCGCTCCCCATTTTAAAAGCACTAGGCCCCAGGGGATGGGATTTCCTGGGCCTACAACAGGGGACCACATGGACCCTTTCCCTTATAATTTAAAAAAAAAGAAAGAATAAGCTACCGGCATGATGCTGGAGGCCCCGCCCACTTTCTGCACCACTCTGCAATCACGCCTGCTGGTGCACTGCTAGTTGGGGGATGAATTCCACTTTACTCCTGAGGGCCTCAGGACTAAAGTGGACTTCTTCCCCCAACAAGTAGTGCCCCTAGAGGAGCTTTTGCAAAGTGGTGGAGAAAGGGGGTGTGGCCTCCATCAACCTCTTAGCAATCCGGCTGTGTGGGACTTACTTGAGGTAACAGGAGGGGTAGTTAGCCCTAAGCACCCTCAGGATTAAAGTGGACTTCATCCCCAACCAGTAGTGCTCCAGGAGGTGCGGTTGCAGAGTGGTGGAAAAAGGGGGCATGGCCTCTGAAGACCTCTCAGCAATCCAGCTGTGTGGGACTTACTGGAGGTAACAGGAGGGGTAGTTAGCCCCCAAGGACCCTCAGGATTAAAGTGGACTTCATCCCCCAACCAGTAGTGCTCCAGGAGGTGCGGTTGCAGAGTGGTGGAAAAAGGGGGCATGGCCTCTGAAGACCTCTCAGCAATCCAGCTGTGTGGGACTTACTGGAGGTAACAGGAGGGGTAGTTAGCCCCCAAGGACCCTCAGGATTAAAGTGGACTTCATCCCCCAACCAGTAGTGCTCCAGGAGGTGCGTTTGTAGAGTGGTGGAAAAAGGGGGCATGGCCTCTGAAGACCTCTCAGCAATCTTGCTGTGTGGGATGTACTGGAGGTAATAGGAGGGCTTGTTGGCCCCCAAGGATTCTTATCAGCCAAGGGGACTTCATTCCCCAACCAGTAGTGCACAAGGTGGTGCATTTGCAGAATGGTGAAGAAAGGGGGCACAGCCTCCGAAGACCTCTCAACAACCATGCTGTGTGGGACATACTTGAGGTAACAGAAGGAATTGTTGGCTCCCAAGGACGTCCCAAGGAAGATTTTTTAATCTAAACCAACTTTTAAAATGTTTAAAATACTTCAGCTCTTAGTAAACTATGGATGTGTCGCCTTTTGTGCAAAGTACCTGGAATGCATCAAAACAACAAATCGAAAACAGTTGCAGTGGAGATGAGGCACCAAAAGCACAGTGATGCACCGATTCCTTATGTACAGGGAGATGATGCGTCGATTCCTTGCTGCCAGAGGAGGTGATGCATTGATTCCTTGCTGTGGTGCAGAGGAGGTGATGCATTGATTCCTTGCTGTCATGGGAGGTGATGTGTCGATTCCCTACTGTGAGGAGAGATGATGCGTCAAATTTCGGACTTGCGTCTTTGATTCCTTACTGCTGGGCAACATCGATGAAGACTTGGCGCACAGGTGCGATGCATGGAAATCCGATGCACTGGAGGTCGGTGTGGCAGCATCAAACAGGAGCTGTGTCGATTTTTTTTAGCCCCGGCACCACAATGCGTCTATTTTTTCAGCCGCGCAGCCGGGCCTGCGTCGGAGTCAGTTTTAGAAAACAAGGGTACCCCAGAGATACGACCGGGGGCAATATAAGCGGTTAGAAAAACAATGGTCAAGGTGAGGCCCAAATAGGTCCTCGGGTAGCCTAGGCTACTGTCGATCAAATAATGGCTTTCGTCTAGGCAAGAGAGAACAATATATGCAGGGACACAAGGTTGTGGAAAAGATAACACATTTATTAACATCATAAATGGTATATCATCCACATTATTATCAAAGGATCTAGTCCTGGTACTCACATATCAAGTGGGGTTGCATGAAAAGTGAAAAGTGCTGGTGACTTAAAAATTTACATCACATTGACAACGTTATACAAAACTCATGAGAAAGTTTATACACTTTGAGTTTTGGTTGTTAAAGGTCGACGGCGTTTCGATCTCTATTAATTGAGACCATCATCAGGACGTAAAACATGTGAGCATGTAGAATCTAGAGAAGAAAAGAAGACATTGTTCCCTGGAACATATCTAAGAAGGCAGTCATTCGAATCTAGCAGACAGCCGGTGAATTGGTTAATTAAACAATTCGTACGAAAAAATTAAACAAAAACAAATAATTTCTACGGCTTGTGAGGGTAAAGCGATATCCAAGCGTTTTACATATCAAGGCTTGATTGTAATGCACAAGTATACATGGTTCAATTGTGGAGTCAATCAATCTCGTAAAAAGTAATAATCCCGTGAACCAATGGTGGGATCATGAGGGCGCAATACAGAAGTGCGCAATACAGAAGTGTACATCGGGTTCAACACTATGTTGGTCTCGGTAACAGAACGTGCTGGGAACAGAACTTAAACCGAGTGGTGCATAGTGAATAAGTGAAGCGGGGACAGCATATGCCCAAAGGATACGAGGCGGTGGTGCGGCCCGGGGGTGAGTGTACAAGCAGTTACCTGAGTACTTCAAGGAGTGGTAACTGCAGCACGGGGCTGAAATCAAGGGGCAATCTGCAATAAGGAAACGATCAGTGAGCGCAACCAACAGGGTAGGATTAACCTGTGGCTAGTGGCTGAGCAGACAGGGACTCCACTTACCAAGCCAGTAAATGAGCAACCGTGGGGTCTGAAATCAAGAATGAGCCAAGTCGAAGGTAATTCCGTTTGGTGGCCAGCTGTAAGAAGAGGGGTACATATCAGAATAGGAAGGGGCGCGTGATCACTGCGGGCGTACGGGGTGAGCAAAAAGCAACAGAACTTACTTGGCTCAGGGGAGGTGCTGCGAGGTCCGGGTTCCCTCCGGTACCGTATTGAGGCTGAGTCAGGCTCGGAAGAGTAGACGCTGCTAAGTCAGCGTGCTCGTGTGAGTCCTGTGCTACCGTGCCTGAAGTATGGTGACGCTCGGTAGTGACGTCAGACGTATGCTCAGTTACGAGCGCCCCGTTAGGGCGGCCATGTTAGGTGAGGGGCAGGCAGGGACCTAATTGAGAGTAGTGCCGCTGATGGCACAGTGAGGGGAGGGAAATTACGTGGCCATGGTGATACATAGAGTTAAAAAACATTGGAAAACGGGGAATTAGCCACATGAGGATAGGCATACAGGATGGGTAGAAAGCATATATATATACACACAAGAGGAAGTTAATAGTTAAAAATTCAAAAAATAAAAATAAAACTGTTTCAGGGCATGTCCAGAATATATTACACAGTAGCTGGAAGAAAAATGCTACAGTATCTGATTCCATTCCTCTATGGTATTGAGTCCATGTTGGATTGAGCGGCATTTAAACATCCAGTTGCACTCCAGTCTGTTCAGGGTGGCTCGAGGATCACCACCTCTGGGGCTTGGGTGCAACATGTCAACAACTTGCCATTGGAGATCCTGTTCAGAGTGTCCTTTCTCCATGAAGTGCACCACCAACGGTGCAGTGATAGTTTGACATCGGATTCTGCTCCTGTGTTGGCCGATGCGTGTTTTTATTTTCTGAGTGGTTTGTCCGATATACAGAAGATTGCAAGGGCATTGGATGCAATAAATTACATTAACCGAATTGCAGTTAGAGAAAAATCAAGTTTGTGAGTAGTGGTGCCATAAACAAACTCTTTAGTGTTTTTTGTGAAAGGGCATGCAACACAATTTCCACATTTGTAATGTCCTGTAACTGGTGGTAAGCCAAAACACGAACGTACAGTGACTGCATTGTTGGGTGGCTTAAATGCCCTAACAAGATGGTCTTTGATGTTACGCCTCTCTTAAATGAGAATAGGGGAGCCTCCTTAGTGATGTTAATTGAGGTAAGGAGAGGCCAATGTTTTTTGATTAGTTTAGTTATTTTGTTGCTGGCAGGCCCAAAGGTAGTGACACATGGGATACGTGTCTGAGTTTTTTTGGGGGTGGGCTCCAAAAGAGTCTCCCTATGTGTATACCATGCCCTTTTCATCGATCTTTTGACCAGCCGGCGGGGGTAGTCTCTGCTCATAAGTTTTTCGCACAGAATGTTTGCTTCCCTAAGGTAATCCTCTTTGAGTTTGCAATTTCTGCGAATCCTGAGGAATTGCCCATAGGGCAAACCATCTCGTAATGCTCTAGGATGGTTGCTTTTATAGTGTAGGAGGGTGTTGCGTTCTGTGGGCTTCCTATATAAGGTAGTATAGAGACCACCTTCTGCTGATTTAACAGTCACGTCCAGATAGCTAATCTGCGTGATGTCAAAGGAATACGTGAACCTAAGGTCAGGCTGGCAGTTATTTAGCCATATGCAGAAGGATTCGAGTTCCATGGATGAGCCCTGCCAAATCATGAAGACATCATCGATGTATCGATGCCAATTTCTGATCTTACTGCGATAAGGGTTACATTGATTTAATACATGTGTGATTTCCATATCGTCAACAAATAGTATAGCGAAATTGGGGGCAAAAACAGCCCCCATGGAAGTCCCCTTTGCATTGTTTGTAATATTTTTCTTGAAACATGAAGTAATTTTGGGTCAGGGCTATCGTCAACAAGTCTATGATAAAGTCACTAGGGACTTTGTGTGGTCTGGGTCTGTTCTCAAGATGGTTTTGGATAACACGAATGCCTTTGTCTTGTGGAATGTTCGTGTAGAGTGATTCTATGTCTAGTGTAACTAGCAGCTCTGATCTGGGGTCATAGAGTTCATGTTCAATTAGTCTGATGAATTGTGTAGTATCCTTAACGTAGGCTACGGTTTCTTGTACCATGTCACGAATGAAGAAATCGATATACCGGCCCAGAGGTTCAAGGATGGAACCACAGCCTGATAGGATGGGTCTACCTGGAGGGTTGTTGGGATTCTTGTGGACTTTGGGCAGTGTATATATTACTGGTGTTCTAGGGTTCTTATTGTTAAGAAATAAAAACTCATTATGGCTGATAAAGCCTGTATCCTCAGCCTCCTTGGTGGTAGTATGGATAAGGGATTGGATTTCGAGTAAGGGGCTATGCGCAAGGGACTCATAATGGGTGGCATTATTGAGTTGGCGCATGATTTCTTTGTCATAGTCAGTTTTGTCCTGAATTACAATCCCCCCTCCCTTGTCACAAGGTTTGATAATGATGTCATCCATTTTTTTCAGTTTAAGAAGGCTCTTTTTTTCTTCAAGACTGACGTTGTAAGGGATAAAGTTGTGAAGGTTTCTTAGTTCGTCAAGGTCTTTCAGAACTAGGTTCTCAAAAGTAATGACCTCTGGTGGGAGGCAACCAGTGGGAGGGTTAAACGTCGATTTTGGGCGTAGTCCTGTGGTGTCATATTTCGGCGGTAGGTCTTTATTCAGAAAGAATGATGTAAGTCTTATTTTTCTGAAAAATTGGTACATTTCAAGTTGCATATTAAACCAGTCAGGTTTTACTGTAACCACGTAAGAGAGTCCTTTACTAAGAAGTGCTATCTCAGATGAGGCTAATTGATGACTGGATAGATTGAAAATAGGAATGGATTCCATGGGTGGGGGTGCAGAGGTGTCTACTGCTTCAATTGCATTCAGTATTGATAACCCCATTGGTAGAACTTCCGCCGTGTCTGGCGTTCTCCAGGGGGGAAGTTGTAGCGTGGTTTGGTTCGTCCTCTCTCTGTTTGGAAAGGTTGGCCTCTCCCTAAAAAATTAGGGTTGTGAGGTGCTGAGCTGGGACCTGCACCTGGGTCTGAGGCGTCAGAGTCAGCGGATGATTCAGAAAAAGTCACAGGCTGTCTATTCTTAAATCTACCCCAGGTGCCTGTCTGTTGTCTGGGTGCGGATTGGGGGTTGGTAAAGAAGTCCTCTCTAAGGTAGGGGTAGGTTTTCTCTTTACCATAATTTTTTATGTCTTTAGTGACTTTTGTAGCTTTTTATGATGCTCGAATTTGTGAAAGTCTGAGATAGTCCTTTCTAGTCTCTCAAGAATGCTTTTGGCGTCTGAGAGATTCTCGAGTTCTAGTATTGATTTCTCTAATGCTAGTATTTCCTCAAGTTCTTTTTTACTGTGTTCAAGAGCAGTATCTATACCAAGCACCATCCAGTGCCTGGAACAAGTTGTGCCAATGTGTGCAAAACCGTTTTTAAACTTGGGATCTTGCAAAAAGATGGCAGGGGTATTACGGACTTGTAACCCTATGGGTATAATGTCAGCTTTTAAATATTCTGTTAACATGCGTGCATGAAGTTCAGTACGAATGTGTTTCTTTTAGATGTTCTAGGGCCGTTATTTTCTCGGTAGCGACATCCGTGGGGATTGGTATCGGTACTGATGTTTGAAACAGGGACGGGCCACTAGTGATTCTTGCAATATACTCCTCTGTATATGTAGGTGTTGACATATTCAGGGGTATAGGGAAGGAATTCAGGGGAGTTATATTTATACACGTAAAAAAATAATTAAATAAAGAAAAATGAACCACTCACAAGGAAGTGGTAGTAACCCTCGCAGTGCGGCTACTGCACGTAGAGTATGTTTTAGAAAACAAGGGTACCCCAGAGATACGACCGTGATCGATCACGGAAGGATGTGCGTGAGCGCAACATTTTAAAACTGTGTGATGGATTATAACGACGTGTAAAGGAGTTGTAATGGAGGACCGGTTTGAGCACAGGCAAATCAACAGATGTCACTATACCCCTGACGAAGGGAACATCCCGAAATGCATTGGGTGATTTTAAATAAAATCGTGACATGAGGAAGCATGTAATTCTCCTGTGTTTTTTGTGAAAAACCACGAATAAAGATGAGAATGAGTAGAATGAATTGAAAAAAATCAGGAGAAAAGGTGAAAAATAATGGAGAAACATATGGAATAATTGAGGAGTCAAACATGAATTTGATTTATTGAATTCATTCGTGAAGGTCGTGGCTGTGCCGCTTGATGGGGCCTCAATGTGGCTCCTTCGTGTACCTTCTATATTGCAGCGCAATTGGGCGGAGCGCGGAGCAAGTGTGCACGCCAACAGAGTGTTTAAATTACGTAGTACATTAAGCTTGGAGTACAGACAATAACGGAGTACAATGGTGTGCATCTCACCACTTCTGATTTGTATTTGAAGTAGGTGCACTTGCCAGGTTGACATGCCAGTTTAAAACTGCATTTACAGACACTGCAGTGGCAGGCCTGGGACGTGGTTACAAGGCCACACATGTGCATTAATCAGCAGTGGTGAAGTGCCCAGAGTTAAATAAAAAACCTGTAAAAACAAAATGCAGCACATTGTCAAAAACACGAGGCCAGAAGCAAAAAAGACAGGGGAAAAACATACTAAAGATGCCAGGTCTAACATATATAATATTCTGTGTGTGTGCATGTGCGTGTGTATGTGTGTGTGTGTGTGTGTGTGTATGTGTTTGTGTGTGAAGGGAGCATGTGTGGGAGAGTATGTGTATGTCAGGTTCTGTACGTGTCTGTGTGAGTTATGGTGGAGGTTGTGTGGGTGTGACTGTGTGTGTATAGGATTGTTTGGTTGTGTGGGTCACTGTGTCTGTGGGATTGTGAGGGAGGGTATTACCCGATTTGTGGGGGTTGTGTGTGTGTTTGGCATTGTGGGGGTGTATGGATATATGTGTGTGGTTGTGTTGGGTTCTGTGGGTGAGTAAGTGTGTGTGGGGTTGTTAACATCTGTCTATGTGTGTGAGTGTGTGGATGTGTGACTGTGTGTATGGGATTGTGTGGTTGTGTGAGTGTCTGTGTGTGTGTGTGTCTATGTGTGTATATATCATTTTAAAAAACAGTTGTGTGGACTTCGCAGATCAATCGCAAGTCACATGAGGCCATGCTAAGCGCCGCGATAATGCCGCAAATCCAACTTATGATCAAAAAATAATTTCTTTAACAGTGTCAGCTACAGGGGGGATCCCTTTGCAACACCCTAAACCTGTCCACGGGGACAGGGTACATCTACCCTGCCCCATCAACCTTTTCTATTAATTATTTTGAGGACACTGGGACTAAGTCCCCAAGTCTGAAGATGGTGGCTTCAACTTGCTGTTCAAGTAGCGGCCAGCCAATCACAATGTGAGCTTGCTTCGCAGATTTGCAAATCTAACGCAAAGGATTTGCAAAGGATCCTCAGTGTGAAATATACATAATTTGTGTGCCTTAATTGCTCAAAGGCTACTGAATTAATTCTCCCAACACCACAAAAATCAATCTCTGCGGGCGTGGCTTCGGAGCTGATCGTGATGGCCGCACTCCATTAAGGCTCTGTGACTCCCCGGGCTCCAGCCCACAATTAATCCATCACAAAATCCGAAACTCATGTCGGAAATAGATTCACGAACATAAGAGACCCAGAAGAAGGAGACACCGGAAAAACAGCGAACTCTAGAGGTGGAGTCTGCCTGTGCCTGGAGGTGCGGCCTGGGAAGGAGGTGATGCCTCGGCCTAAATTTGTGCATGAGCCCGGCCGGCAATGCCGAAGATACTGGTGAGGGTCGAAGAGTCCCAGAAAGCTTGAGTCCTGTGACCGCTGACCGAGGGACCAGCAGGACTGTGGACTGCTCGGCACGGGACCACGTAATAGGTTCGGAACACCAAGATTGAAAGAGTGACGCAGGAGGGCCGAGTCAGAACCGCGGGCAGGTAGACGCCCAGCAACATCAGCCATCATTGGAATCAGTGGAATGGGACCGATTCAAACCAGTGTGCAACCCCCAGTGAGTGTGCGCGGAGGTGTCAGAGTCACCAAATAAAGCATTGGCTAAGGCGCACGCATAGCGCAAGATACAGCACAGAGGAAAGTAATAAAGGAAGGGCGGACAGCGCATTATAAGACGGCGCCGGCAAATTGAAGAGCAGGGGGTGGCAGCTGAAAAGCAGAGACTTGGGCCACAGCGGACGCGAGTGGGCAAGTAGGAACCCCCAGTGAAAACTCAGTTGCCACACGAAGCAGAGGTATTGTGCAACTGTGGGAGCTACCGGACTTAGCAGCTGCTTACGCGGAAGCCAGGAAATGCAGCTTGCAGGAGGATTGCAGTGAAGGAGAGCCTACCTACACCCTGAAGCTGTGAAGGTGAGGAATTGGAGCCATTGCTTGTCCATGTGCTGAAGCGGGCCAGACGAACCACTACTTGGGTCCTGGTAGGGCCCAGTCGATAGAAGAGTAAGTCCCTCCCGGGGATCCGGGTAGCCCATTCCTGCGTACCACACAAAAGGGATCAGGAAAGCGCCGAGAGGAGCTCGAATGCACTGGTCAGAACCAAGGCCACGGTCAGAAATGCAGACCACCAAAGATTACAGACGCTCCTGTTTGCCGAGTCTAAGACACAATCAGAACTACACAGAGGGGCCATGGGCCAGGGAGTATATAACATCTGAGTGGGCCCTAGAATATCATTAGTCAACTGGCCATAATGTCCGGGAATAAAGGAGCAAAGGGGACCCTCCAAACCAAATTGGATAAGTTAGCAATGCAGAAGCGGACCGAACCAGATGCCCTCGGCAAGGGGGAAGAAGAAATAGGACAGGGGCCGGAAAGTGGCGAACCGTCCCTGAAAGATATTATGGAGGCCATAGTGGGAATACGGACATCTCTAGAAACGAGAATGGACTCTTTCACGACTGAGGTAAAACTGATGACGGCAGACATGCACAACATAAGTGAAAAAGTTAAAAACATGGAGGTGGTCACTACAGAGTTAAGTGGAGAGACAAACCAAATGCATCGAGAAATCAAAGAACTCCAAGTGGCCAGCAAGAAAATGGAGAGGCTACTGGATGATTATGAAGGCCGCGCACGAAGGAATAATATCAGGATACTTGGAGTTCCCGGAAAGGCGGAGGGATCAGCGGCTGACCTTTTTGTCAAAACCCTTATTTGCGACTATTTAAAACCAAAGACCCTATCCACGTATTTTACAGTTGAAAGAGCGCACAGGATTCCTGGAGGTAGGCCGAGGCCAGATGCCCCCCTAGGCCCCTACTGGCGAGAGTTTTAAATTTCAGGGACCGTGACAACATACTGCAAACTACTCGCATGGCCCCGCCGATCAAGTATGAAAACAGTGAGGTCACCTTCTACCCGCATTTCACTGTCACAGTACAGAAAATAAGGAGCACCTTTTTGGAGGTAAAGAAACAACTACGTGAAAAAGGTATCTGATACTCAATGTTATTTCCGTTGAAGCTTAGAGTCGAGACAGAGGAAAGATCCTGGTTCTTTGAAACGCCGGAATCAGCAGCAGACAAGCTGGAAGGATGGAGACCGGCACGAGACCACAATCCTAGAAAGGGAAAAGAACACTTTCCAAATACTAAACACTCACAACAAGGCGGACGATACGATCCATCATCAAAGGAGACCGAGGGGACCGGCGCACAAGGCTGAGGGACGGGCGGACTCAACGCCACAACTGGACTGAATTGAACTGAGAACGATAAGTGACTCTATTGAACTAAAATTGATGAGTGATTGAGACATGAGAATACATTGATTGGAGGGGTGGGAACCGGGTGGTCCGGTCCGGGGGCCTCTCCCCAACATTACCTTTAGTTAGTTACACGTAGGGCGACAGGCACTCTGCATAGTTGGGGACATGGGCAGTTCTAAGCCCAGAGTGCAGGGGAGCAGGGAGGGGTTTAAAGGGGGTTTTGTTATTGCTATATTGTTTGTTTGCTACAGATTCACACACAGTGGGCAGGGACAAATAAGGGATAATGGGTGGGGAACAGGCTCAGTCGGACTAATTGATTATGACCAGCCCCCTTGGCTAAGCACATTCGATATGGGGAAAAGGTTGGAGGCCACACTTGGTGGTGAGTGATGATCAGTATCATGGATACCACAAGTGAGAAAAGATTCAGGCTCCTGTCCTGGAATGTAAATGGGTTGCAGGAAAAACTAAAAGGAGGAATCATTTTGCAGTTCATTAAACAACACACCCCGGAGGTAGTACTACTCCAAGAAATACACCTAATAGGAAATTTGTGCAAGGCCCTGGCTAGATGGGGCTACCAATTCGTGGCACACTCAGGGTTTACCACGGGTTTGCGGGGAGTGGGTATTATGAAGAAATGGTCTTTCCCCATGACAATAGACCATATCTACACTGATAACTTGGTGAGATGCACGGCGGTGTCTGGAAATTGGGAGGGCAAATTGCTGACCATAATATCGATGTATTCACCGCCAGGACTGCAAGAGGCTGCATTCAGAGACCTGGGGAAAGCACTGCTAACGTTCTCCAGTGTGAAATTGGTAATAGGGGGAGACCTTAACTCCGTAATGTCAGGGAGATTAGATCGTTATCCACCCAGGGATATAGCTTCCCTGGATGCAGCTCCCGCATTTCCTAGACGCCATGGGACTGGTGGACGCATGGAGAATACACCATCCCACGGAAACACAGTATACATTCCACTCTGGGGCCCATAATAGCCTCTCTCGAATTGATTACATCCTCAACCCGGTGGATAAAGTACGATACATTAAAGAGATCCGACACCTAGCAAGAGGCATATCAGACCATTCCCCGATATGGGCGCAAGTAGGGATTTGGAAAGGCTGCTGTACTAGAGTGGCTCCAATTCATCCCTGGCATCTTTTAAACCCTAAGATTAAACTGAAGATTACTCAGGAAATATATCATTAATTTAGTAAAAATGAAGGATTGTCGAATCGGCCCAAATCCTCTGGGAAGCCTTCAAAATAGTGATTTGGGGTCATGCGATTTCCCAGATAGGAACGAAATGCTAGACTACTCCGGCTAGAAGAAGACATACTGAAATTAGAGGGTGAAATCACCACATCAGTTGAACAAGATAAGACACACATTCTTAATCTGAAGAAAGAAGAATATAGGAGTGAGGCAAGAGACATGGCTAGAACATTGAACAGACAAAAGTTGGGACGTATATATGAGCAAGGGGACAAAGCGGGGAAACTGTTAGCTTGGCTAGACAAGTGAGAACTGGCGAGCCGGCTGGACACAGAGCTGCTAGTGGATTCTGGGGGGTGTCTTACGGATACACAAGATATTGCGGATGAATTCGCCAAGTATTACGAACAACTCTATTCATCCAGGTTCACTAGGCAAGACAGTGAAGTGAGGGAGTTGCTGTCCGAAATGCATCTACCGGTGCTAGCGGAAGAAGATAGAACTCTTCTAGAGAGCGACCTCGCACAGGACGAAATAGCTCAGGCCATACGTACTCTCCAGACAGGGAAGGCGATGGGCCCAAATGGCCACCCGATCGAGCTCTACAAGCTGTGGCTGGATAAAATAGCCCCCCACCTTAAGACAATGTATGAGGAGAGTTTTGAAATGGGACTCCTTCCGCAAGATCAAAGAATAGCCACTCTGGTAGTGATACACAAGGACGGAAAACCCCAAAATAGATGCGCATCATATCGACCTATATCACTGCTGACTGCAGAGGCCAAAATACTGGCCAAATTGCTGCCCAACCGGATGGTCCGGGTTACTTATTTCCGGACTGGTCCACCCTGACCAGTCGGGATTTATGCCGTCAAGGAACACATCTTTGAACGTACGGAGACTGCATGGAGTAATGGGAAGGGTAGAAACCATAAAAGAAGAGGCGATGGTGGTATCCTTGGATGCTACCATGGCGTTTGACACCATAGAGTGGTCATATCTCTTTGAAGTCCTGGAGAAATTTGGCTTCGGTCCTAAATTTATTAGCCGGGTCTGGCTCATATATGCAGACCGCCTTTCACAAGTCGTAGTTAACAATAAAAAATCAGACACTTTCCATCTCCATAGGGGAACGCGACAGGGATGCCCCTTGTCCCCGCTTTTACTTGCACTCACCCTAGAGCCCCTAGCTTATTGGATCCGGAGGGACCCTGTAATTTGGGGACTACGCTGGACAGAGGAATGGGAGGATTGTATCTCACTCAATGCAGATGACATCTTGTTGTACCTGGCCTCTCCAGTGAGATCCCTACATAGGGTTCTTAACATCTTTACTAACATTGGTACCTACTCCGGATACACCATCAATTGGTCAAAATCACTCATATTTGTACTGAAGGGAAACCCACCTGCCCTGCCAAAAGACTACAAGGTAACGATAGCCACAGAAGGATTTAAATATCTAGGACTGTTTATAACTAAAGACCCTAAATTGTATTACACGTCTAACTTGTTGCCACCACTACAGCGGCTGATGATGATGTGGAGCACTGGAAGTCTCTTCCATTGTTGCTACTAGGCAGGGCGGAGCTCTTTAAAATGATGTCGTTGCCTCGCTTCTTGTACTCCTTCAGAATTCACCAGACCTCGTCCCCGCATCATACTTTAGAATGGTGGAAAGTGCACAGAGAACACTGGGGGAAGTAGTCCACCACGAATATCATTCCCAAAGCTAGTAAAAGGTTGGTATGATGGGGGAATTGGGCTGCCAAATATTAAAAAGTTCTACTGGGCAGCACAATTAGCTGCCATTAATCATTGCATATACCGACCTCAGAATGATCCAGGATATGCTATGGATAGAGTGGTTCTTGCCTGGTAGCAATTATACACAGGCGTTGTATTCCAAACCCACGAAATTCCAACTGACAGGCCTCACAAAGCATTCTGTTCAGATGTGGCATTCAGTTCACAAGAGTATGGGATGGGCATAACACAGACCACCCCGCTGTGGGACTTGGAACAACTGGGCTCCCTCTGGAGAACGAAGGGTTTTGATAAATGGGATACTATCGGGATTTCTCGGGTGGGCGATCTTTGGGAAAAAGGGGAGGTGGTACCCTTCGTGACTCTCCAACAGAGTCATGAACTGGCAGACACTGAGAACTTCCGGTATCTGCAGGTACGACATGCTTTGCAGGCGGCAATCCCAAGGGGAGAGACCCCTCCTGAGGCCTCTCCTCTCGAGGATAGACTGCTGGACGGGTATATGCCAAGAAAAGCAATTTCCCTGACATATTCAAAACTGATTAATCATTCGCCTGAGGAGGACTGGCAGGAAGCACTGGCATCCCCTAGGGAATTGGCAATATCCTCTAAACTAAAATTAGTACAGTTGAAAATATTGCACAGAATATACGTCATGGGGCCAGCCCTGGTCAAGATGGGATATAGAAACGACCCTGGCTGTAGAAGACTATGTGGCCGAGAAGGCACGTTCTTCCATGTAATATGGGAATGCCCAAACATTACTAGGTACTGGAGTGATGTCGTCTCGTGCATAGGGGAGGTAATGGGAGAGAGCATAACAGCTGAGGCCAAAAGATGTCTATTAAACATATGGGAATCGACAGACTTGAGTAGCAAAGAGAGAACATGGGTGACACTGGGTCTGATGGTCGCCAAGAGAAACATAGCAAGAAAATGGGGGGCACAAGCTGTCCCGACATTGATAGAATGGGAACGTGATATGGACTGGTGCATGTTCAGAGAGAAAACTGTATATACATCGAGAGGGTGCCTGAGAAAGGGGATGCAAATATGGGGTAAATGGAACGAATACAGAGGAGATATATATATACTGCCCAGACTACCGTCGTAGCTCTCCCCAGATGAATTAGAACCTTAATGTGCAGAAGAACTCTAACCGGGAGAGGTATTATCTATTGAAGCCAACCTATGTGTTCCACTTCACTGACTGCTGTGATGCTATGTCATAATATCTGTGAAATCTGTATTGTTGTTTTTTGTAACAATAAAAAGAAATTAAAAAATAAAAATCAATCTCTCTAGACCAGGGATCTCCAACCTTTTCTGTAGTGAGAGCTAGTTCTGATCAGTGAAAATCATTGTGAGCTACTGAAGGTCAAGCCAATCTGTGCATTGTTACTAGACACCCCCACGCCCAGCTTCATTGACTTTAAGATTAATTTCCATAGAGCCTGATACTATGGTTTGAACAAAATACATTGACTAAGGGCACTATGACAGGCTACCATGTGTGTCAGTGTGAGCATGGTAGTTAGGCTCAGAGTTCACATGTACAAATACATTGAATTCAGCAGTTATAGTTACCTGAGCAAACTATAACTTACGCCCCCGCAATTCACTGTTATGACCTCACATATTACATCACTCATGACATCGCCAGTGACATCACTGATTACATCACTTATGACATCTCCAGTAAGTTTGAGTGTTTTATAAAGGTTTCTTTGATCTACATATATATATATATATATGATTGACAAAGGCTTCTGTGAAGCCGAAACGCATCTCTCCTGTCGTGGGGTCGTGGGAGACCCGAGAAAATAAAAAGACCATATTCCTACAGCCTTGAGTGTGTGCCTTCTTCGTTGAAGCAGAATTGTATCTTTGATATATATATATATATATATATATATTCACTGAAAAAACCATAGGTTTTAGGGACAGTTATAGTTATTTGGACATTTCACTCGTACAAAACCATAGAAATTCCCCTGTTATAGTTAGTTCAGCTAACTATAACTCGCGCCACGCAATGCACTGCTGATGACGTCACATATTACATCACTCATGACATGGTCAGTGACATCACTGATGACATCACTGATGACATCTCAAATGACATCACTGATGACATCACTGATGACATCATCCAGTGACTGTGTGTTTCTGTAAAGTTTAAATATGTTTAATATATATAGGGAAAGGCGTATTGAAGAATGAGTGGGTGTATAAGTGTCTGATTGGATGATTTAGTACGTGAGTGACTGACTCTACAAGTGAGTGATTAAATGTATCTTACTGAATGCCTGGGTTAGTGACTAAACTGTGTGAATGTCTGTATCCGTCTGTCTGTTGGTTTGTAAGCGGCTGCATGGCTTTCTGAATAGCTACATGAGTGTCTACATGGGTTATTGATTGATTGTCTGAGTATCTGTATGGGTGCCTGAGTGTTTGTGTGGGTGGGGTGTGTGTGACTCTGTGCATAGATGTGTGAGTTGGTGATTCACTGGGTGCATGGTTTCAAGAGTGCATCTGTGATGGACTGTATGGGTGGGTGAGTGTGTGTATGGGTGTGTTAGTGATTGAATGTATATCTCAGTGGTACATGTGTGAGTAACTACATATGTGAAAGGCAGTATATATGTGTGTTGGAGTATATAAATGGCTATAAGTGAGTGTGTGATTGTGAGAGTGGCTGTATGGATGAGTGTGTACTTGTATCAGTGATTGTATAAGAGCGTAAGAATGTGCTAGTATTTGTATGAGTAAGTGAGCTGGTGTGTGTATAACTGTATAGGTGAGTAAATGGGTGTGTGATTAAGATTTTTGCATGACTGACTAGGTGTGTGAGTACCTCTATGGATGAGTGGCGGTGTGTGAGTGTTTATATAGGTGTATGAGTGCATATGATAGTCCTGTACTGAGTGACTAAGTATGAGTGACTGTACGGGTGAGTGAGTGGATGTGTGTGTAGACCTAAGAATCAGTGAGTGGGTATGTAGTTTTTGGTGTTGGAGTGTCTATGGTTTTGAGAATGGCAGTCTGTAATTTAGAGTGGGTGTATCAAAAGTTATATTAGGGTGTGAGAAGATGCATGAAATTATCACATGGATGATGTCATCAATGATGTCATTTGAGATGTCATCAGTGATGTCATCAGTGATGTCACTGACCATGTCATGAGTGATGTAATATGTGACGTCATCAGCAGTGCATTGCGGGGCGCGAGTTATAGTTAGCTGAACTAACTATAACGGGGGAATTTCTATGGTTTTGTACGAGTGAAATGTCCAACTAACTATAACTGTCCCTAAAACCTATGGTTTTTTCAGTGAATTTCAAAGGTTTTTAAATGCTAATTTCTAACTATAACGTGTCTGAAACCTATGGTTTTTTCAGTGAATTTCAAAGGTTTTTTAAATGCTAATTTCTAACTATAACGTGCCTGAAACCTATGATTTTTTAAGTGAATTTCAAAGGTTTTTTAAATGCTAGTTTCTAACTATGCCTACAGAGGTAGGACATGTGAAGAAAGAAGAAAAAACGCACAGAAAGAAGCAAAAGATGGGCAGAAAGAACCAACAGAGGAGCAGAAAGAGGCCTTGTTGCAAAATCATCCTGTGCCCACAACTTTTTCAGACGGGTACTGGTGGTAACTGACTCTGACTAACCAGAGCCAGTGCTATGCTAAAAGACACTTAGAATACAGTGAAAACACCTACATACACTAGTGAACACTATGCGTTGGGGTACCCCTGTGATTAGCATGACCTCCTCTGCAAGTCCCTAGTACATAATAGGGCAGGGGATTAAAACTACCTCTTAAAACGCGCTACAGGGCGCGTTTGCACAGTGGTGAAGGGAGGGGGGCCTGAGGTGACATGTGTGCACACGCACCCCGTGGTGCGTTTTAAGTTGCGGGATTAAGTCCCTTGAATTCTGAGGGTCCCTGGGGCCCAACTAGCCCCCAGGTACCTACAGTTAGGACCACAGTGCTGAGTTGCAGAGAGGCGTTCCGAGGCCACGCACCTTTTTTCACCTCTCTGCAACGCAACTCTGTTGTGCTTACTGAAGGTACCTGGTGGGCTAGTTGGCCCCAGGGTCCCTCAGGATTCAAAGGGAATTAATTCCCCAACTTAAAACGCACCACAGGCGTGTTTGCGCACATGTCACCTGAGGCCCCGCCTCTCCCTTCACCACTGTGCAAACGCGCCCGTGGTGCATTTTAAGTTGGGGGCTTAGGTCACCTTGAATCCTGAGGGTCCCTGGGGCCCAACTAGCCCACTAGGTACTTCCAGTAAGCACCACAGGCCTGCGTTGCAACGCCTGTAACAAATTGTGCAGTTGTGTTTAGGTAGTGAAGAGGGTTGTGCTGGGGGTAGTGTTTTAGGGTTTAGGGTAGTGCAGTGGTGTTTGTGTAGTGTAGGGGGTCATGCTGGGGGTAGATTTAGGGTTTAGGGTAGTGCAGTGGTGTTTGGGTAGTGTAGGGAGTCGTGCTGGGGGAGTGTTTTAGGGTTTAGGGTAGTGCAGTGGTGTTTGGGTAGTGTAGGGGTACTGCTGGGGGTAGTGTTTTAGGGTTTAGGGTAGTGCAGTGGTGTTTGTGTAGTGTAGGGGTAGTGTTTTAGGGTTTAGGGTAGTGCAGTGGTGTTTGTGTAGTGTAGGAGGTCGTGTTTTAGGGTTTAGGGTAGTGCAGTGGTCTTTGGGTAGTGTAGGGAGTCGTGCGGGGGTAGTGTTTTAGGGTTTAGGGTAGTGTAGGGGGTCATGCGGAGGGTAGTGTTTTAGGGATTATGGTAGTGCATTGGTGTTTGGGTAGTGTAGGGGGTCGTGCTGGGGGAGTGTTTTAGGGTTTAGGGCAGTGCAGTGGTGTTCGGGTAGTGTAGGGGGTTGTGCTGGGGGAGTGTTTTAGGGTTTAGGGCAGTGCAGTGGTGTTCGGGTAGTGTAGGGGGTCGTGCTGGGGGAGTGTTTGAGGGTTTAGGGCAGTGCAGTCGTGTTCGGGTAGTGTAGGGGGTTGTGCTGGGGGTAGTATTTTAGGGTTTAGGGTAGTGCAGTGGTGTTCGGGTAGTGTAGGGGGTCGTGCTGGGGGTAGTGTTCTAGGGTTTAGGGCAGTGCAGTGGTGTTCAGGCAGTGTAGGGGTCGTGCTGGGGCTGGTGTTTCAGGGTTTAGGGCAGTGCAGGGGTGCAGGGGGTTGTGCTGGGGCTGGTGTTTCAGGGTTTAGGGCAGTGCAGTGGTGTTCGGGCAGTGTAGGGGGTCGTGCTGGGGGTGGTGTTTCAGGGTTTAGGGCAGTGCAGTGGTGTTTGGGCAGTGTAGGGGTCATGCTGGGGCTAGTGTTTCAGGATTTAGGGCAGAGCAATGGTGTTCAGGCAGTGTAGGGTGTTTTGCTGGAGGTGGTGTTTCAGGGTTTAGGGCAGTGCAGTGGTGTTCGTGCAGTGTAGGGGGTGGTGTTTCAGGGTTTAGGGCAGTGGTGTTCAGGCAGTGTAGGGGGTCTTGCTGGGGTTGATGTTTCAGGGTTTAGGGCAGTGCAGTGGTGTTCGGGCAGTGTAGGGGGTCGTGCTGGGGGTGGTGTTTCAGGGTTTAGGGCAGTGCAGTGGTGTTCCGGCAGTGTAGGAGGTCGTGCAGGGGTGGTGTTTCAGGGTGTAGGGCAGTGCAGTGGTGTTCGGGCAGTGTAGGGGGTCGTGCTGGGGGTGGTGTTTCAGGGTTTAAGGCAGTGCAGTGGTGTTCGGGCAGTGTAGGGTGTCGTGCTGAGGGGTGGTGTTTCAGGGTTTAGGGCAGTGCAGTGGTGTTCGGGCAGTGTAGGGGGTCGTGCAGGGGTGGTGTTTCAGGGTTTAGGGCAGTGCAGTGGTGTTTGGGCAGTGTAGGGGGTTGTGCAGGGGGTGGTGTTTCAGGGTTTAGGGCAGTGCAGTGGTGTTCGGCCAGTGTAGGTGGTCTTGCTGGGGGTGGTGTTTCAGGCTTTAGTGCAGTGGTGTTCGGGCAGTGTAGGGGGTCTTGCTGGGGGTGGTGTTTCAGGGTTTAGGGCAGTGCAGTGGTGTTCGGGCAGTGTAGGGGTCTTGCTGGGGCTGGTGTTTCAGGGTTTAGGGCAGTGCAGTGGTGTTCGGGCAGTGTAGGGGGTCGTGCTGGGGCTGGTGTTTGAGGGTTTAGGGTAGTGCAGTTGTGTTCGGGCAGTGTAGGGGGTCGTGCTGGGGCTGGTGTTTCAGGGTTTAGGGCAGTGCAGTGGTTTTCGGGCAGTGTAGGCGGTCGTGCTGGGGCTGGTGTTTCAGGGTTTAGGGCAGTGCAGTGGTGTTCGGGCAGTGTAGGGGGTCGTGCTGGGGGTGGTGTTTCAGGGTTTAGGGCAGTGCAGTGGTGTTTGGTCAGTGTAGGGGGTCGTGCTGGGGGTGGTGTTTCAGGGTTTAGGGCAGTGCAGTGGTGTTCGGGCAGTGTAGGGGGTCGTGCTGGGGCTGGTGTTTCATGGTTTAGTGCAGTGCAGTGGTGTTCGGGCAGTGTAGGGGGTCGTGCTGGGGGTGGTGTTTCAGGGTTTAGGGCAGTGCAGTGGTGTTCGGGCAGTGTAGGGGGTCAAGCTGGGGGTGGTGTTTCAGGGTTTAGGGCAGTGCAGTGGTGTACGGGCAGTGTAGGGGGTCTTGCTGGGGGTGGTGTTTCAGGGTTTAGGGCAGTGGTGTTCGGGCAGTGTAGGGGTCTTTCTGGGGGTAGTGTTTCGGGGTTTAGGGCAGTGCAGTGGTGTTCGTGCAGTGTAGGGGGTCGTGCTGGGGGTGGTGTTTCAGGGTTTAGGGCAGTGCAGTAGTGTTCGGTCAGTGTAGGGGATCGTGCAGGGGTGGTGTTTCAGGGTTTAGGGCAGTGCAGTGGTTTTCGGGCAGTGTAGGGGGTCGTGCTGGGGGTGGTGTTTCAGGGTTTAGGGCAGTGCAGTGGTGTTCGGGCAGTGTAGGGGGTGGTGTTTCAGGGTTTAGGGCAGTGCAGTGGTGTTCGGGCAGTGTAGGGGTCGTGCTGGGGCTGGTGTTTCAGGGTTTAGGGCAGTGCAGTGGTGTTCGGGCAGTGTAGGGGGTCTTGCTGGGGGTGGTGTTTCAGGGTTTAGGGCAGTGCAGTGGTGTTCGGGCAGTGTAGGGGGTCTTGCTGGGGGTAGTGTTTCAGGGTTTAGGGCAGTGCAGTGGTGTTCGGGCAGTGTAGGGGGTTGTGCTGGGGATGGTGTTTCAGGGTTTAGGGCAGTGCAGTAGTGTTCGGGCAGTGTAGGGGGTCGTGCAGGGTGGTGTTTCAGGGTTTAGGGCAGTGCAGTGGTGTTCGGGCAGTGTAGGGGGTCGTGCTGGTGGTGGTGTTTCAGGGTTTAGGGCAGTGCAGTGGTGTTCGGGCAGTGTAGGGGGTCGTGCTGGGGGTGGTGTTTCAGGGTTTAGGGCAGTGGTGTTCGGGCAGTATAGGGGTCTTGCTGGGTGTGATGTTTCAGGGTTTAGGGCAGTGCAGTGGTGTTCGGGCAGTGTAGGAGGTCTTGCTGGGGGTAGTGTTTCAGGGTTTAGGGCAGTGCAGTGGTGTTCGGGCAGTGTAGGGGTCATGCTGGGGGTGGTGTTTCAGGGTTTAGGGCAGTGCAGTGGTTTTCGGGCAGTGTAGGGGGTCATGCTGGGGGTGGTGTTTCAGGGTTTAGGGCAGTGCAGTGGTGTTCGGGCAGTGTAGGGGGTCGTGCTAGGGTATGTGTTTCAGGGTTTAGGGCAGTGCAGTGGTGTTCGGGCAGTGTAGGGGTCGTGCAGCGGCTGGTGTTTCAGGGTTTAGGGCAGTGCAGTGGTGTTCGGGCAGTGTAGGGGGTCGTGCTGGGGGTAGTGTTTTAGGGTTTAGGGTAGTGCAGTGGTGCTTGTGTAGTGTAGGGGGTCGTGCTGGGGGTAGTGTTTTAGGGTTTAGGGTAGTGCAGTGGTGTTCGGGTAGTGTAGGGGGTCGTGCTGGGGTAGTGTTTTAGGATTTAGGTTAGTACAGTGGTGTTTGGGTAGTGTAGGGGTCGTGCTGGGGGTAGTGTTTTAGGGTTTAAGGTAGTGCAGTGGTGTTTGTGTAGAGTAGGGGGTCGTGCTGGGGGTAGTGTTTTAGGGTTTAGGGTAGTGCAGTGGTGCTTGTGTAGTGTAGGGGTCGTGCTGGGGGTAGTGTTTTAGGGTTTAGGGTTGTGCAGTGGTGTTTGTGTAGTGTAGGGGTCATGTTTTAGGGTAGTGCAGTGGTGTTTGGGTAGTGTAGGGGGTCGTGCTGGGGGTACTGTTTTAGGGTTTAAGGTAGTGCAGTGGTGTTTGTGTAGTGTAGGGGGTCGTGCTGGGGGTAGTGTTTTAGGGTTTAGGGTAGTGCAGTGGTGCTTGTGTAGTGTAGGGGGTCGTGCTGGGGGTAGTGTTTTAGGGTTTAGGGTAGTGCAGTGGTGTTGGGGTAGTGTTTTAGGGTTTAGGGTAGTGCAGTGGTGTTTGTGTAGTGTAGGGGGTCATGCTGGGGGTAGTGTTTTAGGGTTTAGAATAGTGCAGTGGTGCTTGTGTAGTGTAGGGGGTTGTGCTGGGGTAGTGTTTTAGGGTTTAGGGTAGTGCAGTGGTGTTTTTGTAGTGTAGGGGGGTCATGTTTTAAGATGCAACGCTCCAATACCTGACCAGTCTGCACTACATAAAACTGCAAAAAAACTAAAAATAAAAAGTGTTTTGCACACTTTTGTCATTGGTCTATATGTGGGCTACACCTGGGTAATATTTGTGCTACATTTGGGCTCTTTTTTCACTGGTGGCCATCTTGGAAGACTTCTTTGTTATGAAGTTTCCTAATTTCCTCATTTACTGCAGTCTCCTCAGTAGGAAATGCTTTCAGTTTTTACTTTGATTCCATCAAGAAGGCATTCAGATGTGTCACACATTTGCCATAAATTCAGAATGTTATTACTCTAGTTGTTCATTAGATCACTGTAGTAAAGCTACTGCTCACCAAGGAGTTAACTGGAAGTCTACTGCTGGTATTGAAAGTGATTGTTTCAGTCTGCATGTCAGAATTTTCTAATGAAATAGAAGAGGATTTGAGATCTCACTTAAAACATGCACTAAATTTTCTTTTTGCAGCACTAACCATAATTTCTATGGCAAAATGAACCCCCTCATTTTGTTCCTTTTCAAATTAAATGTTTTAAGTGTTACCAGTTTATTCCAATCAAGATGGCTTCAGGTGTGCCATACTTTTGTCATAAGTAAGGCTGTTAGCACTCTAGTTGTTCTTTAGAACACTCTGGGAAGCTGCAGTAGAACACAAAGGCATCAACTGACAGGCTGCTCCTGTTGAAATATATCAGGAAGATATTTGAGATCTCACTTAAAACGTGTCCTAATTTTTCTTTCTACAGCACTAACCATAATTTTTATGGCAAAATGAACCCCCTCATTTTGTTCCTTTTTAAATTAAATGTTTTAAGTGTTACCAGTTTATTCCAATCAAGATGGCTTCAGGTGTGCCATACTTTTGTCATAAGTAAGACTGTTAGCGCTCTAGTTGTTCTTTAGAACACTCTGGGAAGCTGCAGTAGAACACAAAGGCATCAACTGACAGGCTGCTCCTGTTGAAATATAACAGGAAGATATTTGAGATCACACTTGAAACATGTCCTAATTTTTCTTTCTACAGCACTAATCATAATTTCTATGACAAAATGAACCCCATCATTTTGTTCCTTTTTAAATTAAATGTTTTAAGTGTTACCAGTTTATTCCAATCAAGATGGCTTCAGGTGTGCCATACTTTTGTCATAAGTAAGACTGTTAGCGCTCTAGTTGTTCTTTAGAACACTCTGGGAAGCTGCAGTAGAACACAAAGGCATCAACTGACAGGCTGCTCCTGTTGAAATATAACAGGAAGATATTTGAGATCACACTTGAAACATGTCCTAATTTTTCTTTCCAGAGCACTAACCATAATTTCTATGACAAGATGAACCCCATCATTTTGTTCCTTTTTAAATTAAATGTTTTAAGTGTTACCAGTTTATTCCAATCAAGATGGCTTCAGGTGTGCCATACTTTTGTCATAAGTAAGGCTGTTAGCACTCTAGTTGTTCTTTAGAACACTCTGGGAAGCTGCAGTAGAACACAAAGGAATCAACTGACAGTCTCTGCCCTTGTTGGATGTACATGTTTTACTGAGAATGTCAGACTTCATTCTCACATGACTGAGAAAGATAATGTGAATTTACAGAAAATATGCTCTCATTTTAGCTTCTGGGGCACCTTCCAAAACTGTATGGGACAAGCATGTGAAAATAGTTTTCTCTCAAACATGATTCATGATATCCCAGCAGAAGGTTTTTCACAGGGTAAAATCACCTTAGAACACACCACAATTCCTGAAATTAGTATGGTACCATCAACAAATGAATTCTAATGTAACTAAAGTCTGTTATCACCCTTTATAGTTCTCCTTTTGGTAACCCTCAAAATCTTCGATTCACTACAATGCATTTCAAAGGGGTACTATCATTTATATTGGTCCCAAGATGGCTGCCAGCAATTCCAGGATGAAGTGATGACAGCCAATCAGATCTCACGATGACATGTGTGGTTAGGCTCCACCCAGATATATATGTGTTTTTACTTTTGATTTTCTCAGCAACTACTGAACGGATTTACACCATTTAACAAAAGGGTTCTTTTGAACCAAGAACTACCTCTTTGCCAAATTTGGTGTAATTCCGTTCAGCAGTTCGGGCTGTAGCCTTGCATAAAGTTTCCTATGGGAAATTGATTTTTTGACTCTTATTTTTTTAATTTCTCCGCAACTACTGAACGGATTTACACCATTTAACAAAAAGGGTTCTTTCTGAACCAAGAACTACCTCTTTGCCAAATTTGGTGTAATTCCGTTCAGCAGTTCGGGCTGTAGCCGTGTCTAAAGTTTCCCCCCTTTTTTTCTCGGCCCCCGCTTGACGAATCACCCTGAGACTTTCAGGGTAGGAGCGGACCGGAGCGGGCCATAAAGTTTGAAAATTTCGTGAAGATTCGTCAACCGACGCAAGAGTTATTTCAAATAGAATGTCGCGGATTTCCTATGGAAAATAGGTCCTAACTATAACTATCTACTGGCGACCGCCAGTAGATAATATATATATATATATATATATTTCTACAAGATGCCCAGAGATGAAGCCGCACTCCGCTGCAGGTAAGTATCACCACTTTATTGAAAACAAACATGCGGCTTCCCATCCCACTTTAGGTCTCTTGGCCTTACGCGTTTCGAAGCGTCTTTGCTTCTTCCTCAGAGGCCGTGTCAGGAACCACAATAATTGCTGCCACATCTTCCCCTGCGTGTTCTGTAAATTCATTGGCTTCCGGTGCGCCCTCTAAATAGATACACATTAATGAAGCACGCTGGGACATGTAGTCTGTTGCACATACTTTACCCTCCAGTGGGTTTGGATTCCTGGCATAATTTGAGACATCTTTCCAATAACCCTCCAGTGGGCTAGATGGAATTTTGCATGTTTTAATAAGTTTCCTGCTGCGCCCACATAGAAATGAGCTTTCCCACTCCTGCGGACCCTTCACTGATTTACGGGCGGTGCGTAGCTTCCACGGCCTGGAACCGCCGTGATATTGTATTTCTACAAGATGCCCAGAGATGAAGCCGCACTCCGCTGCAGGTAAGTATCACCACTTTATTGAAAACATTGCGGGAGCACGCAGGGCACTGTGTTCAGCAGCAAGCAACTGGTTACTCACGTATGCCTCTGAGGAAGAAGCCAGATAGCTTCGAAACGCGTAAGGCAAAAGGACTGAAATGTCGGGAGGAAATGCCACTTTCCTTTCTTAATAAATGGTGTGAAACCTACCTGTATTGGAGTGCGTCCTCATCTCTGGGCAAACGATGGAAACATATATATATATATATATATATATATATATATATATATATATATATATATATATACCAACCAGGCTCTCTCCTCACATACGAAAAGAGTGTGACACTGCTCCGGGGGTCAGAAGAGAACGGCTTTATTTTCTTAAAAGCAATGTCATTGGAAAGTCTCTGGAAACGCAGGGCAGACGCGTTTCCGCCTCAATGGCTTCATCAGTGCCCATTCCAGATTGTTTCTTTGCTGTTCCGGGGGTTCTTCTTAAAGTTGTTCCGCCTGTGACCACTCCCAGTCACATGGTTATTAGCCCTCCTACGCCTCACAGGTGCAAGGCACTTGGCGCTCCTCATCCGCACTGCTGCATTATGGTTGGTGGAGTCCTTCGTAAGAGCCCATACAATAACGGGGCCTCTTAAAACACCTGGTGATGTCCCAAACTTGGTTGGCCTGGATTCACACGCCGCCGCAGCCCTGCGGGTGGTAAAATCGTTCTGTGTCCCCCTTATCAGGCAAACAGTTTTGCCTCCTCTCTCCCCATGCTGGCGATAAAACTCCTCGTAGAAATTAGACGCCGGGGGGGCGACGCGTTGCAGTCTCATGCAGGCACCAGAAGTGCAGGTAAGCCGCGTAGCACCATATCGAGAGGGCGTGTCACTCAGCCAGCACCTGCAGCTGGCACGACATACCAACCAGGCTCTCTCCTCACATACGAAAAGAGTGTGACACTGCTCCGGGGGTCAGAAGAGAACGGCTTTATTTTCTTAAAAGCAATGTCATTGGAAAGTCTCTGGATACGCAGGGCAGACGCGTTTCCGCCTCAATGGCTTCATCAGTGCCCATTCCAGATTGTTTCTTTGCTGTTCCGGGGGGTTCTTCTTAAAGTTGTTCCGCCTGTGACCACTCCCAGTCACATGGTTATTAGCCCTCCTATGCCTCACAGGTGCAAGGCACTTGGCGCTCCTCATCCGCACTGCTGCATATATATATGTATATATATATGTATATATATATATATATATATATATTTCCAGACAACAAATGACGCGGCACTCCAAAGCAGGATACTTGTGAAATTTGTTTAATCACAACACCACTCAACCAACGCGTTTCAGCCCTCACACGGCTTTCTTCACGGTCTGGAAATTGTCTGGAAATTGAATTTGGGCCAGGATCCGGCCCATACGCTGAGCACCCGCTGTTTGAGCGCTCTGAACCGACAGGATCACATTGTGGTGAATATATATATATATATATATACATATATATATATATATATATGTATATATATATATATATACATATTACCTACTGGCAGTCGCCAGTAGGTCGTTATAGTTAGGACCTATTGTCCATAGGAAATTCACAACATTCTATTTCCAATAACTTTGGCGCCGGTTGATGAATGTTCGCGAAATTTTCAAAATTTGTGGGGCGCTCCGGTCCGCTCCTATCCTGAAAGTCTCGGGGTGATTTGTCAAGTGGGGGCCGAGAAAAAAGGGGGTCCCAAAACGTGTTTTCCCCATGCAATTTTCCATAGGAACCTTTAGTCGCAGCTACAGCCCGAACTGCTGAACGGAATTACACCAAATTTGGTAAAAAGGTAGCCCTTGGTTCAGAGTCATGTCGGATAGGGGACATCACCGTATGAACACGGCCATTGCGCCGGGATTAGAGGGGTTTATCACAGCCCTCGCTTTTCTACATGTATGACACTGACAGAGAACAGACTACTTTCATTCTCCACTAAATACTATCGACCATTTGATTGATCGGTGACTACTGCGAAATATATGGTCCCCCTTTTCGGATTAAAGATTATAATAGGGTTTTTTCCGCACTTCGGACAATCCATAATCACTTGGAACAACTACTTCAGACGTACAAGCCTTGAGAAAGTTACTTGTGTAACGAAACACGTGTCGGCTGTTTTCATCAGGCTGTTCCCAACATTTACAACAGGGAGGCTGTATGAACAGGACCTCCGTGGGACTATTAGTGAAAATAACATTTTTGTAAAAATGATATGTCCTTGCTTTTGAATTGCACCTTTTATATTGGGTTTTATGATTGAAATATTTAGCTGCTATTAAATGGAATTTTGCAAATAAGCTATTTTTTGAATTATATTTCAACAGGAGCAGCCTGTCAGTTGATGCCTTTGTGTTCTACTGCAGCTTCCCAGAGTGTTCTAAAGAACAACTAGAGCGCTAACAGTCTTACTTATGACAAAAGTATGGCACACCTGAAGCCATCTTGATTGGAATAAACTGGTAACACTTAAAACATTTAATTTACAAAGGAACAAAATGAGGGGGTTCATTTTGCCATAGAAATTATGGTTAGTGCTGCAGAAAGAAAATTTAGGGCATGTTTTAAGTGAGATCTCAAATCCTCTTCTACTTCATTAGAAAATTCTGACATGCAGACTGAAACAATCACTTTCAATACCAGCAGTAGACTTCCAGTTAACTCCCTGGTGAGCAGTAGCTTTACTACAGTGAACTAATGAACAACTAGAGTGCTAGCGTTCTGAATTTATGGCAAATGTGTGACACATCTAAATGCCTTCTTGATGGAATCAAAGTAAAAAACTGAAAGCATTTCCTACCGAGGAGACTGCAATAAATGACGAAATTAGGAAACTTCATAACAAATAAGTCACCCAAGATGGCCACCAGAGAAAAAAAGAGCCCAAATGTAGCACAAATATCACCCAGATGTAGCCCACATATAGCCCAATGACAGAAGTGTGCAAAACACTTTTTATTTTTAGTTTTTCTGCAGTTTTATATAGTGCAAACTGGTCAGGTATTGGAGCGTTACATCTTACTTGGACCCCTTATTGCATATTTTGCACGAAGTACATGAGATTGATCTTGCGAAACATTGAACTTTACGATTGTTAACCTGAAGTTGCTCTGAACCGGGCTTTGTAACACCCGTTTTTACCTACTGGTTTTAATTAATTCTCACTGTATTGTATTAGGAAAGAGGATTTACTGTTTTTATGTACACTTTTATGATCTATGTTTCTAAATCAGATCAAATAAAGTTTAATGAATTCTATGGCAGGACGGAGGCGAGGATTATGCACATCTTTCCTCACTTTATTTGCATAGCAGTTCAAAGAAAACGTAACACAACAATCATTAAACAAAAGACTACACAACCCATGAACCATTAGGGGTAGTCTCCAAGGCAACTATAGTCCAATCATATCACAGTCCATCGTATATAATATTGTGACGTCCCTTCCGCTTCCTCTTTCTTCACTGCTCGTCAGTTAAGTGCATTCCTTACATTCTTGGCTTAATCTGACGTTGTTGCTGTTTGTATAGCAGTTTCTTGTGCATGTTATTAGCATTATTGCCTTGGTATTGTTTCATATTCCCTGCGCAGCAGGCTCTTGCCCAAGCGCGTTCTCCCCCTCGCAGTTTCTCCCGCTGTGTGCTCTGCGCGCGGTGAGATCCTGTCAGGCGCGTCTGGTCCGAGCGAGGCAGCTCTGTCGAGCGCTCCCGCTGGTCTTTACGCGCGTTTGGGAATCCGGTCACTCCTTTAGTGTCCGCTTGATTCCCGACCAACCCTCGCCTAATTTTGACACCGCTACGCGGTGATTTCCCCACAAGGCCACGTTAGTGACCAGCGCCACCTGGTGGTGGTAATTGGTATTGCGCCTCAGTCTATTCTTATAACAGCTTCGGGAAAGCCCAGCTGTTGGAGCACCGGCGAGGGGCTGTCTTAAGGATTTTAAGGGCATTTGTTCTGTGCTCACACCCTCTGCTATCATATCTTCTCCAGAAGACCATTTTAACTCCTCCTACCAGGAAGTGGAGGAGGAATGGCCCCCCAACTTCTCCCTCCAGCAGTGGACCAAGCCCTCTCTCTGGCTATTTCTAGGGCGCCGGCTCCTCTTAGGGATCAGGTTGATAAGCTGGTGAAAAGCATCCCTGGGGTGTTCAGTGACCCAGATCTGGTGGGGGCGGGTCCAAGTAGCTCCCAGATGGGGAATAAAAGGGCCGTTAAGCATAACGCGGGGCACTTGGAAGGATTTGATAAACTTACGGAGAGCTTCCTCAAGAGTGCGCGAATGCTAAAACATGCACCCTGCCGGGAGGAAGAGGGGCCCGGAGAAAATTGCGACACTGTCACCACTATTGTAGACCCCGACGGCGGGTTTCCCTTAGAGGGAGAGGGTGTATCGGAGGACGATTTCTCCTCCGATGAGGATAAGGACTCGGGGCGTCCCTTGCGTCCAGAGTCCCACTCCTCTCAGTCCCCGGTTGGGGACGGGGTCCACTCGGACATGTTTGAGCCTACCCAAATTTACCATCCTAGGTCGGCAGAGTGGACACCTGACGCCAAAGTGGCAGAGTATGTGGTGGGGAAAATCCATCAACCCCTTGAAAGGGAGGTCAGGAATAGGATGAGGGAGAATGCCCCAGGCCCTCACTGAAGGGGAAGGTGGCACACACGCCTGAAATTGATGAGAAACTATGTACCTTTTTCTCCAAGTATATGAGGGATCCCAAGAAAGGAATTGATAGGTCTTGGACGTGGTAGGGCCCTTGACCCAAATTATTCAATTGACGGAGCGTTCCAAAGAGTCAGGATCCCCTTTGTCCACGGATATTGTGGCTGATGGGCGCACTACCCTAAAACTCTACCCCCTCCACTACCCAAACACCACTGCACTACCCTAAACCCTAAAACACTACCACCAGCACGACACCCTACACCACCCAAACACCACTGCACTACCCTAAACCCTAAAACACTACCCCCAGCACGACTCCCTACACTACCCAAACACCACTGCACTACACTAAACCCTAAATATACCCCCAGCATGACCTCCCACACTACACAAAGACCACTGCACTACCCTAAACCCTAAAACACTACCCCCAGCACGACCCCCTACACTACCCAAACACCACTGCACTACCCTAAACCCTAAAACACTAAAACCAGCATGACCCCCTACACTACCCAAACACCACTGCACTACCCTATGCCCTAAAACACGACCCCTTACACTACACAAACACGACTGCACTACCCTAAACCCTAAAACACTACCACCAGCACGACACCCTACACTACCCAAACACCACTGCACTACCCTAAACCCTAAAACACTACCCCCAGCACGACTCCCTACACTACCCAAACACCACTGCACTACACTAAACCCTAAATATACCCCCAGCATGACCTCCCACACTACACAAAGACCACTGCACTACCCTAAACCCTAAAACACTACCCCCAGCACAACCCCCTACACTACACAAACACCACTGCACTACCCTAAACCCTAAAACACTACCCCCAGCACGACTCCCTACACTACCCAAACACCACTGCACTACCCTAAACCCTAAATCTACCCCCAGCACGACCCCCTACACTACCCAAACACCACTGCACTACCCTAAACCATAAAACACTACCCCCAGCATGACCCCCTACAATACACAAACACCACTGCACTACCCTAAACCCTAAAACACTACCACCAGCATGACCCCTACACTACTCAAACACCACTGCACTACCCTAAACCCCAAAACTCTACCCCAGCACGACCCCCTACACTACCCATACACCACTGCACTACCCTAAACCCTAAAACACTACCCCCAGCACGACCCCCTACACTACTGTACTACCCTAAACCCTAAAACACTACCCCTAGCACGACCCCCTACACTACCCAAACACCACTGCACTACCCTAAACCCTAAAACACTACCCCCAGCACGACCCCCTACACCACCCAAACACCACTGCACTACCCTAAACCCTAGAAAAGAAACCCCCACCCCATGCCCAATCCCCCTTACCTCTCACTCCTCATGGTTCCTCTCTCCTCGTGGTTCCTGCTTCACGTCATCTCTGAGGGGCGGTGCACGTCGTTGTGAGGAAACGGAACAGCCTCTGTTTCCTTACAACAACATGGATCGTCTACATGTTTTTAAGAACGCATGGTCATTTACCATACATACCTTTACAACAAAATTCATTGTAAAGGCATGCGTGGTAAATGACCATGCGTTCTAAAAAAATGCGTAGTAATGACTTCGTGATGTACACCGGATGCGAGGTAATGCATGCGTTGTAATGGTATCGCAAAGTAAAAAAGTCGTTGTAACGGCTGTTTACCGATCGAAGCTGGCCCCTGTTCTTCAGTGAGACGTTTATTTGATTAATTAGGAGGAAGGAATGTGGTTTTTTACCGAAAAGTGCATTCCCGGCTGTTGTATTGTGAAAGTGTCCGCGTGGCCTGGTTTCACTTCCGGTGAGAGAGTGGAAGAGTCTGTTTGGATCTAAAGGAGTTCTGTTGTTGGACGGGGCCGGCACGACATGTCATCAGAAAACATAGCTAATGGAAAGCGTCCTCCCTGAAGTGTGGAGCACTGCCATGAGAGGTCAACGAGTGTGCATCCCACCGCAGTATGACCGTACCGCGCGACCCATGTGCCGCCTCCAGGGTACGGGAGGCAGAAGCGGCATCGCAGGTCCTCTTGAAGACCATTGTAGCACTAATTCTACATTTTGGTACTAGGGCATTTTAACTTCGTTGTTCCTGCCAGATACAAAGAGAAGATCCTGTGTTATTCAGTGCCCTCGTTACCTTTTTTGTGGGTTGTGGTGCTTGTCACTTCGCTGCCCCGCCGGTGCACACGACTGGGCACCCCACCTCGTGTGCCATCTGCAGGGCCTCTGCCCTCGGATCACTGGTTTTGGTTTCTGGAGTGGCAACATAAACAGTTGCTCCCAAAGGACTAGCCTGAATACTTAGGTGAATATCCCCTGCACCAGCATTCCACGGAAATTCTTTCATAGCTCTCCCACGTCAACGAGCACGGCTCCGCTCGCGACACCGTATGACGTCATCGGAGCCATAAGAGGACCTCGTCGGTGTGCTGACGTCAGTTCCACCCATTTTTCCGTGCCACCGAGGCAAACAGGGGACCGAGACATTTTCACATGTATATATAGTATAATAAATATATATATATTCACTGAAAAAACCATAGGTTTCAGGCACGTTATAGTTAGAAATTAGCATTTAAAAACCTTAGAAATTCACTGAAAAAACCATAGGTTTCAGGGGCGTTCTAGTTAGTTGGACATTTCACTCGTACAAAACCATAGAAATTACCCCGTTATAGTTAGTTCAGCTAACTATAACTCACGCGCTCCACAATGCACTGCTGATGACGTCACATATTACATTTGAGATGTCATCAGTGATGTCATGAGTGATGTCACTGACCATGTCATGAGTGATGTAATATGTGACGTCATCAGCAGTGCATTGCGGGCACGCGAGTTATAGTTAGCTGAACTAACTATAACGGGGAATTTCTATGGTTTTGTACGAGTGAAATGTCCAACTAACTAGAACGCCCTGAAACCTATGGTTTTTCAGTGAATTTCTAAGGTTTTTTAAATGCTAATTTCTAACTATAACGTGCCTGAAACCTATGGTTTATTCAGTGAATATATATATATATATATATATTATCTACTGGCGGTCGCCAGTAGATAGTTATAGTTACAACCTATTATCCATAGGAAATCCGCGACATTCTATTTGAAATAACTCTCTTGCCGGTTGACGTATCTTCGCAAAATTTTCAAACTTTGTGGCCCGCTCCGGTCCGCTCCTACCCTGAAAGTCTCGGGGGATTCGTCAAGCGGGGCCGAGAAAAAGGGGGTCCCAAAACACGTTTTCCCCATGCAATTTTCCATAGGAAACTTTAGACACGGCTACAGCCCGAACTGCTGAACGGAATTACACCAAATTTGGCAAAGAGGTAGTTCTTGGTTCAGAAAGAACCCTTTTTGTTAAATGGTGTAAATCCGTTCAGTAGTTGCTGAGAAAATCAAAAGTAAAAAGATAGTGATATCTATGGCCGAGTAGGGTCCGCGTACCCTCCCGATCACGAGCTGCATGTTAATTGGCTGTCAGCTGGCTGTCAACATTCCGATTCAGGAAATGTTGGCAGCCATTTTATCCCTCGGTAGAACCGAGGGACAGAAACTAAGTGCGCAAAGCGCACAAAGGGAGCAGGGTAGAAACACCCTGACCCCTAGGTTTGCTCAGGGGTCCCACAAGGACCCCTGGGCAAAAAAAAAAAAAATGTTTTTAAAAATCGGCAGGATGCGCTCAGGGTGCGCGAATCCTGCCGGAAAATCGAAGCGCGGTCTCCGCGCTCGATTGTATTTTGCCCCGGGTGGCCCAAGTCCCGGGGGCATGGTGGGGGGATAATTTAATGTGTGGGGGCCTCAAAGGGCCCCCAAGCCCTGGGGACCGCCACCCCCTGGGGCTTTTTTAAAAATGGTGCGGGAGGGCTCTGAGCCCTCCCGCAGCCCCGGGGACCACCACCTCCCGGGGCTTTTTTTAATAAATTGAAAAACCTGTGTGGGGGGCTCCAGCCCCCACACGCCCGGGGACCGCCACCTCCCGGGGCACTAAACATTTAAATATGGGGGTCCGTTACGGACCCCAGAGCCCGGGGACAACCACCTCCCGGGGCTGTGAACTGAATGGGAGGGGGCCGCGCGGCCCCCTCCTGGAGCCCTTGATGGCCCTGGGGACCGCCACCCCCAGGGCCGGCTCCTGCAGTGTCCCGGGGTGCCTACCCCGGGACACTGTAGTTTGCTATGGCAGGACGGGAGCCTCGCGGCTCCGTCCTGCCATAGCAAACTGCTTTGGATATTGGAAGAGAGAGCAGGAAACCTGCTCTCTCTTCCAATATCCAAAGCACATTGCTTTCCACATGGGGAGCAGCATGTTAGCTGCTCCCCATGTGTAAAGCAATGCTGGCTCCCGTAGGACACGGGGAGCCGGCGGGACTGTGGGGGATTGGGGACCCCCACAGTCCCCAACGGAGAGGGCCAGCCCGGGGGATGGGGTCCCCGGGGCAAGTAGTGGCCCGGGAGGGGCCACGCGGCCCCCTCCCCAAAGTTTAAAAAAAAAAAAAAGGGTATGGCCGGGCCCGGGGATGGGGTCCCGGGGCCTTAAATGGCCAGAGGAGGGGGCCACGCAGCCCCCTCCAAAGAATAAAACAAAAATCGAGGCCATGCCCGGGGATGGGGTCCCGGGGCCAATACAGGCCCAGGGAAGGGGGCCACGCGGCCCCCTTCCCGTTTTTTTTTTTAAAATAAAAATTTTAAAAAAGGGGTAAGGCCCTGGGGGATGGGGTCCCCAGGGCCCAAAAACAGGAAAAAGGAAGGGGGGCCACACAGCCCCCCTTCAGGGGACAAAAAAAAAAAAAACGATCGGGCCCGCAGGCCCCGCCCCCTTCCTTCACCACTCTGCAAACGCGCCCCCTGGCGCGTTTGCAGAGGGGGAACAAATTCCCCTTGAATACTGGGGGTCCCTGGGGGCCAACTAGCCCACCAGGAACCTCCAGTATGCGCCAGGGGCTGCCTTGCAGAGAGGTGTACAGAGGCCACGCCCCTTTTACACCTCTCTGCAACGCAGCTCTGTGGCGCTTTTGGAGGTATATGGTGGGCTAGTTGGACTCCGGGGACCCTCAGGATTCAAGGGGACTTAATCCCCCAACTTAAAACGCGCCACGGGCGCGTTTGCACAGTGGTGAAGGGAGGGGCGGGGCTTCAGGTGACATGTGTGCAAACAGGCCCCGTGGCGCGTTTTAAGATGGGGAATTAAATCCCCTTCAATCCTGAGGGTCCCTGGAGGCCAACTAGCCCAACAGGTACATCCAGAAAGCGCCACAGAGCTGCGTTGCAGAGAGGTGTAAAGGGGTGTGGCCTCTCTACACGTCTCTGCAACGCAGCCCCTGGCGCATATTGGAGGTTCCTGGTGGGCTAGTTGGCCCCTAGGGACCCTCAGGATTCAAGGGGACTTAATCCCCCAACTTAAAACGCGCCACGGGGCGCGTTTGCACAGATGTCACCTCAGGCCCCGCCCCCTCCCTTCACCATTGTGCAAATATTCTTCTAAAATCATCCGAAATACGAATTCCGATTTACTCACCTGTTATAAGGAGAGACCTCAGTGCTGCATCTTTCAGCCCAGTACTGGTCCTGAAAAGTAATTTTAACCGTACTTACCAGTAACTTGAATTTCCTTCCATAGGATATCATTGCCTGCTTTTTGCTGAAAAAGTTTCTAAGTGTTGATTTTTGAAACATACAAATATTCCTCTAAAATCAGCCGAAATACGAATTCCGATTTACTCACCTGTTATAAGGAGAGACCTCAGTGCTGTATCTTTCAGCCCAGTACTGGTCCTGAAAAGTAATTTTAACCGTACTTACCAGTAACTTGAATTTCCTTCCATAGGCTAACATTGACTGGTTCACTTGGAAATTCTTCTAAGTGTGGAGTTTTGGAACTTTAAAATATTCCTCTAAAATCAGCCGAAATACGAATTCCGATTTACTCACCTGTTATCAGGAGAGACCTCAGTGCTGCATCTTTCAGCCCAGTACTGATCCTCAAAAGTAATTTTAACCGTACTTACCAGTAACTTGAGTTTCCTTCCATAGGATATCATTGCCTGCTTTTTGCTGAAAAAGTTTCTAAGTGTTGTTTTTGAAACATACAAATATTCCTCTAAAATCAGCCGAAATCCGAATTCTGATTTACTCACCTGTTATCAGGAGAGACCTCAGTGCTGCATCTTTCAGCCCAGTACTGGTCCTGAAAAGTAATTTTAACCGTACTTACCGGTAACTTGAATTTCCTTCATAGGCTAACATTGACTGGTTTCACTTGGAAATTCTTCTAAGTGTGGAGTTTTGGAACTTTATAATATTCCTCTAAAATCAACGAAAGTACAATTCCAATTTACTCACCTGTTATCAGGAGAGAACCCAGTGCTGCATCTTTTAGCCCAGCACTGACCCTGAAAAGTAATTTTAACCGTACTTACCAGTAACTTATATTTTCTTCCATAGGAATCCATTGTCTGGTTTTCAGCAGAAAAGTTTCAAAGTGTCGATTTTCACAAACTACAAATATTCCTAAAAAATCGCCTGTATGACTTAAACGCATTCTTTCAACTGTTTACAGGAGATGCACCAGTGCTGGATCCAGGATCCAACACTGAGTAAGAAAAAGTAACGATAACAGTTTTTACCTTCTAAGTGAATTTCCTTCCATAGGATAACATTGGTGATTCTATGAGAAAAAGTTTCTAAGTGTCAACTTTTAAAGTACAATAATATTCCTTAAAAATCACGACTGTAACCAAAACGCTTTTACTCAACTGTTTACAGGAGATGTCCCAGGACTGAATCTAGGATCCAGTCCTGTGGTTAGAAAAAGTAATCCATAAAGTAACTAATTGCATTTAACTAGAAATTCACATTGAGCTGAATGTTGCATTGTGTTTGAAAATGTGTTGCCCATTGCAACAACTGTAACTACTGTACTTAAAAGTCTATTGCCTATGTGCAAAGTATTTAAACTAAAGTAATTCATTCTGAGAAAGTATTTTTTGTAATGTAATGTATAATGTAATTACAATGTAATTTAAAAAATAAAATATGTAAAAAAAATTGTTTCTAAAAATGTAGTAAATCAGTATGAAAAAAATTTATATAACAATTAATACATTTAAAAATTGTCATTTACAAAACCTTTGAAATTCACTGAAAAAACCGTAGGTTTTAGACATGTTATAATTACAAATTAGCATTTAAAAAACCTTTGAAATTCACTGAAAAAACCATAGGTTTCAGGGACGTTATAGTTACAAATTAGCATTTAAAAAACCTTTGAAATTCACTGAAAAAACCATAGGTTTTAGGGACAGTTATAGTTAGTTGGACATTGCACTCGTACAAAACCCGTGAAATTCCCCGTTATAGTTAGTCCAGCTAACTATAACTCGCGCCCCGCAATGCACTGCTGATGACGTCACATATTACATCACTCATGACATGGTCAGTGACATCACTGATGACATCACTGATGACATCTCAAATGACATCACTGATGACATCACTGATGACATCATCCATGTGATAATTTCATGCATCTTCTCACACCCTAATATAACCTTTGATACACCCACTCTAAATTACAGACTGCCATTCGCAAAACCATAGACACTCCAACACCAATAACTACATACCCACTCACTGATTCTTAGGTCTACGCACATATCCACTCACTCACCCGTACAGTCACTCATAATTACGGTCACTCAGTACAGGACTATCATATGCACTCATACTCCTATATAGACACTCAAACACCGCCACTCATCCATAGAGGTACTCACACACCTAGTCAGTCATGCAAATAATTAAACACACTACCATTTACTCACCTATACAGTTATACACACACCAGCTCACTTACTCATACAAATACTAGCACATTCTTACGCTCTTATACAATCACTGATACAAGCACACACTCATCCATACAGCCACTATCACAATCACTCACTCTCGCTTATAGCTATTTATATACTCCAACACACATATATACTGCCTTTCACATATGTAGTTACTCACACATGTACCACTGGGACATACATTCACTCACTAACACACTCTTACACACACTTACCCACCCATACAGTCTATCACAGATGCACTCTTGAAACCATCCACCCAGTGAATCACCCACTCACACATCTATGCACAGAGTCGCACACACCCCTCCCACACAAACACTCAGGCACCCATACAGATACTCACACAAGCATTCAATAACTCATATAGACACTCATGTAGCTATTCACAAACACATGCAGCCACTTACACAGCAACAGACAGACGGATACAGACATTCACCCAGTTTAGTCACTAACCCATGCATTCAGTAAGATACGTTAAATCACTCACTTATACAGTCAGTCACGCACCTACTAAATCATCCATACAGACACTTACACACCCACTCATTCTTCAATACGTCTTTTCCTATATATATTAAAAATATTTAAACTTTACAGAAACACACAGTCACTGGATGATGTCATCAGTGATGTCATTTGAGATGTCATCAGTGATGTCATCAGTGATGTCACTGACCATGTCATGAGTGATGTAATATGTGACGTCATCAGCAGTGCATTGCGGGCGCGAGTTATAGTTAGCTGGACTAACTATAACGGGGAATTTCACGGGTTTTGTACGAGTGCAATGTCCAACTAACTATAACTGTCCCTAAAACCTATGGTTTTTTCAGTGAATTTCAAAGGTTTTTTAAATGCTAATTTGTAACTATAACGTCCCTGAAACCTATGGTTTTTTCAGTGAATTATATATATATATATATATATATATCAAAGATACAATTCTGCTTCAACGATATTTATATATATGTATATATATATATATATATATATTCACTGAAAAAACCATAGGTTTTAGGGACAGTTATAGTTAGTTGGACATTGCACTCGTACAAAACCCGTGAAATTCCCCGTTATAGTTAGTCCAGCTAACTATAACTCGCGCCCCGCAATGCACTGCTGATGACGTCACATATTACATCACTCATGACATGGTCAGTGACATCACTGATGACATCACTGATGACATCTCAAATGACATCACTGATGACATCATCCAGTGACTGTGTGTTTCTGTAAAGTTTAAATATTTTTATATATATAGGAAAAGACGTATTGAAGAATGAGTGGGTGTGTAAGTGTCTGTATGGATGATTTAGTAGGTGCATGACTGACTGTATAAGTGAGTGATTTAACATATCTTACTGAATGCATGGGTTAGTGACTAAACTGGGTGAATGTCTGTATCCGTCTGTCTGTTGCTGTGTAAGTGGCTGCATGTGTTTGTGAATAGCTACATGAGTGTCTATATGAGTTATTGAATGCTTGTGTGAGTATCTGTATGGGTGCCTGAGTGTTTGTGTGGGAGGGTGTGTGCGACTCTGTGCATAGATGTGTGAGTGGGTGATTCACTGGGTGGATGGTTTCAAGAGTGCATCTGTGATAGACTGTATGGGTGGGTAAGTGTGTGTAAGAGTGTGTTAGTGAGTGAATGTATGTCCCAGTGGTACATGTGTGAGTAACTACATATGTGAAAGGCAGTATATATGTGTGTTGGAGTATATAAATAGCTATAAGCGAGAGTGAGTGATTGTGATAGTGGCTGTATGGATGAGTGTGTGCTTGTATCAGTGATTGTATAAGAGCGTAAGAATGTGCTAGTATTTGTATGAGTAAGTGAGCTGGTGTGTGTATAACTGTATAGGTGAGTAAATGGTAGTGTGTTTAATTATTTGCATGACTGACTAGGTGTGTGAGTACCTCTATGGATGAGTGGCGGTGTTTGAGTGTCTATATAGGAGTATGAGTGCATATGATAGTCCTGTACTGAGTGACCATAAGTATGAGTGACTGTACGGGTGAGTGAGTGGATGTGTGTGTGTAGACCTAAGAATCAGTGAGTGGGTATGTAGTTATTGGTGTTGGAGTGTCTATGGTTTTGCGAATGGCAGTCTGTAATTTAGAGTGGGTGTATCAAAGGTTATATTAGGGTGTGAGAAGATGCATGAAATTATCACATGGATGATGTCATCAGTGATGTCATCAGTGATGTCATTTGAGATGTCATCAGTGATGTCATCAGTGATGTCACTGACCATGTCATGAGTGATGTAATATGTGACGTCATCAGCAGTGCATTGCGGGGCGCGAGTTATAGTTAGCTGGACTAACTATAACGGGGAATTTCACGGGTTTTGTACGAGTGCAATGTCCAACTAACTATAACTGTCCCTAAAACCTATGGTTTTTTCAGTGAATTTCAAAGGTTTTTTAAATGCTAATTTGTAACTATAACGTCCCTGAAACCTATGGTTTTTTCAGTGAATTTCAAAGGTTTTTTAAATGCTAATTTGTAACTATAACATGTCTGAAACCTACGGTTTTTTCAGTGAATTTCAAAGGTTTTGTAAATGACAATTTTTAAATGTATTAATTGTTATATAAATTTTTTTCATACTGATTTACTACATTTTTAGAAACAATTTTTTTACATATTTTATTTTTTAAATTACATTGTAATTACATTATACATTACATTACAAAAATACTTTCTCAGAATGAATTACTTTAGTTTAAATACTTTGCACATAGGCAATAGACTTTTAAGTACAGTAGTTACAGTTGTTGCAATGGGCAACACATTTTCAAACACAATGCAACATTCAGCTCAATGTGAATTTCTAGTTAAATGCAATTAGTTACTTTATGGATTACTTTTCTAACCACAGGACTGGATCCTAGATTCAGTCCTGGGACATCTCCTGTAAACAGTTGAGTAAAAGCGTTTTGGTTACAGTCGTGATTTTTAAGGAATATTATTGTACTTTAAAAGTTGACACTTAGAAACTTTTTCTCATAGAATCACCAATGTTATCCTATGGAAGGAAATTCACTTAGAAGGTAAAAACTGTTATCGTTACTTTTTCTTACTCAGTGTTGGATCCTGGATCCAGCACTGGTGCATCTCCTGTAAACAGTTGAAAGAATGCGTTTAAGTCATACAGGCGATTTTTTAGGAATATTTGTAGTTTGTGAAAATCGACACTGAAACTCTTCTGCTAAAAACCAGACAATGGATTCCTATGGAAGAAAATATAAGTTACTGGTAAGTACGGTTAAAATTACTTTTCAGGGTCAGTGCTGGGCTAAAAGATGCAGCACTGGGTTCTCTCCTGATAACAGGTGAGTAAATTGGAATTCCTACTTTGGTTGATTTTAGAGGAATATTATAAAGTTCCAAAACTCCACACTTAGAAGAATTTCCAAGTGAAACCAGTCAATGTTAGCCTATGGAAGGAAATTCAAGTTACTGGTAAGTACGGTTAAAATTACTTTTCAGGACCAGTACTGGGCTGAAAGATGCAGCACTGAGGTCTCTCCTGATAACAGGTGAGTAAATCAGAATTCGGATTTCGGCTGATTTTAGAGGAATATTTGTATGTTTCAAAAATCAACACTTAGAAACTTTTTCAGCAAAAAGCAGGCAATGATATCCTATGGAAGGAAATTCAAGTTACTGGTAAGTACGGTTAAAATTACTTTTGAGGATCAGTACTGGGCTGAAAGATGCAGCACTGAGGTCTCTCCTGATAACAGGTGAGTAAATCGGAATTCGTATTTCGGCTGATTTTAGAGGAATATTTTAAAGTTCCAAAACTCCACACTTAGAAGAATTTCCAAGTGAAACCAGTCAATGTTAGCCTATGAAGGAAATTCAAGTTACCGGTAAGTACGGTTAAAATTACTTTTCAGGACCAGTACTGGGCTGAAAGATGCAGCACTGAGGTCTCTCCTGATAACAGGTGAGTAAATCGGAATTCGTATTTCGGATGATTTTAGAAGAATATTTGCACAATGGTGAAGGGAGGGCGGGGCCTCAGGTGACATCTGTGCAAACGCGCCCCGTGGCGCGTTTTAAGTTGGGGATTAAGTCCCTTGAATCCTGAGGGTCCCTAGGGGCCAACTAGCCCACCAGGAACCTCCAATATGCGCCAGGGGCTGCGTTGCAGAGACGTGTAGAGAGGCCACACCCCTTTTACACCTCTCTGCAACGCAGCTCTGTGGCGCTTTCTGGATGTACCTGTTGGGCTAGTTGGCCCCAGGGACCCTCAGGATTGAAGGGATTTAATCCCCAACTTAAAACGCGCCACGGGGCGCGTTTGCACAGATGTCACCTGAAGCCCCGCCCCTCCCTTCACCACTGTGCAAACGCGCCCGTGGCGCGTTTTAAGTCGGGGATTAACTCCCTTGAATCCTGAGGGTCCCTGGGGGCCAACTAGCCCAACAGGTATATCCAAAAGCGCCACAGAGCTGCGTTGCAGAGAGGTGTAAAAGGGGCGTGGCCTCTGTACACCTCTCTGCAACGCAGCCCCTGGCGCGTACTGGGAGGTTCCTGGTGGGCTAGTTGGCCCCCAGGGACCCCCAGTATTCAAGGGGAGTTCGCCTCTCTGCAAACGCGCCAGGGGCGCGTTTGCAGAGTGGTGAAGGAAGGGCGGGGCCTGCGGGCCCGATCGGTTTTTTTTTTGTTTGGGTTTTTTGTCCCCTGAAGGGGGCTGTGTGGCCCCCTTACTTTTTCCTGTTTTTGGGCCCTGGGGACCCCATCCCCCAGGGCCTTACCCCTTTTTAATTAATTTTTTTTTTTTAAACGGGAAGGGGGCCGCGTGGCCCCCTTCCCTGGGCCTGTATTGGCCCCGGGGACCCCATCCCCGGGGCATGGCCTCTATTTTTATTTTTATTCTTTGGAGGGGGCTGCGTGGCCCCCTCCTCTGGCCATTAAGGCCCCGGGGACCCCATCCCCGGGGCCGGCCATACCCTTTTAAAAAAATTTTTTAAACTTTGGGGAGGGGGCCGCGTGGCCCCCTCCCGGGCCACTACTTGCCCCGGGGACCCCATCCCCCGGGGCTGGCCCTCTCCGTTGGGGACTGTGGGGGTCCCCAAGCCCCCACAGTCCCGCTGGCTCCCCGCGTCCCTTGGGAGCCGGCATTGCTTTACACATGGGGAGCTGCTAAGATGCAGCTCCCCATGTGGAAAGCTGTCGGCTTGGATATTGGAAGAGAGAGCAGGTTTCCCTGCTCTCTCTTCCAATATCCAAAGCAGTTTGCTATGGCAGGACGGGAGCCGCGAGGCTCCCGTCCTGTCATTGCAAACAGCAGTGTCCCGGGGTAGGCACCCGGGACACTGCAGGAGCCGGCCCTGGGGGTGGGGGTCCCCAGGGCCATCAAGGGCTCCAGGAGGGGGCCGCGCGGCCCTCCTCCCTTAAATTGCACAGCCCCGGGGAGGTGGTGGTCCCTGGGGCTCTGGGGTCCGTAACGGACCCCCATATTTAAATGTTTAGTGCCCCGGGGAGGTGGCGGTCCCGGGCGTGTGGGGGCTGGAGCCCCCCACACAGGTTTTTCAATTTTTAAAAAAAAGCCCCGGGAGGTGGTGGTACCCGGGGCTGCGGGAGGGCTCAGAGCCCTCCCGCACCATTTAAAAAAGCCCGGGGGTGGCGGTCCCCGGGCTTGGGGGCCCTTGAGGCCCCCACACATAAAATTAACCCCCCACCATGCCCCCGGGACTTGGGCCACCCGGGGCAAAATACAATCGAAGCGCGGGAGACCGCGCTTCGATTTCTCGGCAGGATTCGCGCACCCTGAGCACATCCTGCCGATTTTTAAAAATTTTTTTTTTTTTTGCCCAGGGGGTCCTTGTGGGACCCCTGAGCAAACCTAGGGGTCAGGGTGTTTCTACCCTGCTCCCTTTGTGCGCTTTGCGCACTTGTTTCTGTCCCTCGGTTCTACCGAGGGACAAAATGGCTGCCAACATTTCCTGAATCGGAATGTTGACAGCCAGCTGACAGCCAATTAACATGCAGCTCGTGATCGGGAGGGTACGCGGACCCTACTCGGCCATAGATATCACTATCTTTTTACTTTTGATTTTCTCAGCAACTACTGAACGGATTTACACCATTTAACAAAAGGGTTCTTTCTGAACCAAGAACTACCTCTTTGCCAAATTTGGTGTAATTCCGTTCAGCAGTTCGGGCTGTAGCGGTGTCTAAAGTTTCCTATGGAAAATTGCATGGGGAAAACGCGTTTTGGGACCCCCTTTTTCTCGGCCCCCGCTTGACGAATCCCCCGAGAATTTCAGGGTAGGAGCGGACCGGAGCGGGCCACAAAGTTTGAAAATTTTGCGAAGATACGTCAACCGGCAAGAGAGTTATTTCAAATAGAATGTCGCAGATTTCCTATGGATAATAGGTTGTAACTATAACTATCTACTGGCGACCGCCAGTAGATAATATATATATATATATATATACATATATATACATATATATATAAACACAAAAGTTATTCGCGTTACTTCTGCCAGCAAATGGCGGCGGGCTCCGGCAAGGACGCGATCCTTTTCACCTCAAGACACCAATCTTACACGTTCATGCAACAGATTGCGCCGAGCCCAGTATCCAATTTAAACGTGGTTTATTTCTTCACAATGATAAACAAAACGCCCGACGCGTTTCGGAACAGCCGTTCCTTTCTCACGGGTCAATAGACATTCGTTTTCACCCATTACATGTAGTGCACCGAACATATAAACATAAACATAGGACTACTTGATAACTTTCAAGTTCATGGAAAAACGGCATCCATTTTGGAATGGTATTGTACATGAATATACGTGTATGTTGATCTGTTAAACAAATTAAATTTAACAGATGCAGAAAGCAGTACATAAATAATACTATTCATTCTCTTGCATTATAACATAGTAATTATACATGAGGAGTTATAAATTCTCATTTCATTTGAAAAGCCAATAATGCCTCAGTGGGCTTCAAAAGCATAGTTTGTGATTGTAATTCTACCCCAGTGGGTCATAATTCTCATTTGTCATTACATGATATCACAAACGAAATTCCTATATTTTTATTTTATTGTATTTTTATATTTTCCAATTCTGCCCAAGTGGGCAAAGAAATATAATTTGGCTTACGAACAAATCTTAAAAAACTCAATTCAATCTCCTATTTTCATGAATATACAAAACACCCAAAATTAATAACACATGCATCAACCTCCATAGATAGCACGTAATTCCCTTCTTCTATACATGAAGTTATCGTCGTCTCCTAAAAGATAAAATTGATATGCACTGATCAAAATTGATCCTACTCTTTTCTTTAAAAACAAATATCATACATGAGAGACAATTAAGACAGTTAACAATCTAAGTGCAGCTCCATTTTATTAGAAAAAGTTATTCTTAATTTAACCTAGATGTACCGCTAATTCCTCATCCTTGTTCATACCCTCTGGATGCATCGTACCATACTTGATAATCATTCTCGATTCCAACCTCCTTAACTCACGGATCCTGTTCCCTCCCCTCTCTGATAGTGGTATCCTATCTAGGGCACAATATCTGAGTAGACCAGCATTTTTGTCATGGCATTCTTTAAAATGCCGGGCTATGGGATATTGTCTATCCTCATTGGTAATTGCCCGCATATGTTCCAATATACGTCTCTTTACCTGATGAATGGTACTGCCAATATACACTAACTGGCATGGGCAGATGAGGGCATATACGCAAAAATCAGATTTACAACTCAGATATTTCGAAATCACAAATGGTTTTTGTGCAGTCGAAAGTTTCACCTGCTTACAGTTGATACTGTTACGGCATGCTTTGCATGCTTTGCAAGTGTAAAAACCTTGCACTTTGAAATAGGAATTCATCTCTACAGGTAACAAGCTTTTACATAATATATCTTTTAATGCTGGGCATCTCCGAAATGTCATGCAGGGATTCTCACCTACGCATTTTGCTAAAGTCTCATCCGTACCTAGTACATTCCAGAATTTTTTCAGACATTTGCGTACCTCACCTGCCTGATTACTGAATGTCGTGATAAATCTAAGGGAATCTCCCTCCTCCTTCTCATCAGTTTTAACTTTTAACAGCTCATCCCTCTCTACTCTTTTCACTTTTTCACACGCTCTCTTGATAACTTTCTGCGAATAACCTCTTTCAGCAAATCTTATCTTCATGTTGTCCATTTCCTCTAAAAATGCTGGATCAGAACTACAGTTCCGACGTGCCCTCAATAACTCCCCATATGGTATACTATTTATGAGGTTAACTGGATGGCAACTATCAGCGTGTAACAGACTGTTACCGGCTGTATTCTTCCGGTACAGTTTACTTTCTAATCGATTCCCATGTACCTGTACTTCCACATCTAGGAATTCGATAGTGTTCCTGTCCATTGAACATGTGAATTTTAAATTCAAATTATTGCTGTTAAGGGAATCAACAAAATCATAAGCTTCATTCTCATCCCCTCTCCAAACACAGAATATATCGTCTATATACCTTACCCAGAGGACGACATGGGCACTGAAGGCTACGATGTTATTAGCCACCTGCTCCTCCCACCAGCCTAGGTATAAACCCGCGTAGCTGGGGGCGAAGCAAGTTCCCATCGCCGTCCCCTGGGCCTGGCAATAGATAGCGTGATCAAAAATGAAGAAATTATTAGTTAGACAGATGAACATCATATTGAGTAACATCTCAGTGTGCATCAGATAACATAGTGGACGACTTTTTAGATAGTAACGGCAGGCTTCCAATCCCAGCTCATGGGGTATACATGTATATAAACTATTCACGTCAAGTGTTAGCAATAACATTCCTTGTTCCCAATCAACTTTCTCAATTTGTCTCAAAAATCTCCTGTGTCCTGCACATAGGAAGGCAACGATTGAACATATGGTCTTAAAAATAATCTATGTACTTTGAAGTATTTTCGTACATGCTTCCTATCGAAGAGACAATAGGCCTGCCTGGAGGATTACTTTTGTCCTTATGAACCTTAGGCAGTAAGTACATTGCAGATAATTTAGGAAATTCACAGTTTAGAAATTTAAACTCATCAATAGATAATAGTTTTTCATTTTTCCATTTCACAACATGTTCTCTATACTTCTCATTACTGGCCTCATAGGTTTTTCTATCACTTTTTACATAGCTTGCTTCATCACTTAATTGTTTTTTACCCTCATCCAAATACATTTTCAGAGGCCAAACAACTACATTACCTCCCTTGTCAGATTTTTTAATGACTAAGTCTTTATTATTCTGTAGTTCTTTAATAGCTGCACACTGGCCTGAGGTGAGGTTACTAAAGAAATGTACTTTCCGTTTTGCTAGTTTTTTAAATTCCCTTTGAACCCCCTTTTCAAATACCTCAATAGCTTCATTATGTATTTGTGGTAAAAAGCTCGATTTGGGTTTAAACCCACTCGAACTAGCTTGATCAATGGTAACATCCTCTTGGGCTAGACTTATTAATGGATCATCTACCCAATTATCATCTCCACCCAATTCTCTAAGTATATGCAAGGTGTCAATATCCTCAATAGCTAGGTTAGAATCTATACCCTGATCTTTAGGTGCTGTTTGTTTTTGTCTATGTTCATGCCATTTCTTGAGTTTCAGTTTACGAGTAAAATAAAACAAATCAATTCTACTTCCCGTATAGTCAAATCTCCTAGTTGGACAGAAAGTTAAACCGAGGGATAAAACCTCAATTTGTTCATCAGTCAACAGAATATTAGATAAATTTAGTACCGTAAATGTGTCTTTCATTTTGATACCGTCTTTCCTCTTGTTGTCATTCCCATGAAGGTTTGTATGTTGCTTTGTTGCTTTGCGCCTTGCTTGGCGCCTCTGGCGCCGCGACCTCGACCTCTTGTTGCTTGGGGACTCGCTGATTCCTGTCTTCCTCTCGCAATGATGTCGAATTCCTTTAAAATGCTGGATTTTACCCCCGTTGTTTCTTTTTCTGGGGTTTTATTACTAGAGTTCCCAGTAGGCACTGCTTCTATTTGCAACATTGGTGATGAAGTGGCTGCTTCACTCCCACCCTCAAGGTTTGTATCAGCTGTGTCTTGAACTGTCCGCTCCTTTGTTTTTAGTTCTCTTAAGTGGTCAAACTTTTTACCAAATGTTAAGATCTGTCCCTGGTTATAATCAATCTCATCTCGATGGAACTTACGTTGTTTCTTAAGTTTGATTTCCTCTTCTGCCTTTTCAAGACGTGTTTTTAGTTTGTTCATTTCTATTTCAAACTCATTATCTGTACATTTCTCTTTAAGTGCATTAGATATTCTTTCCATTTCCAAGGATAGTCGTTCAGTATCCTTTATTGCATATTTGATTAAAAGTTTTAACATTACCGTAGAACAGTCATGGTTGTTTTGCGCCCATTCTTCGATAAGGTCGGGATCCGGATCCATGAAGGTGGGAGTAATAAAGATACGCAGACCTCTTGGTACTCTCCCATGGTCTACATATTTCTGGAGGGCTGTTGCCTCCCACCATTTAGCCTGTTCCGTCTTAGCGGCTTTCCATAGAGAATCCCATAGTTGTCGTTTTGTTTGGAAATCCCTTGCCTTGGAATGGCTAGCAGTGTCATTTAGGTCGTGACTATTCACAATGGAATTGGAAAATATAAAAATACAATAAAATAAAAATATAGGAATTTCGTTTGTGATATCATGTAATGACAAATGAGAATTATGACCCACTGGGGTAGAATTACAATCACAAACTATGCTTTTGAAGCCCACTGAGGCATTATTGGCTTTTCAAATGAAATGAGAATTTATAACTCCTCATGTATAATTACTATGTTATAATGCAAGAGAATGAATAGTATTATTTATGTACTGCTTTCTGCATCTGTTAAATTTAATTTGTTTAACAGATCAACATACACGTATATTCATGTACAATACCATTCCAAAATGGATGCCGTTTTTTCCATGAACTTGAAAGTTATCAAGTAGTCCTATGTTTATGTTTATATGTTCGGTGCACTACATGTAATGGGTGAAAACGAATGTCTATTGACCCGTGAGAAAGGAACGGCTGTTCCGAAACGCGTCGGGCGTTTTGTTTATCATTGTGAAGAAATAAACCACGTTTAAATTGGATACTGGGCTCGGCGCAATCTGTTGCATGAACGTGTAATATTGGTGTCTTGTGATATATATATATATATATATATATATAAGGAAAGCTTCCGACAGAAGCCAGCTCCTCTCCACTCGGGGTCGGTGCGAGCTCTGGGTGTCGGATCCCGGCTGTAAATTCAAGAAAACTCCTGTGAGCACTTCCCTCACCAGGAAAAAAGACTCGCACTCCAGGGTCAGTGTAAATAATAGATGTTATTGGCGACGCGCTTCGATCAGACGATCTTCTTCACAAGCCAAACTTTCACCATTTGTGATCACCATTTAAAGTGTATATACAACATAGAAAAAGGACCATAGTGATTTAGTTACGACATATAAACATGGAAAACATACTATGCGTATTGTTCCTGGTTTCTCATTCAAAAGAAAGACTTTCTGCCGGCGTGCGGTTACAGAACCGATCTGGGATTTAACGCATTTAAATAAAAGTAACTTTTTTCAACATATTATTACAAAATGATTTCATCTGACTCCAGATAAAACCTTTAGCCACTAAATCATGTGATTGTAAGAAAATATGAAAAACACAAACATATAGAGTGGCATATGGCAATTGCATAGACTTAGTAGAGCACATTTTATAAATGGGTCACAGTCTCCTGTGGTCCGCGTTAAACACCGCACTTCAACAGCGTTATTTCATCTTATTCATGCCCTGTGGCTGTGCTTTGTGATGGCCAAGTGGCCTTTTCTTGACTAAGTGAAGTTTCAACCTAAATATAAACAAATTCACAAAGTTCAACACTAATTCTGGTCCTAAAAAATAAAGAGAGAATGGGTCATCCTTATTGGAGACAAGGTGACCCTAGTGTATCCCACGAAAAATACCCTTAAACAATAAAGTACTAAACTCAAAAGTGAAGGGGGGGTCCTGTTAGGGGGGGGATAGCTACGAATATAGTGGAGGGTAAGGCGAAGGTGAAAATTAAAAATAAAACGACAAAAAGGGGAGAAAAAGGGGGAAGCAGGATGACTGGGCCTCAGATGAAATGCTATCATGTAGGAGATCAGCGGCCATCAACCAGAGGGAGCTAGGAGATATGAAATAATATGATAACAGTGTATATCAACCCTGGTTTGGGAATAAAGGCAGGCTATGCTTCCTGTGAAGTTTTCCAACCTGCTGATACTGTGTCAAGGTAGAGAACCCTCCCCGAGACACAGCATATACAGAGAAATCATGGATCATCATGAAAGCAGGAGAAAGTCAATAAGTCAGACGTTGTACTCATCCTATGTGGACAAAAGGTTCCTCATCTTCGTTCAGACCGAAGGGGTTCTTAGTGTCGAGGAGTATGATGTACTTCGACTCCAGGACCCTCAGTTGTTTCTCACGGTCACCCCCTCTAGGGCTTGCTGCCATCCTGTCAACACCAAAGAATGACAAACTGTTAGCGTTGTTATCATGGTATCTCAGCCAGTGTCGTGCAGTAGAGTAACTCAGATCCCCATTCCTGATTGCTCTAATATGCTCCAAAATTATTTTCTTCACAGGGAAGATGGTACTCCCTATGTACATTTTCTCACAAGGACATATTATAGCATATACACAGTAGTCAGTGTTACAGTTTATGAACTTGGTTATGTTCCCAGTTTTCCCAGTTGGTAATGGGTATGTTTTCCTGTTTTTGCTTGTGCTACAGGCCTGGCACTTTCCACATTTGAAAAAACCCTTTTGCTGCTGTATCCAACTTTGCTGTTTAGTTGTGCCCATATAACTGTTGACCAGCATGTCCTTAAGGGATCGTGCTTTTCTATACGTGACCATTGGATACTCACTGACCTTAGCTCCTATCACTGGCTCATTTTTAACAATGTGCCAGTGTTTCATAAGAGTTTCTCGAACGGCCATTGCCTCAATGTTAAAGTCCGTTATCATTCTGATATCATTAGTTTCTTCCCTGGTACCCGGTCTTTTTACCAATAGGGCCGCTCTGTCCTGGGAGGCTGCTCTCTCACTTGCTGTTCTCAAAACCTTCTCGGGATAGCCTCTCTTCCTGAATCTGTGCAGCATGGTGTTCTGCTCTTTCTGGTAACCTACATCAGTATTACAGTTGCGCTTGGCCCTTATTAGCTCTCCATACGGAATACTCCACTTGAGTTTAGGGGGGTGGTGGCTCTTGGCATGCAAAAGACTGTTTTCTGCAGTTGCCTTTCTTTGTAAATTGGTTGACACCACACCATCCCTGACCTGTTCATAGACATCCAGAAAATCCATCTCCTGCTGATCATATTTATGCGTGAAACGGAGATTCACCTCATTGTCCCCTAGCATGTTCAACAACTTATCCAAGTCGGCTCTGGTACTACCCCATATCATAAAGATGTCGTCGATATATCGGGTCCAAAACACAATGTGCCTAGTCAGATGTTCATTCACGTCAATCCAAACCAACTGCTCCTCCCACCATCCCATAAACATACAGGCATAACTCGGCACAAAGCAGCTTCCCATAGCAGTACCGACCACTTGCTTATACCACCTATCCTCAAAAAGAAAGAAATTGTTGTCAAGGCAAAATGTCAGCATGTCAATTAGCATACGTGATTGTTCATACAGAAAGATAGATCTGTCTCTGAAGAAATGTTTGCAAGCATTAATGCCATCCTTATGTTTGATACACATGTACAGAGACACTACATCAATTGTTATCAACCAGACGTTCTCTTGCCATGTAATTCCCTCAATCTTGTTGATAAAATCAGTGCTGTCTCTGCAATAGGAAGGGAGACTGAGGACATATGGGAAAAGGAAAGCATCCAGGAAGATGGATGTGCTCTCTAGGAGGCTCCCAATAGCAGACACTATGGGTCTTCCAGGTGGGTTGACCTTGTCTTTGTGAATGTTTGGCAGCATGTAAAAACATGGTGCCGTTGGATGTTTCTTGTAGAGAAACCTATACTCCTCCTCCCCCAGTAGATCTTGATGTCTCCAGTGTTCAATTCTGCTGTAATAAGAATTTTTTGCCTCATCATATACATCCTTACTAGATCTCATGTAGTTCCCTGAGAGAGTAAGCTGTCTATTTGCCTCTTTTTTGTACGGATTGATGTCCCACAAGACCACGTTCCCCCCTTTGTCCGATGGTTTAATGACAAAGCTGGGATCACTATTAAGTGTTCCTAGAGCCAGTCTTTTTTCTGGGGTCAGGTTGTGTGCATGTTTGTTTTTACTCCTATTCCAAATACCCATGAGGTCTCGTATTACCACCTCATGGAATGTGTCCAAGTTGTCATGTGGTAGGTTAGGGTTAAAAGTGGATTTGGGCCTGAACTTTGTTGGTGCTGCGCCCCTGGTTTCCAATCCCATCTGATCTAGGAGGTCAGGTTCATTTGACCATTCACTCAGTTCTCCGCCCAATTCTGCCAGGCACGCTAGGTCTTCAATGTCCTTCAAACATAAAAGCTCAGATACTTGTGCTCCTGTGCTTTCACCACCACCCCAACCACCTGTGGCACGTTTTTCCTTATTTAAAAACATTTTCATAAGTTTCAATTTCCGTACATATAAAAACATGTCAACTCTAGTCCTGCTGTAATCAAAGTTAGCTGTGGGACAGAAAAGCCAACCAGAGATCCCATTTCTAACATTGGTGGCAGCGGTGGGATAGGACTTGCGTTTGCGCAGTACCACAGCGACAACTGGCTGCATTACAAAACTCTGCATTTTAGATAGTCACATGGAAAGGGATTATTGTTTCTGAGTTTGTTTTAAGAGTCATTTCTTTGAAATGTGTGTTTTTGTTGCACTATGAGTTGAGTGTCCTGCCAAGGAGAGAAACCAGAGAATCTGGAGGAGTGACTGCCCCTGTGCTGTCTGCTAGTTCTTGGGTTGGCCTACAGTGGGGACTTAATTGGTATGGAGTCACTAGCTCAGGAGGGTAGATTATCCCCTAAGTGCAGTGTGAGTTTTCTGGATTCCCCAGTAAGGGTGGGATCCAGTGGTGGCAGCAGAAGTGTGTCCAGTGCATGAATTCCCCGTCCCGTTCCCAGAGTATGGTACCTGGTGCTCAGTAAGAGGGGTGCAGGTTGAGATTCAGGGGCAGTAGATACTGTCTCACCGGTCTGGGGGGGGGGTGTGTGGATAAATGGTGTGTTGCACTGGACGAGTGAGTTCTCTGAAATAAGGAGCTTGCTGAATACTTGGGTGTGAGTTCTCTGAAATAAGGAGCTTGCTGAATACTTGGGTGTGAGTTCTCTGAAATAAGGAGCTTGCTGAATACTTGGGTGTGAGTTCTCTGAAATAAGGAGCTTGCTGAATACTTGGGTGTGAGTCCTCTGAAATAAGGAGCTTGCATGGGGGAGTGAGTCCAATAAGAGTGGCTCGGGTATCTTCCGGTCCTGTGTGGTGGAAGAGGTTCAGTGTAGCCCAGCTAGGTCCCAGTGTAGCGGGAGGGGTGTAGGGGCTCATGTCCTGTCTCAGAGGAGAAGGAGTGAGTGTGCCCGAAACCCAGTCCCAGGGCCTGGATGGTTTCTTCAGGGAACACCAGGTTGGGGGCCTAGGCTGTACTTGTAGGCCATTTGAGGAGGATCTCCCAGTGTCTAGAGGACATGGAGTGTCTGTAATCAGAGCTCCAGTGATCCTAGTGTTAGGCAGCGCCGCTCCTAAGTGGAGGGTGCAGAAGTCCTGATTGAGGGGTGAGAGGGGGAGAGGTTCCCCAGTGGGAAAACCAGTGGGTCCAGAAGGGGCCATGGGGACACCACTTCTGCCCTGGGTTTGTGCCCGGCAGACTGTCACACAACACATTAGATGTGTTACCCTCTGGGGGGTGGTACAGGCCTGGCCGGGATCTTTAGGGTCCCTGGCTGAGTATGGTAGTACTACCTTGAGGGCAGGTGGGGCCTATCTTAAGTGAAGGGACCCTGCTCTTCAGGATGGGGGGGCATGCGTGCTCCCCCGGAAGTCCTGGCTCGCCAGGCATCTGACCCAAGGGTACCGCCCTGGGTTGGGGAGCCAGTATCAGGTGTTTCCTGATCTGGACAGCAGGGCGGCTGTAATCAGTGTCCTGGCCGGTTTTGCCTTCTAGGGGGTACCACTCCAGTTGGGAGGGTATCGGACTCTGGAAGGGGGTGCAGAGGGAGGAGTCCTCGCCTCTGACCCCGGTGCAGCCGGTGAATTTATTTCCCAGGTGGTAGACCAGTGATGGAGAGAGGTCCTGAACTGGTGGGAGAGTTGTGTTCTGGTAGGTGCTTCTCCTGGGAGAGCGCGAAACGTCAGAAGTAGAGGTAGGGTGAGGAGATGCTTCGCCCGTGACCTCTGGTCAGCCTGAGGGTGCGGACCCTAGGTTGAAGGATCAGTGGTAGTTAGGAACTACACTGAGAAGGAGAGTGGAGAATGGCTATTGTATGCCAGGGGTTACTGCCCCCCACTCTGGATTGGCAAGGACCAGTGGCATCTGGGTGGCCTAGGGCCTGGTCCTGGCCGTGGACAACTAAGGAGTACCGGTGGGGTAGCCTAGTTGGTCCTGGGTTTTTCTCTTAGATGGATTCCATGGGTTCCAAGTGGCGTAGAACCGGAGGGTGTCCCTGCAGTGCGGGCCCGCGTCCGTGTTCTATCGCCCCAAGCAGGGAAGCTCATCACGGTGGTGATTGGTCTGCCCTGCATTTTGGCTGGAAGGGGGTTGTGTTGGACTTGGCCCTTTTGGCAGGTTCACCCCTAAACTTTTTGCCTTGTATGTTAGTAGTTTTAAGTCTCTGGGCACTTTAGCACTGTGGTCCAGTGTAAAGTGCGTGCGCGCTGAGTGCGTGTGGTGAGATTGTCCTGCCCTCCCATAGGAATGCATGGGGGATATGTGTGTCCATGGTAATTCCTGGTGTGAGAGGAGTGCAGGGGCGAGTTTAGTATGTGCGAACTCGTGAGAATAAATGCTGCGCAATGGTGTGCGCAGATTTATTGTGACTGGTGTAGAAATGCCACTTTTAGAAGTTGGCATTTATGTTTGCTCTGTGTCTGCCTGCCTGATGTGAATTGCATGTCTGGCTTGTGAGTGACAGGGGCTGGGAGGTGTGTGTGGCTCTAGGAGGGGCAGGGTGAGTCAGCGCAGGGCTGAATAGGGAGATCTGCATCTAGATGGGAGGGAGGAGTTGCACCTGGGACCTGAATAGGGCTGTGCCTTCCCTCCACAATGCTGGCTCCACCCCCTGTGGTGCGTCTGATGTCCCTAGCCTGTCCTGTGAAAGGAGAGAGGAGCTGAGCAAAACAAAGTGCTCCAAAGCTCCCCCAAACCAGTTCTAACTGGTATCCCTAAACCCTGCACCTTTAGACAAAGGGGATTTTGTGTATAAATGTAGGGGCTGTGACCTCATAAAAATGTTCAGTTCCTGTTCAGTTCAGTGCTTGGTGCTGTTCCTGCTGGGGCGTTCTGCTGCTGGGGCCCAGGGGGGGCTGCCATGAGGGCTTGCCTCCCTGGGCCCTGCCTTGCCCCCTGATGACCTGGACCTTGAAGACCCTTTCTTGTGGGACCTTTTGTTTTATCTTTTACCTTAAAGGTTTTTTATCCTAGCGCCTGGTGAGCGCTTCCCTTCCTTGCCTGCAGAGCGCTTTATTTCCCAGAAGAGGAGGTCTGGGGCTTTGCAGCACGGCGCTGCCTGTTGCCTTGAGGAAATCCCCAGCGTAGGGATTCCCCCGAAATTGTTGGGAGACGAGCGGGTGCCCACCCCGCTTATACTTTCATTTAAATGGCGGGAGCCCACCCCGCTTTGCAGCCTAAATCGAGAGGGAGCCTACCCCTCATTGTCCGCTTTATGTTTATTTATTGAGCGGGTGCCCACCCCGCTTCTGTATTTAATTAAAACGGGAGCCTACCCCGTATTGCCGCCAAAGAGAAGAAAAGGCCGCCGCCGCGCGACCAGGAAGCCAGGCAGCCTTGCCTGGTTGTGGGCAGGGCATAGCAGCCGAGAAAGGAAGTGAAGGAGCCTCACGGGCTCCCTCCCGAAGTCCCGGTCCCAGGAGGGGGCCGGGTGAAGGAAGGAGTGCGGCCGGAACAAGCCGCGACCCCGCAGGCCGCCGCCAGAGGAGTCCGGTGAGTGGAGCTGGTGCGGAGGGGGCGCGAGGCACATTGTCGGTGCCTGCCCCTCCGCGCTGGGGAGAAGAAGCAGAAGGCGCCCTGGAGCCTCGCGGGCTCCACCTTGAAGTCCCAGTCCCAGAAGAGGGACCGGGCAAAGCCAGCTGATCGGCGGGGCTCCCGTGAGTGAGGGAAGCCCCGCGCCAGGAGAGAGGAGACCGGAGAAGTGCTGCAGTTGTCAGCGGAGCTCCCCGGCGTGGAAGAGAAGTCCCGGGTCCCAGGAGGGGGCCCGGGTGAAGTAGGCAGAAGTGCCGGTGTCCTCCCCAGTTCCCGCAGAAGCCCGGTGAGTGGGGATGGTGGGAGCAACATTAGTCAGAGCGGCCCCGGATGGCAGCGGGCTGCTCCAACGAGAGGGGGCCAGGTGATTCAGTCCCCAGTGAGTTGGCGAACCTCAGTCCATTCAGTGCTTTGGGGACAAGTTATTTTGAGGGCATAGTTATTTTCAGAGCCTACGTGGCTCCAACGTAGCCCCAGTTGTTTAGGGCCCCCGTGGGGGTCCAGGGGTGCCACCGTCTTTTGGGGCAGTATTGTTGTAAGAGCCCCAGCAAGGCCCAGAGGGCACAGTCGTGCCAGGGCGCCTTTGTCCTATTCCCAGCTGCCTTGCGAGAGCGCAGGCAGCTGCAACGTGTGTGCATATTTGTTCAGAAGGCACAGTGAGTGCCAGTGCCATTTTTTTATTCCCAGCTGCCCAGCAAGTAGTGGGCAGCTGCAACGTTTAGGCCTTTCTTTGGGGGCATTTTCTGGATGTGACTTAGGAGTGAGAAGCACTCCTCTGCCCCAGTACTTTTCTTTCACAGCTGCGCAGCACTTAGTGCCAGCTGCTCCGTTTAGGTTTGCGCAATGGCGCCCTTGGATTCAGCTGCTAGGCAGCGCGCCCTGACTCTTGGACATAGGGCATTTGAGCCCCCTTTTGAGATGGCCAGTTGGCCAGGGGGACTGTTGGGATTGTAGGGCGCCAGGCCCTAATGTGATTTATGCCTCTGCTAAGGTTTTTACTGTGAGGTATGTGCTAACGTGATATGGTGGTGCTAGGAAATATGATTCATGTATTATGATTTACGCACCCTGTTTTATGCCTCTAATGTACTGTCATGATTATGAGGTTTTGCATAATGTGTTTATGCTTGTGATTTTATTATTACCTAATGCGTTTAGGTTGTGAGTTATTCTCTACTGTGCGTTACGCCCCTAATGTGAGTTATGCTTAGGATGTTATTGTCTAATGCGTTTAGACTGGAGAGATAATTGCATAATGTGTTTATGCTGGTGAGGTTGGCGCATAAGGTTTTGCGCCTAATGTGATGCTGTGCATAATCTAGTTTATGTTACAGGCTGATGCTAAGTACAGTGGTTACCAGTGATTATTGGTTGTACGTTTATGATGTGTTCTACATTTATTATAAGTGCTACATATACTAAGTTCGCTTGTGCTGGTTCTGACAGTGGTCCAGTTGGCCCTGTCAGGTGTAAATAATCCCTTGTAAATATGACCCCATGCCAGGTGGCACGATGTATATTATGTGAGTACTATTCTAATGTGTTTTATGATAATACAAAGGCTATTTTTGATATAACCTTGTGTGGAGTTCCTTTTCGTGGTGTGCCTAGTATGTTGTTGCTGTGTGTGTGTTGCGCAAACGCTTTACACATTGCCTCCGGGATAAGCCTGACTGCTCGTGCCAAGCTACCAAGGGGGTGAGCAGGGGTTATCTTTGGCGTGTAACTCCCTTGCCCTGACTAGAGTGGTGGTCTCTGCCTGGCTTTGGTGCAAGCCTTAGCCAACCAGAGATCCCATTTCTAACAGAGGCCAAGTTCAAGTAATGTTTTTTCTGCCAAAGTTAGTTCATGTGATGACAAATTGACCACGGTCAAATTCTGCTCACCCATCATTTCTGCTTCAACTGCCTCGTTGTTCTCCCATACGACATTGTGTCCTTTGTGTTTCAGTCCTCCCCTCCTTGTTTGCTTCCTCTTGTGCTTGCGCCTCTTCCTCGTCCTCTTCCTCTTCCTCCTTCCGGTGGTCTCGCTCTCAAAGTCATGTTCGTTTGTAAAAAACGATAATTCTCAAGAGGCTTGAAGGTAAGGGGATCTCTTCCTAGGCCCTCTGATTGATCCTCTAGGTCTGAATAGATCTCTGAGCCGGACTCCGATGTGGCCACTTCCTGCTGTCTCAGCGCCCCCATCTGTTTAAATTGCCTGATTGCTCCGTCAAACCTTCTTCCGAAGGTCAGGATCCGCCCACTGGCATAGTCCTGTTTGTCTCGCAGAAATTTGCGCTTTTTCTTTTGCTTGATTTCTGCCTCGTACTTGTCAAGCCTCAGCTCCAACTGCCCAAGGGCTGCTCTGATCTCATCTTGCGCAGGGTGTTTGTCAAGTTTCTCCTTTAATTAATCTATTTCTTTGATTGTTGTTTCCAGTTCCAAGGCAGTGTATTTGGACAGGAGTCCCAACATGTTCTTGCACATGCCCACCATTAAGTTCGACCATTCGTCCAGCAGTTTGGGGTGTGGGTTCTGATAGGTTGGTGTGATCAGAATCCTCAATCCCGTGGGAAGCCTGCCCACCTCAATGTAATTGTCAAGTGAGGAAACCTCCCACCATCTGTTTATTTCCTTCTTCTGTAGTTTCTCGTATTGAAATAGCATCTGCTTCAGACTCCTAGCTGTCTCTCCAGTTGATGAGCCCGCTTCGTGGCCGCTGCCACCGGCCTCATCCTCTGTCTCGCAGAATAATGAGCGTGCTATGCCAGGTCTCCCTGCTCACTTGCTCTTAAGGTCCGCATTTTCTGCTGCTGCACCAGCCTGCTTCCCTTTGCTCATTTTCTTGTCTCAATAGTTTTACATCTATAAGACCCTGCCGCTTTCCCTCTGTGATTTTAAAAAAAGGGCGCGGTACCCCTGACAAGACTCAGTCCACGTGTGATGAACTGCCGGGGGCTACTGCCTGACACCGCTGAGTACTACGATAAGGCTACGTGCATCCTCCGATGCAAGAACACTCATCCTGTACTCACCAGTTGCGTCCTGCAGATTGTCGTGCCTCCCCTCGTCAATCAGTCAAGTCTTCATCCGGCGGAGGGAGCCAGTCAGAGGAAATGCGAAAGGAAAGATTCTGACAGAAGCCAGCTCCTCTCCACTCGGGGTCGGTGCGAGCTCCGGGTGTCGGATCCCGGCTGTAAATTCAAGAAAACTCCCGTGAGCACTTCCCTCACCAGGAAAAAAGACTCGCACTCCAGAATCAGTGTAAATAATAGATGTTATTGGCGACGCGTTTCGATCAGACGATCTTCTTCACAAGCCAAACTTTCACCGTTTGTGATCACCATTTAAAGTGTATATACAACATAGGAAAAGGACCATAGTGATTTAGTTACGCCGTATAAACATGGAAAACATACTATGCGTATTGTTCTGGTTTCTCATTCAAAGAAAGACTTTCTGCCGGCGTGCGGTTACAGAGCCGATCTGGGATTTAACGCATTTAAATAAAGGTAACTTTTTCAACATATTATTACAAAATGATTTCATCTGACTCCAGATAAAACCTTTAGCCACTAAATCATGTGATTGTAAGAAAATATGAAAAACACAAACATATAGAGTGGCGTATGGCAATTGCATAGACTTAGTAGAGCACATTTTATAAATGGGTCACAGTCTCCTGTGGTCCACGTTAAACACCACACTTCAACAGCGTTATTTCATATTATTCATGCCCTGTGCCATATGCCTCTCTATATATTTGTGTTTTTCATATTTTCTTATAATCACATGATTTAGTGGCTAAAGGTTTTATCTGGAGTCAGATGAAATCATTTTGTAATAATATGTTGAAAAAAGTTACTTTTATTTAAATGCGTTAAATCCCAGATCGGCTCTGTAACCACACGCCGGCAGAAAGTCTTTCTTTTGAATGAGAAACCAGGAACAATACGCATAGTATGTTTTCCATGTTTATACGTCGTAACTAAATCACTATGGTCCTTTTTAGGTCTCGCCTACGCAGCGCGCATGCGCTGCAAAGGAAAAAGACCTTTAGCCATGGAGTCGGTTTTGAGGCCAAAAACGTGCATGCGTTGCATTGCTTCCAATGGCAACGCGTGCACGTTTGGCGATTCCCTTGCGGGAGCGAGCAGCTGGCACCATATGTTATCAATTACCGTGCCTTGCTGCTCGCTCCTGCAAGGGAATCGCGCAGGCCCCCTCCTCTCTCCCCTCCCCCTGTTGCCGCGCGAGGCGCGCGCGCTTGTGCTTGTTTAACTTTAGCACTGAGCGCGGCACCGTCGCCCACTTCAGGGACACCGCGCTTGCTCCCATAAGATTAATTTGCTTGTGCGCGTAGCTCGGCTCCTAAGAATGATTTCTGAAAGTTGAATGCCTCCTATCATTCCGTCGCAGCTGCCCAGACACAGTCGTCAAACGATTACCCTCGTGGGGCGAGATTAATGGCAAAGTTCCGAGGATCGCTCACTCTGTATAAACTGCAAAAATCCTATACACACGGACGCAGGTTAGCCAGCCTACCGAACCACTAGGAAGCCTCACTAAAGCACTTCACTGGAGATTCCTCGTGTGCCCTGCGAAGCATCGCCTAAATCACTCCACTGGATGGACCCATGTTTGAGTCCAGGTACCTTTTTATGTCCACTATGATTCCAGCCAATGAGAAATTCCATAACCATGGGAAGAGGTCATACGCAGTGCTCTGAACAAAAGCAGCTAATGCACACATTCACGTCATCTGCCATTCGTATTTCAGGTGGGCTCCTACGTCTTCATATTGACTTGTTGCTGTGTGTTTTACCCAAATAAGCTGCTTTGGCGTCCCTGTTCTTTCCTTTTGTTTGTCTTTCTTATGCTCCAGTTCCTTGCAGCTTTAGAACTATGAAGGGCGGGGTTGGGGGGAGAGGGGTGAGAACCTGCAAGGGACAGAAAGGAGCCTGCTTGTTTTCTTCCCAGGTGTAAAATGCTGTCGTGAAAAGTATGCGGAGACAGTGACCCGGAGCTCCGGCCTTCGGACCTAGCGTGCATCATTCGGAGTGACTGAACCATGTTTCTCTATGAATACTCACGTCCTCATGTTTGTTTGAATGTTTGCCATGTGGATGTGTAATCTATTTATTGATGAAGATTGTTCTTTTTTCTGCTGCTGACCATCACCTGCCGTTTTTGTGTGGGGCTGATCGGCAGAGGGGGAGTTGGCATTTGTCCTTTCCAGACTTCTACAGGACTGTATGTCTTTACAGAACAACTCTTGCTATTTTTATCCATTCCTATTCCACCTTCCTCAGTACTTCAGGGGCTGCAGTGTTTATTTGCCGCGAGCCACTGTTTCCAGAAAGATCACTTTCTGTCGTTCCATAAGATTGTGCTGTTGCAGATATTTTCTGAACTAGAAGCCAAGTGCTATTGACCTTGCAGTCACTTTCTCTACCCAAAAGTTGACTTTCCTGTCAATGCATGCCGTCTCGGTAGAAGTTCCTATATGTGCACATTTCGTAACATTCTACTTACCCAACACTTGTACGTGTAGTGGTGCTAGCTTAGCCAAGGCCTCTTTAATACAAGACATCCTGCTCTACTCTTGGTGTCATGAGGGATAACCTTCTCTCCGTAGCACGGCAGCTTGTTAACAGACACCATACCCCGTGCGGAGGTTATCCCAAGATGTTAAATTCTGTCTGACCGTGAGGCTTTTATCATATTGCCAGTGGTAGTAGTCAGACCACAAGAACAGGGCATGCAGCTATTGCACAAGATGCAAAAGTGGTGCAGATAAGCCTGCTAATGCTTCAATCCATGGCGGGACAGCACCCAGGATAATGTGCTGCATGACTAACCACTTATAAGGTCCCAAAGGCGAGACCTATTGGCTATGCCAATGCTTGTTCTATGTTGTATATGCACTTTAAATGGTGATCACAAACAGTGAAAGTTTGGCTTGTGAAGAAGATCGTCTGATCGAAATGCGTCACCAATAACATCTATTATATACACTGACCCTGGAGTGCGAGTCTTTTTTCCTGGTGAGGGAAGTGCTCACAGGAGTTTTCTTGAATATATATACATATATATATATATACACTAAGCTACTACAAAAGTTAAATTAGTCTACTTTGTATACTAGTAATGAATGATACTATTTCTAACATATGTTCTCTGAAAGAATGTAGGAGTGTTTGTATTAGTAAGTGGGTATCTGAGAGGCTGTATAGGTTTGTTAGTGGGTGTATGAGTGGCTCTAAGAGTGTGTGAATGGGTATGTGAATGGTTTTCTGGGTGTGTGAGTGTGAATTTGAATTGCTGTATGGGTGTGTGACTGGGTGTGTGAGTGAGTTTCTGAGTATGTGAATGGGTGTATGACTGGCTGTATTGGTGAGTGAAAGCATTTGTGAGTGGTTGTATGGGTGTGTGTGTGATTGCTTCTATGGGTGTGTGAGTAGATGTGTGAGTGATTGTATTAGTGTGTGAGTTGGTGTGCGAGTGGCTGTATCAGTATAAGTGGGTGTATGAGTGGCTATGTAGACATGTGAGTGGGTATGTGAGTGCCTGTAAGGATGAGTGAGTGGGTGTGTGACTGTTTTTTCCAGTGTGTGAGTGGGTGTATGAGTGCTTGTGTGGGTGTGTGAGTGGGGGCATCAGGGGCTCTGTGGGAGATGTCATCAGTGACATCATCAGTGATGTAATTTAAGATGTCATCAATGCTGTCACTGATGATGACATGAATTATGTAATATGTGAGATCATTAGCAGTGCATTGCGGGATGAAACTTATAGTTAGTTCAGGTAGCTATAATTGATGAATTTTATTGGTTTTGTATACACCATGACTACGGCATCACACAGCCAGAGCAGTGGGAGGTGTTGCGGATATATATTTATATGTTTATTTTGCCGTATTTTGGTAATGATCAGAGACTTTGCCAAGTAGCAGCAGATATACAATTTTAAGGATCCTCTATTGAACATATTCGAGTCTAAGCTTCCCATATTGCACTGCAACTACCTCTTCTTGGCCTATAAAACTAATTTATATGTGGCAGGAACTGCGTCACGTGAGCTCTAAAACTGTACTGTACCTTTACATACCAGTCAATTCCGGCAAACGATAGTCCATCAGACTCGGCATCTTCTCAGTCCCAGTCATATTTGTTGACCTATTGTTTTACCAGGGTGAGTCTGGCCATAAGAAATGCTTCACCTTGCTGTAGACCTCGACTTTGCATGTTTTGCTCAAGATCTGTACATTTACCTTAAAAGGGAAAATAAATAAGCTTGTCCTCCGATTGCCCAACCTGCCGGCTTTCTCATTTAGCATTGTTGGCCAGAAAGCATAAGGTTTTAATGGTGTATCATTCCTTCGACAATTGAGGCAAGTTGAAGATACTGAGTGAATGAGTTATTAATTTTACATCTGTTGAAGGTATTATTGTGTGGTTGAATATAGTGAATGGTTCATTGAATTTTAAAGCATTTTGTTAGTATTTTATACTTTGTGTTTTATATCGTGTGCCTTACTTTCGTAAAGCTGAAACAATAAAATGTTCTTGATTAGGCTGAAAACAATCTCAACACTCTGTTTAACACCTTCGCTGCAAGGCCTTTTTGCCACCCTGTGCAAATCCATCTTTTGGCTATTTGGGGTAGTTCACACTTAGGCCCCCATTACTTTTTGTCTGCATAAGGTATCCATGTCAAATCTGTGTCCTTTTTTTCCAACATCTTGGGGATTCTAAAGGTACAATCACTAGAGAGGGTCACCCTTGCATTCTAAATCGCACTGTTTTCAATCTTGCCAAAGGTACAATTGATTAAAAAGACCATTAGGTACAGACAGGCAATTTTAACATAGTAAATCCCTAAACACAAGTCTAAGCGTTCCACTTGCAAACACGTTTAGCCCGCCTACCCAAACTAGGTGAGTGAAGCATGGGTCTGATGATGAAGCAAACCACGGGTGACCCAACAATATATCCTATAAGGTATATTGATCTCACTGATTTACCTGGGTGATGATCTCACACTTTGATACAATATACGTTAGGCCATGCAACAATCTCATGGATGAAAATGGGATTTAGGAAGCAAAGCTGACACTCTCTAGTGATTTTAATAATGTTTTAGGAGGCAGAGGGTTCCAACCTATTCGTATGCTTCTCACTCCTCCAAGTGTTGACCTAGATTCTAAAGGTACCCAGGGTTTGTGGACTCCTCTGGAGGGGACCAAGAAATTTGCCAAAATACAGCTAAATTTGGGGGTGTTTTGGGAAACAAGTGCTGCAGAAGAAAGCAAATGGCATCAACGAAGGGCTGCGGTGCTAAAATCACCAGCTTCCCAGCTTTCAGGAAAGGGCAGACTTGAATCAGAAAAACATATTTTTCAGCACAGTTTTGGCATTTTACTGGGACATAGCCCATTTTTCTTAATTGTTTGTATGCTTCCTTTCAGTTAGTGGTAGAACTAGATCCCGGAAAGCTATATATTTCTGAAAAGTAGACAAAATTCTAAATTCAGCAAGGGGGTCATATGTGTAGATCCTTCAAGGTTTTCCCATAAAAACTAACAGTTGAAATAAAAATATATTGAAATTGAGTTTAAAAAAACCCAGCCATTTATGTCTGTGTTTTCACCTCTAACTTCTTTCAAATATGGCAAATTTTTGAAAGCAATATAACTCTACGTCCGCTGGACCCTTCTGGTTGTAGGGTTACATAGAGCTTGTAGGTTCTCCAAGAACCCGAGGAATTCAGTGCCAATAACTGAGCTGCACCTTGCAATGGTTTTCATTGTGTAGAAGGGTATACAGAAATTCATTTGGCAAAATATAAAAAGTGAAAAATAGGTATCAGGGAATGCATTTCCGAGATGGGCACAAGATATGGAGTTTATTCAAGTTGCTCGACCTGCACGTCTAGTAAAAAGTTTATGTTTTTCAAGGCGCTTGGACATGCAACAGGCCACAGGATGGGGGCATCCACCCCAGGACCCACCAGAGCCCTGGCCCTGGTCTCATTCTGTGCTTCTGAACCCACCCAAGCAGGGAAGCATTCCCGGGCCACCAGGACCCCCATCCCGTGCCCTTTCCAATGCGGCAAGCTAGAGGACGCCTACCCATGACCCAGAGGGGGCCCGAGGCCCTGTTCAGATCCTCTGAACCTAGCCACGCAAGGGAAGCATCCCCTCTATGACACCGCAGGCTGGGGAAGGGAACCCAGGTCCCTGGTGGGCTCACAGACCCAGGCCTCTCAGATCCCTGACCATGCAGAGCCCTGTCCTGTCCGCTCTGTGGCTCAGAAGCCCTGCCTGGGGCCTTGGTCAGGTGTTTACAACTAAGCTGCCCACAGTCACCAAATAGGCCCAACTATGCCCGATCGACCAGAGCCTGGTCTGGACCTTCCCCAGCCAGGCCGCCCTATCTATGACCCTGGAGCCCTTTTTTCCCCGTCAGACGCTTGGTGGCACGGAGGGCCGTCACATGGAGCACGGGACCCTGGACCCAGTGGAGCCTCCCGAGCACCGGCCTCAGGGCTAGTTGATTTGGCAGGTGAGTTGTTACACACTCCTTAGCAGATTCCAACTTCAATGGCCACTGTCCTGCTGTGTATATCAACCAACACCTTTTCATAGGTCTGATGAACATCAGCTCTCTGGCGCCTTAACCCGGCGTTCGGTTCATCCTGCAGCGCCAGTTCTGCTTACCAAAAGTGGCCCACTAGGCACTCGCATTCTATGCCCAGCTCCACGCCAGTAAGCTGGGCTTCTTACCCATTTAAAGTTTGAGAATAGGTTATTTTGGCCCCAAGACCTCTAATCATTCGCTCTACCAGATAAAACTCGGGGTTCAGAGAACCAGCTATCCTGAGGGAAACTTCAGAGGGAACAAGCTACTAGATGGTTTGATTCATCTTTCACCCCTATACCGAGGTCGGACGACTGATTTGCATGTCAGGACTGCTACAGACCTCCGCCAAAGTTCCCTCTGGTTTTGCCATGCCGAGGCACAGTTCACCATCTTTTGGGTCCTATCAAGCACGCTCATGCTCCACCTCTCTGACGGAGCGGGCGAGATGGGCCAGTGGTGCGCATGCAGCTGGCTTCTTGGTAGGGTCCCACCTCTGCCAGCACGTGCCGGCCCTTGCCATCATTGCACCATAGAGTTTCGCTCGGCCCTCCTGCTCGCGCATGGGTTAGACTTCTTGAACTGCATTTCCAAGCAACCTGACTCCGTGAAGACTCAAGCCCTGCATGGCTGGGGGCGCTACTGGCCTAACAACGTCCACGAGGTGAGCCTCGATCAGAAGGACTTGGGCCCCCTGAGCGATGCTGGGAATTCGGTCTTCTGCACTGCACATTTCCAGCACCCACCACAGGGTGGGGATTTGGGACTGGGCTCTTCACTCGCCATTACTGAAGGAATCCTGGTTAGTTTCTTTTCCTCTGCTTAGTAACATGCTTAAATTCAGTGGGTCGCCACGTCTGATCTGAGATCGTAGTTGGATGCTGCTGGCAACAAGGCACCCAGCCTCCTGGAGCCCTGCCTGGGCTTGAGGAAGCAAATGAGCCCTCGTTGGAACTTCAATGGCAGCTGGGTAGATGGCTTCATGTTCCTTGAAACAACGGCTGAGGCTGGCCAAACAGTCCATCCTTCAATGAACTAAGAGTGTCCAATCGATAAGAGTATACAGCGTTGGCTGGACCCTCCACAGGCAGGCCGCACTGGGCTGGATATCAGCTTTGTCTCCCTGCCTGCTCTTGAGGAAGGTAGGTGCAGAGGAAATACCCATCGGGCAGGGCTGGGAGACAAGTGTGGACCTGGGCCCCTGAGAGACCAGACGGGCCAGCCCGGGCCCTGGCACCACTCGGCTAAGAACCCCTGGACCATAAGGGGATCCAGAGTACCCTGTCACTAGTAATCCGGAGGAAGGCTACCACCCTTTTTTGTTATCCGTGTGCACCGAGTGACAGCTCACCCGGCTTCCTAGAGCCCTGCCTGGGCTTGAGGAAGCAAATGAGCCCTCATCTGGACTACCATGGCAGCTGGGATGACGGCTTCATGTCCCGCCTGCAATCAGGGAAGGAAGGCTTGGAGGAAAGGCCCATCAGGCATGTTGGGAGGCACAAGTGGACCCGGTCTGTAATCAGCAGAGGGATTCCCTGGACGTGTGCAGAGAACTTAACAGTTACATCCTCCTCACCCGGCCACCGTGGCTGAGGACGTAACCGTTACGTCCTTGGTGCAGAAAGGGTTAACTTCATACCCTGTAGGGAGCAGCATGCTACTTGAGTGGCTAAGCGCTTCAGGCCTAAATAGGGGTAGTAAGCGCTATGTAAACACTTCAATGCAAGTGGAATCACTGTGAAGGAAAGGTGAAAGCGTGGGAGTGAGCACCTGGAAACGTTTGCTCAGCCGTGTCTTATTTTAAAATGACTCTGATTTGTCCTTCCTTGTCACATCTCATGAGATGTGGGCACCTGCCACACCGACTTTACACACTGAGAGAGCGACGCTAGGCATTGCACGTTCAGTCCAGTTGCTATCCCTCCAGTGCATTTTGTCAAGCTTGCCTACAGCCGCTTTTCAGGAGTGTTGCAAGTCCAAAATGACAGATATTTTTGTATATGCTAGACTAACATGTTATCCTGTTTTTTTCTAAGATGTCTCAGGTCATGACTTCCTTTAAAGAAAATTTTCTGTGCTGCTTTGTTACATCAAAGTCATGGCTGCCTGTCAGTCAGAGACGGGGGCAGACACACCCACTGAGCTACGTCAGGAGTCTCAGGTAGTCACCCTGAGAAGACAAGCTTCTGACATCATAGCTAATTAGCACATACAAATTATTATTAAGATTTGTAGGGCGCGCGGCTACCCCGAGGGGTTTCCCGGCGCCGGGCAGGTAGGACACGAAACAAAAGAGGAAGTACGTGGTAAGGATAAAGTTAAAAGTTAGAACATCATGGTTTTCAAACCCTTGCGGAAGGCACTAAGAGAGGTTTCATTTCGCAAGGAGGCTGGCAAAATATTCCATAGAGTCGGTCCTAAGTATGAGAAAGACCTGCCTCTCACACGAGCAAGTCTGATTTTTGGAACAACAAACCGGGTATGCTGGGCGGAGCGCAGGGGATGAGAGAGGTGGTATCGCTGAACCAGATCCTGAAGGCATTTAGGGGCCACTCCTGTTTTAATTTTAAACATATAGCACAGAGCCTTAAATTTCACCCGCTTTGACACCATCGTAGAATCCCCGAGACAGAGGGGAACTTAGGCAGACGAAAAAGGAGTCTTGCTGCTGCGTTTTGCACCAGCTAAAGCCTCTGGATAGTCACTTTATCGGCTCCCAGGTATAGGGCATTTCTGTAATCCAGTCTTGAAGTAACCAGGCATGGATTACAGTTTTCTGTGCTGGGAGGGGAATCAGCCATAGAATCTTCTTTAACCATTTCAAGACTGTAAAACAGGTGGACGACACCCTGGCTACTTGTTGTTTCATCAACAGATGTTCATCTACGATGAAACACAGATTCCGAACACAGTTCACCGGCGTGGGAAGAGCTCCCAATTCTGGGGGCCAGTGTTGCGATCCACAAAGGTAATGTCTTTTACCCAAGATCATAACTTCGGTCCTGTCACCATTTAATTTGAGCCAATTGCTTTGCATTCAAGAAGCAACTTTGCTCAATCCTGACTTGAGAACTGAGGGCTCGTGTCCTTGTGATAAAGAGAGGGAGAAAATAATCTGAGTGTCTTCAGCATAGGAAAAGAGGGACTGTCCGGCATTTTCAGCCACCTCCGCTAAGGGGCGGACATATATATTGAATAGCAGTGGACTCAGCACTGAGTCCCGTGGGACTCCATATGGGGAAGCATGAGAGTTGGAATTTGCCAATGCTGAGGAGACCTGGAAAGTTGGGTTCTTGAGAAAAGAACAGAGCCATTCCAAGGCCATTCCATCCAAGCCCAACAACTGCAAGGCTCTCACAAGAATGTGGTGCGACACCGTGTCGAAAGCAGTGCTGAGATCTAATAGAATAAGTGCTGCAGTTTCACCGTCATCTTGAGCATTTCTGTCACCACCAAAAGAGTGGATTCAGTAGAGAAACCGGCTCTGAAGCCCGATTGAGAGGTGTGAAGAAAGTTTTGAGATTCAACAAAAGAGGTCAACTGACCATTGACGTGCTTCTCCAAAATTTTTGTACAAATGGGGAGCAATGAGATAGGGCGGTAATTCGACGGAATGGCAGGGTCAGAGTTGGCTTTCTTTATGAGAGGGCGGACCATGGCATGTTTCCATCTGTGCAGGACTAGACCCTCTTTTAAGGATGTATTTATAAGCCATATTATGGATAGTATGGAGGTGTTGAGCTGTCTCAGCACATGTGGAGGTATGGGATCGAGGGGGGACCAGATTTAATGTTGAGAAGGAGGTGGTTGAACGAAGTAGAGTCCAAGGGGGCCCAAGTTTACAGTTTGAAAGAAGATCTGGTATTACCTATAAGATCTGCTGTAGCAGGGTCCCATCTAACAGTGGGTGAGTCCACTTCCTCCGACAAGTGTCCTGTGGGTTTTTGCTATGCAGCGCAGCTGTATATTTTCAACATTGTCAGGGAAATAGAGAGCAAGTTCTTCGCATTGACTATGGGTGAGAGCGGGGGAAGTTGCCCGTTTCTCAGAGCCTGATAGCTCTTTTACCACAAAGCCCTTTACATGTGTGGTAATAGCTCATAAGTTATAAGAAGCATTTAAATGTTAAGTAAAAGCTACCCTCTCATACAATTATACCTTAGGTATAAGGCCTTTTCAAAACAATCTCAGATTCAGCAGTTTTAATAAAAAATATATATTTATGTATCCACAAAATGCCCGTATGTAGTTGATGTGACCAAGCAGAGTGAAAATACACATTTAATTCCTGTTTACAGGTTATCAGAAGCCCTGCACACAGGCCTTGTGTGTCCCATGGGCTGACAGCTAAAACAAGAAGGAAAGCAGAGCCAAGTGGAAGGAAGTGAGCATTCCTCTCCAGGCCTCTCTCAAAGTTGAACGGTACCAGGCAAAGGTGTCTACCCACTTGCTCAGGGATAGTTTTCCACTCTGCGCTCTCAGTGTGAAGTGCCTGACCTAGCCACTGGTAATCCCTTTCTTAATTAAATCTTTTTTTCCCTTGGCCTCTGTTTTTTCGTTCTTCTGTTACCAGAGGTCACTTGCTTCTTTTTTTTATTCCCTGGCCTTTCCTGGGCCACTCGGTCCAGCGTTATCCATACCTGCCCTTTACTTCGAAGACCTGTCATTTACTTCGTATGATCTTTAATTTGATCCTGCTCATTTGTTTTTCTGACTCCAGTTCTCGGAATTCGGCACAAATGTGTTGTCAAGTTGAGTTTAAGTAATGGTGGCCGAAGTAGGACGTGCATTGTAATGAGCGGGCATCTTTACTTCTATATTTATCTTCTCTATTCTGTCTTGACCCTGTTTGATATACATTAATATCTCTCTATTTCCGTCTCTCTTTCTCCAACATATTGATCATCTGCAATTGCTTCTAGTAAAAGAGGTAGAGCTGTGACAGCAGTATGGATCAGTGAATTACACACTCGCCGCTGATATCTGGTTCTCATCAGAATCCTGAATAGTCAGGTGCAGCCTTCCAACCCTCCATGGTTAATAAACTAGGGGGCATATTAGCAAGGGCCTTATCGCCGCTTTAGCAGCACTTTTTGCCGCTAAAGCGGCGATACTTCTATCACCCTATTAGCAAGCTATCGCTAAGAGCTGTTAGCGACAGCTTTATGGCGAAAGCGACCGTTTTGGTGCCGCTTTGCATGTCAGCGATATATATCGCTAATGACATGCAAAGTAGGCGTTCCCAACTAAAAGCGACTGAAAACAGTCGCAAACACAACTTCCCCCTATTAGCAATGCCCGCGAAACGATAAAAAAATTCGCGCTAACCGCGATTATCGCTGGAATCTAACACCTGATAAAAACCTGACTTAACCATTCTAGTCAATGGGAGGTGGATTGTAAGGTTAAGTCCTCACCTGCCTATTAGCAAGCTTTTCATTAGCGCGTTGAATTTATCGCTGGATTTCTCACGCTATTGCTGGGTTTCGCCGCTATCGCTGGATTTTTTATCGCCTTGGAGATAAGCGTTGATAATAACGCGTTATCTCCGCGATGAAATCCAGCGATAGCCGGCGATAAAAAAACATCGCTAAGCGCGCTTTGCGATAATTATTGTAATTCCTTGGTAATATCCCCCCATGTACCTTGAAATGGGTAATAGTAGCATTTATTTCTAATATTGAGGAGAATGGTTAGCTTTACTTTCACAATAAATCCTGTTTGTTTCTTGGGAAGAGTTAAGTACAGTTTGAAAGGGCTTGCAAAGCCATTTTCCTATTAAATGTATCCAGAGAACAGACACTTAGGGGCATATGTACAACGAGTTAACGCCGCGCTAGCGGCAGTTTTCTGCCGCTAATGCGGCGATATTTTTATTGCCATATTAACAAGCTTTCGCTAACAGCCGTGAGCGACAGCTTTCTGGCGATATCTGCCGCTTTCTGCATCGCCACCCATGTTAGCGATAACTATCGCTAATGACATGCAAGGTAGGCGTTCCTGTGCAAAAACGCATGCTAACCCCACTTCGTGATATTTACAACGATCGCCCGAACCCGCGATACGTTAAAAAAACAGCCGCTAAAGCCCGTTAGCGGCAGAGACTTAAGACCAGAAAATAGCTGGTCTTAAAAATGGAGATAACCCTTGGGGCCTCATTTCAGCAGGTTTTGTTGCTGGACCGCGCTGCAAGCAATGTTGCTGCGCTGCCCTGCGACAAAACTACAGGGCAGGAATGCGCACCATCAATAAGATAGTGCGCATTCCTGGGCCTCAGTCATGAAAAGCGTTGCAGCTCTGCGACAAGACAGCGTTGCAACACTTCTCACTACGCCCTTCTTGCGACACCATGGATGCGCTGTATTCACTGGACAGCACTCCATGACGCAAGCAATGACAGATCCGTCTGGAATCCTGATGTATCTGTCTGCGTTAAAGTCAAGCATTGCTGCAGTCGTGTCACAACCATGATGCAACTCCAGCAATGCATGGGGCCAGCCTATCCCTGAGGCACTGTGTCACCCTCACGCCTGCCATCAGGCAGGCGGAAGGTACTGACGCAGTGCCGTTCTTGAGGGGTGCCCGGGTGTCGGCACAGTTGGAGATCCATCGGTGGCAGTTGCACGCTGCAGTGTCATCGTTTGCAAGCGTTGGCGGAGTGGTGGTGCGGAGGGAGTTGACGAGACTTTCTTCGGTGGTCTTGATCCAGCTGCGAGGGGGGGCAATGATGGTGGTGGCGTCCGGTGGGCAAGGTGAAGACTTGATGTATACAATGATGGTCGGTCCAGGAGAGTCCAGTGGTGTGGCTGTAGTTGAAGTTCCCGCTGGCGGAGGTGACGTGCTCGATCGTGTGTCCTGCTATGTGGCTTGTTGCGGTGACTTGCTGCTTGCGTCTGATGTTGGGGACCTTCCCCAGGAGGGGGTGGTGTTCTGGTCACTGGGGTTGTCCAGGTGGAACTTAAGTTCACCGAGTAGGATGTCGTCGGCGAATGGGAGAGCCTGGGGTGCAAGGAGGTATACGTTGGTATGGGAGAATGGGGGGCCTGCACATGAGGGTGCCGCAGAGGATGTGCTTGGGGTTGGTCCGGATCTGGGAGTTGAGGTGGTCCATGGTCGCTGTTGGGTCATTAGAGTGCGGGGTCAGTCGGAGTGTGCTTCTCTAGGTGATGGCAATGCCTCCTCCTGGACGGTCGGGGTGGTCCTTGCGGGTGATACTGCAGCTGTCAGTGATGGCGATGGCGATGTCCGGATCGGAGCAGAGGTTGGTCCTGGCAGGCAAGGTGGTGTCCAGGGTTGATGGCGAGGAGGGTGCTGGCGTCGTAGCAGTGGAGTGTCCAAGAGGAAGGGTCCTTGGTGCTGAGCGTGGTCCAGGGGCAGACGGACGCAGACAGGCTTGCCTATGGCTTGCCTTTGGCATGGGAGACGTCCATTACAACACAGGCATTACATCGTTAACAACACAACTCCGACAACGCAGGTGCCTTTACATCGCATTCGATTACAACGCATTTTGAGGTCAGTAATGGGGTAATTTTAAGTTTCCTGGGTGGGTTTGGGTTTCGGATGTCGGATTTGAAATTTGGGGTGTATTCTGGGGTAATATTAGAAAATTCGGGTGTGTTTTGGGGTCAATTATGAAAATGCGGGTGTGCATTTGGGTCAAATGTGATTTTTAGGGTGTGTTTTGGGGGCTCAAAAAGGAATTTTAGGGTTCACGGTTTGGTTTGGGGTGCAAAGGTTAGTTTTCGGGTTGCACTCACTGAAGTGGGAATAGTAATTTTTACGTCTCCGCTATGCAACACCTTCCCTACTGTTGCAATATGCCTAGTATTAGTATGCATTGGGATGGAATGCGATGTAATGGCATGCGTTGTAACTACGTATGTACCTTTGGCACACGAGTGGTACGCCCGCTGTGCATGGGCGCACAGCGGCCGCCATTGAGAAGTGCTGGGGGGGCTGGACAGCTGGGAGGTGGTAAACGCCGCAAAGAACACTGGATGGGGCGTGGACGCGGGTGTGTGTATGTGAGTGGGTGTTGTAAATATTTTAATGAGGGAAGTATTACCTCGAAGCCGGGTCCCATGTCTTCGTTGCTCCTGCTCTCCTGCGTCTGCTTCCAGGCACAGGAAGTAGGCAGCAAGGCTCCCTCCCCTGAGCAAATCACAACGCTGCGATGCGGTGGTGGAATTTGCAACGGGACACGGCATTCAGCCAGGGGCTGGAGGGGTGGGCATGTTCTCCATGCAGGCTGTAATGCAGCCTGCATTATGAACAGGGAAATGCGCATGACTGCTTTGGACGGCCTGAGAGGGCCGACCAAACAGTCATTGCGCACTTGAGTGGGCATGCCAATCCGCCCATGCCCTGCTCCGTGCTTGGAGCAGTCCTACCCACCCTCCCACCCGCAAAGGAAACATGGCACGATTACATCAGTAGGTTATCATCATGTGATGATTGTTTCTCCTCTGCACTGCTTGAAAGCAGTGGGGCGACGCTCTTCCACCATAGCGGATGAGCCGGCACTGGGGGTGCGTCATCTACGTGTGCTAGGCCTGGGCGACTCGACCCCCAGGCGTCCTGCGCTATGCGTCCCACCTTCCCCTTACCTGGACATTGACACCGTGGCGAAATCCGCTGCACTCTCTCTGAATCTGTGACTCTGGCAGCAGGAGCCTCAGCCAGGTGGGATTTCACAAGCGTGGGTACAGCAGTTGCTGCCAAGTCCGCTGATGAACCTCCCGATGCAGTTGATGCAGCAGGGCCCCCTTAGGTGTGAAGTTGCAGCGCTCCCGCCACACAAGTTCGGCACAGCTCAGGGGCCTCACTTTCCACAGCGTCCGGCCAGCCCAACATCATCCGGCCTGTGATGCAGAGAGGTAGCACCCACCGTTGGTAATCCCCTCTGTGCACTCCGGTGTAGTGGTGGATCGTAGTATGCGATGCAGAACTCCCTACGTTGAGGCGCAGGAGCGCCTCTACTATTAACAGCTCCAAGGTGTGCAAGGCGGTCTTCTCACACAGGTCAGCAACGTGTCTCCATGCGACCTGCCAGACTTCACCACAAGGTACGGGTGATCGTCGCGCCTCAATGTCTACCGCCATGGCTCATCGACTCCACAGCTCCTCTGCATCCCACTCCAGGCGCAGGTCCAGCAAGGCATCCAGGCTCCAGACGCAGGTCCAGCGAGGCACCCAGGCTCCAGACGCAGGTCCAGCGAGGCATCCAGGTTCCAGACGCAGGTCCAGCGAGGCATCCAGGCTCCAGACGCAGGTCCAGTGAGGCATCCAGGCTCCAGACGCAGGTCCAGCTAGGCATCCAGGCTCCAGCCGCAGGTCAAGCGAGGCATCCAGACGCAGGTCCAGCGAGACATCCTGGCTCTCATCCTGGATGTTGGGTGGCTTGCAGGGGTTGTTGATGTGTGCTGCACTTGGCCCTGGCTGCTCCATTCTGCATTTTATTGGTTTTTATGCCTATTTTCTATTGGAGGTTGACTGATAGGCTATTTTTTGCATTAGAGGCAAAAAAAACTCACGTTGGGCTGACTAACGTGAGTTTTTTTGTCGCTAATGGGCCTATCGGTCGTTTTCGCCCGCTAACGTCGGAATTCCTATCGCCATCGCGCTAATGTTAGCGGCAGTTTTCACCGCGATCCCTGATACTATCGCCATGTAGCAACGGCGTGTTAATACGCCGCTAACATGGCGATAGTTTTCAGCGGTAAGCGGCGATAAAAATACTGCCGCTAACTAGCGTTAGCGATAGTTATCGCCAGTGCATGTACATATGCCCCTAACAGTTAAGTGCAGTTTGAGAGAGTTGAGTGCAGTTTGAGAGAGTGATGTGCAGCTTGAAAGGACTTTCAAAGCCTTTTTCTTTTTAAGTGTATCCAGAGAACAGACACTAACAGTTAAGTGCAGTTTGAGAGAGTTAAGTGCAGTTTGAGAGAGTTAGTGCAGCTTGAAAGGACTTTCCAAGCCTTTTCTTTTTAAGTGTATCCAGAGAACAGACTCTTGGGGGCATATTTACAAGCCGCCATCGCCAAGGAAACGTCACTTTTTATGACATTTCTGTGGCGATAGGGGCTTCGCCTTATTTACAAGGCAGCGTTAAGCCACTTAATGTGGCTTAACTCTACCTTGCAAATAAGGCCCCCTTTCACGCTATGCTTAGCGTGAAAGGGAAGGGCAATGGGTGTTGCAGTGGGCGTTCCACTGCAACACCCATTGATTCTGCTGCTGCCCCCTATTTACAAGGGAGGCGTAAATAGGAGGCAGCGCCAGAATTAAGACCAGGGAAAACCTAGTCTTACCCTGGCGCAACGCAGAGAAATGTTTAATTTCTCCTTGTTTTTGCTGTTTTCATGTGTGCTGTGTTGTGCAGCACACATGAAAACAGCAAAAGGCCCATGATTGTTTATGTACAAGAAGGTCCCCCTTCCTGCACATAATCAATCATTTTTTTAAAATGCTGTTTTGCAACTTCTATGTGTGCTGCATTAAGCAGCACACATAGAAGTTTCAAAATGGCATTTAAAGATTGTTTATATGCAGGAAGGGGGACCTTCCTGCACATAAACAATCTCCCCCTCCATGCAGATACGCTTGCACTATGGTGCAAGGGTGCCTGCGTTGGCGCTAGGCTGCTAAGTGTAGTGCCAGCACAGGGGGAAACGCAGGGCTGCACCATATTTTGTAAATATGGTGCAGCCCTGCGTTTCTGAAGTGGCAGAGTGAGGCGTTAAGCCAGGAAGGCTAACGCCTAACTCCACCACTTCCCTTGTAAATATGCCCCTAATAGTGAAGTGCAGCTTGAGAGAGTTAAGTGCAGTTTGAAAGGACTTTCAACGCTTTTTAAGCATATCCAGAGAACAGACACTAATAGTTAAGTGTAGTTTGAGAGATTTAAGTGCAGTCGGAAAGGACTTTCAACGCCTTTTTCTTTTGAAGTGTATCCTGAGAACAGACACTAATAGTTAAGTGCAGTTTCAAAGAGTTAAGTGCAGTTTCAAAGAGTTAAGTGCAGTTTGAACGGACTTTCAAACCTTTGTTCCTTCTCAGTGCAACAGGAGAACAGGCACTAATATGCTGGTGGCGAGAGACTCTTAGGGTTCATTTACAATATGGCGGCCAGGCCTCCAGGTCCGGGCAGGCCAGCGTCTCCACCTTCCCGAGGGAAGGCCGCCCGCCATACATCCCAGTCAGGCAGATGGGGGTCTCTCTGCCTTAGATGGAGCTGCCACTGTGGCAACTTCGTCATTAAAAACTGTGATGTTTTGCTGAGCAGGCGCTATGGACGATGCAATGAGTAGGCAACGTCTTATTAGATTAAACAGATTGAAGAAACAGCAAATTTGGCGGAGTGGGAGCACCGCCAATTGAATTTACTCCAGTCATCACACACGATGAAACTTTAAGTGACCCCCGTGTGTGCGGAACATAGGGTGGAACAATCAGGGTTCCGCAGCAACCACAGCACTGAGACTGCCCTCATCGCCGCCACCGACGACATCAGGATCCTGCTGGACAATGGTGAGACCGCAGCCCTCATCCTGCTGGACCTCTCCGCCGCCTTCGACACTGTCTGCCACCGCACTCTACGCGCACGCCTCCACGATGCAGGGATCCGAGACAAGGCCCTGGAATGGACCACCTCCTTCCTCGACGGCAGAACCCAGAGAGTCCGCCTCCCACCCTTCCGATCCGAAGCCTCCGAGATCATCTGCGGCGCACTCCCAGGGATCGTCCCTCAGCCCAACACTGTTCAACATCTACATGGCCCCGCTCGCACGCATCGCCAGACAACACGACCTCAACATTATCTCCTACGCCGACGACACTCAACTGATCCTCTCCCTCACCAAGGACCCCTCGCCGCCAAAGCCAAACTCCATGAAGGAATGAAGGCCGTCGCCGATTGGATGAAGATCAGCCGACTAAAGCTGAACAAGGACAAAACGGAGGTCCTCATCCTCGGCTCCAACACCTCAGCCTGGGACGACTCCTGGTGGCCAACGACGCTGGGAGCAGCCCCGACACCCACCGACCACGCACGCAACCTGGGAGTCATCCTCGACTCAACGCTCTCCATGACCAAGCAAGTCAACGCAGTCTCCTCCTCCTGCTTCAACACCCTCCGCATGCTTCGCAAGATCTACAGGTGGATCCCGACAGACACAAGAAGAACAGTCACCCAGGCCCTCGTCAGTAGCAGACTGGACTATGGGAACGCCCTCATCAAGCGACTGCAACGCATACAAAACGCCTCCGCACGACTGATCCTCGACGTACCACGCCACAGCCACATCACCCCCCACTTGAGGAACCTGCACTGGCTCCCCGTCGACAGGAGGATCACCTTCAAACTCCTCACCCACGCACACAAGGCACTCCACAAAACTGGCCCAGCCTACCTCAACAGACGGCTCTTCTTCTACGTCCCCAACCGCCAGCTCCGCTCCGCCGACCTCTCCCTCGCCACCGTCCCCCGCATTCGAAGAACAACCACCGGCAGCAGATCCTTCTCACACCTCGCCGCCAAGACCTGGAACACCCTTCCACTAAGCCTACGAAAGACCCAAGACCTGCTGACCTTCAGGAGGCTACTCAAGACCTGGCTGTTCGACCAGTAGCAGCATCCCCCCCTTCCCTCTCCCCAGCGCCTTGAGACCCTCGCGGGTAAGTAGTGCGCTCTACAAATTCTGTGATTGATTGATTGATTGGAACTCTGCGGACTGGCGTTCTAACAAGCACATTTTCTTGGTAGAGGTTCCCCTCAGTGACTGCAGATATTCAGTGGCAACCTGGGTGACTGTGTCCTTTTGGCCTTACTATTAGTAGGGCAGCCCTGTATAAAAGCCAATACAGAACAATGTATTACTTGGAGAAGTTCATGAGTGGGAAGGCTCTTCAAAGAAAATGTGTAATTATGGTGATTTGTTCAGTGAAATATCTTTGATGCTCTGATATTGTTCTAAAACCTTACAGACAAACCACTGACACGCGCACACACCCCCACACGGGTAGTTCAGCGATGTGAGCTGATTCAGATCGACCTGCGGCGGGCGAGTGAATACCATTGGTCTGAGCAACTCTGAAACCTATCATTCATTATGCCTCTGGTGATACCGAACAAAGGATGTAATTCTGTGTACTCCGATGCCTTTCATGGAAAGACAGTACACCGCTGAGGATATGCGGGTTGTTGTGCAACATCTGCTCTCATGTGTTTGGAAAACAAAGGGCCTGTGTCTGAGGATTTCAGTATCAAGGTGGCGTGTATTCAGTGTGAAGGAAGCTGCACCCACACAAAGCACACCTCCCTTGCTGTACATCCTCCACTTAGGCACCATAGACAATAGTCCACATCTGGCACCCGACCCTGATACACCTGCTGCTACGTGATCGAAACACATCATTCTCACCTTACATTCTTTCTAGGGATTAATACACAAGGGAGCAGTTGTCTGGGTTTCAGTATTAGGAGAGCGGAAGTTTGAACCCACCCTCGCTACGAAGACCTGGTACTCCCTATCTCTGCACCTCAGGCAATCACCCTCACTGCCTCAGTTCAGGAAGGACCTCAAGACCTGGCAGACCCCCCCCCACTCCCTCCCAGCACTTCGAGACCCTTACTGGTGAGTAGGTGCGCTCTATAAGAACCCTGGCTGATTTATTGATTGTAGATAGAACACACACGAAGAAGTAGACACTTGCTGCAGCTATGGATCGCCCCAATGAAAATTGGGGGGGGAGGGGGTGAGAAGGGGTGGGAGAAGCTGCCACCACCGCTTCATTCTTCTACCCCATTCACAGCACTTGCTATCCCTTGTCTCTGGGATCAGGACGGCTCTGGCAGGTACCGAAAGTAAACAGGCTTTAAGAGACAGTTCGCTTTCTGTAGTTTTTATATGTGAAGCTTCCCCTGAGCCCTCAGCAGCTGGGAAGACGAATGTTTATTTAATTTTTTATTTTTGCAGTTTTATATAGCGCAAACTCAACCCGAAGGTATTGCAGCGCATTACATGAGCATCAGGTAAATTACACCAGGTCACATTCGTTTTTTTTTTAAACATGATGGGGCAGATTTACAATTAACTAACGCAGCACGGCGCAGCAAGTCATTTTGCTGCGCCATGCTGCGTTAGTTTGGAAAGCACAGGGATGCGACATATTTACAAGAATATGTCGCATCCTTGTGCTTCCCCTGCGCTGGCGCACAAACTGCAGCCATAGCTGGCGCAGGCACCCTTGCACCATGGTGCAAGGATGCCTGCGTGTGGGAGATTGTTTTTGTGCAGGAAGAGGAACCTTCCTGCACAAAAACAATCACTACAACCATTTTCATCTTTCAATGCGTGCTGCAGAATGCAGCACGCATTGAAAGAGGAAAAACGAGGAGAAATGAAAACATTTCTCCTCGGTGCGTCTCGCTACGCCACCTCTAGGGTGGCGTAGCTCAGACGCATCTCCAGAGTTACGATTTCTGTAATTCTGGAGATGTGTCTTGTTCCATGAGTGTTGCGTGGGAACACCCACAGCAACACCCATGGAACGCCCCTTCACCGCAAAGTGCTGCGTGTGAAGGGGCCGTATTTACAAGGAGAGGAAAAGTCACGCAGGGTGGCTTTTCCTCTCCTTGTAAATATGGAGCAGCCCCCTGCGCCACCAGTACGTCACAAAAAGTGATGTACTGGTGGCGCAGGGGGCTTGTAAATCTGCCCCGGAGTGATTAAGTGCTTTGCCCAGAATCACAGGCTGTTAAGACAGAGTCAAGACTTGAATGTGGTACTCCAATTCCAATGTAGGCAGCTGTGGTCACTGCTCCACATCCTCTATCTCACTCCATGTTATTACGGACACTGTTACCAGTGCTGACATTTTGAGTGTCAGCGTAATGCATTCTGGGCGTTGTAGTCTTGGTTAACTTGTAAGGTATTAATTAAACCAACACAGGGTGGATAGGCTGTTTGTGATGATGTGAAGGGGTCCAGGCCAGTTGTTCCATTGAGATCACAATTAGGCCCGGGCATTCCAAAAAAAGTGGTCCACATTCTTGAATAATTGATTTTTTTGTAGTTTTATGTAGTGTGAACTCATCCTCTGGCAGGAAAAGGAGTACAACAGAGACTAATTTATGCCCTCCCCCTTCCACGAGGGGAGTGCTAGAAATAGGATTTCTGGTTGGCTAGGGCAAGCGCCTAAGCCAGGCAGAAACAACCACTCTAGTCAGGGCAAGGGAGTTACACACCGAAGATAACCCCTGCTCACCCCCTTGGTAGCTTGGCACGAGCAGTCAGGCTTATCCCAGAGGCAATGTGTAAAGCGTTTGCGCAACACACACACACAGCAGCGACACTCTAGGCACACCACAAAAGAAACTCCACACAAGGTTATATAAAAATAGCCTTTGTATTACTCATAAAACACATTAGAGCTTAATCACATATATATACACTGTGCCACCTGGCACTAGGTATCACTTTACAGGGGAGTATATACATTACCGGGCCAATTGGGCCGCGGTCATAACCACCATATCATAGGTAGTGAAGACAACCAGTAACCACTGGCCATAGGGCACTTAGCATAAACCTATTAGGCATACACCTCATAGCATATTATGTAACACATAATCAACAGCAGTGCATTACATCACCACAACCCATCCTGCCCACCATCATCAGCAGTGCACCATAGTGAACACTTGCAGCGTGTACGCGTTATCATCTCCTCCCCTCACTGTACAGGTGGTGCAACTCTGGCAATGTAAACATAATCACATCAGGGCATAACATCACAGTATGGCACTTGTACCATATATTATGCGTACATCATAGTCACATTATTGCTGCGTGCATATTTGAACCCTCAGGCCACCCGTAGGCATATCACCACCATTACTGCCCAGTCCTTATGGACGCAACTTCCTGAGGGGATGCAGACCAACCCACATCATGACATCAGGGCGCAAACTATAGGAGGTGGGGAAAAGCACCCAGAAAACAGGAATCACCCACACTATCCTATGTGGCCACTGTCTCCCTCCCCGCGTAGGCTTCAGGGCACCTGCCCACCTACAACCGTGCCTCAGGAAGTCCCCAGAGGTTTCTATAGCGGGGGAGGGGTAGGCAGCCCTCCCTCAATAGGGCGACCTCTCCGGGGCTCTCCCCGCATGTGATCCCACTCACCGTCTCACTCAGGGCCGCTGCCCACTACAACATGGGTCAACTGTTGTGCTAGGCCAATGGAGCTGTGCGGGCCCAGCTCCCTCTTAATAGGGAAAAACCATGCCCCCAAGGTGCGGGCCGACACGAGCAGATGCTGCCATCCACGCAGCGTTTCTGAGCTCGGGGCCTCTGTGGGGTTTTCTCTCCCAACACAAATTGTACCATGCCCCCCACCAAACAGGGAAGAAAGGTGCCGCGGCTCACCTTTAGGCGGCGCAACGGCACGCGATTCCGGGGGCAGTCGTCTGACTCAAGCCCTCGTAGGCTGCCCGTCCTACCACAGGGTCAGCGAGGGAGGAAGCACTCCTCCAGCTTCCCCGCTCCGCTGGCAGGACTCCTTCTTTGCTTGCCACTAACAACATTTGCAGACACGCAGAGCTCTCCTTGTCGTCCCGGGAGCCCCGCCCACCAACATGCTGCCTCTCTGCCTGTCTTCCGCGGGACTCTCCTCGTTCTCCTGAGAGCCCCGCGCTCAACCAGGTTTTCACTGCCTGACTTCCAGCCTCTGAATAGGCCGTCTACATTTGGTGCAAAGCCCCCTTCAATTCCGGGCTCCCTCCGTGTCCGGAAATGCGGGGTAGGCTCCCGTCCGGCCCTTGGACCTGCGGCGTCCTCACTGACTTCTAAGGGCGTGGCCGGCCAGGACTGCAAACTCCGGGCAGCCCCGCTAGTTGTCCACCAACACCGGTGACTCCTGCAAAATAGCTCTGGCCTCAGGCTCGGGAAGCTGCCCTGGAACAATCCTGGAACAATCCCCAATAGGCCCAGGGATACCGGCTGCCCTCCAGGGCGCCCACCACGCGCTGCCACTCACAAGAGCGCCTCACCCACGATCCTTCTGTCCACACCGGGAGACAAAGGAAACAACTCTCCCATCCCAGCACAGCGCCTCAGAAACAGCGCAGGGGTGGGGGAGCACCGCGCTCACCCTGTGCTGAACTTCAAAGTCTCCAGGGGCAGAGCTGGGCCCAGGCAGGCCAGGCCACAGAGCCCTCCAACAGAGGGGGAGTCCTTTGTGGCGGTTCCTCCTGGCGCCCAGCAGTTTTTCGGCACCATGTAAGCACAAAGTTCCTCCAGCACCTTACATGGGGTCACAGCCCCAATACTTATACCAGGTAGTGTCCTTTGTTCTACCCCCGTGGCACAGGCCTAAGCCCAGTCCAAACCAGTTCTGGGGGGCACTCAAACATTTGTTTACAGGGCACAAACACCCTCATTGTCAGTGTAGGCTCTGGCCCCAGACACATCACAGGGGGCGGGGCCATTGTGTAGTGCAGGCACAGTCCTATTTAGGCCCAGGTGCTACTCCTCCCACTACTCCAAATGCAGTCCAGCCTATTCAGCCTAGCGCTGACTCACCCAGCCCCTCTGGAGCCACTGCACCTCCCCAGCCCCTGTCACTCCAGAGCCAGGCATGCAATACACAACAGGCAGGCACAAAATACATATAGCACACAGAAATGCCCACTTCTAAAAGTGGCATTTCTAAAATAGTGAAAATAAATCTGCAAACACCATTACGTAGCATTTTTTATCACTATTCCAAACATACCAAACTTGACCACTCTACTCCTCCCAGGTCAGGAATTACCACTGAAGCACATATCAGGGAATCCCCAATGCATTCCTATGAGAGGGCAGCGACACAGTAGTGAGAAACCAAAATGGCTGTTTGTCACTACCAGGACATGCCACACAGTTAAGGCACATGTCCTACCTTTTACCTACAATGCACCCTGCCCATAGGGCTAGCTAGGGCCTACCTTAGGGGTGACTGATATGTAGTAAAAGGGGAGTCACAGACGTGGCACCCATTTTATGTGCCACGTCACAGTGGCAGTAAACTGCCCGCAGAGGCCCTGCAATTGCAGAGGCATGAGACAGGTTTGAAAGGCTACTTTGGTGGGTGGCGCAATCAGCACTGCAAGCCCACCAGTAGCATTTAATTTACTGGCCCTGGGTATCTGAGATACCACTTTAATTTAGGTAAATTAAATACGCCAAACAGGTGTAGACCAATCTTACCATGTTTTACCATAGAGAGCACATGCACTTTACACTGGACAGCAGTGATAAAGTGCCCAGAGTCCTAAAACCACCAACACCAGGTCAGAAAAAATACCAGGAGGAAGGCAAAAAGTTCAGGGATGACCCTGCAAAAAGGGCCAAGTCCAACACCCTCCCCGTTCCACGAGGAGAGAGTGACACAAATAACCCGACGAGCTCCCTCGCTGGCTCTAACCACCTCAACTTTCCAGTCCCCCTCTGAACCCCAGTCCTCTACAAAGTGAGTGCTAATGGCTTGCCATCAGGGGCTCCTTGAGGCCTCTATCACACCTGGAGGGGGCCAGTTGGCAGGGACACCTCACGCTGTGACGGAAGGAGCAGCCCATTGTCATTCTGCCTCTGACAATTAGCCGGCCTGAGGTGGGTCAGGCTCAGTATATGTATGCAAAGGCTGTAGAGCCAGCCTTTTATGTTGTGCACTTGCAGTGGAGACAGGGATGGCACTGGCCGATTGGACTGCTTACTACACGCAAAAAATGGCCCACCAACGGGCCTCAGGCACAGGTACATCGGTCCATGCCCGATTGCCCGCATTGCCAATCCGAGCCTGGCCGTCCAGTAAATAGGAAGCCATTGAGGAATCAGGAGATGGACAAGTGGCCACTATAGTCACCTGATGCTTGATGTCATACCCACTAACCCGGGCCTTTTGGAGAATCTATGTCCTTTCTGCTCTTCTGTCAGTTTATGAGACTCAAACTAAATGTATCCAACAATGTGGCTTATGACAGAGACGTGTATGGTGTGCAATAGAAATGTTAATGCTCAGAGTCTCTGTCAAGAAAGGGACTTATTTAGGTTAGAAGAAAGAGAGCAGTATAAGAACAGACTGGCACCACTAAGCACAGAAAAAGCAGAGAGTACTGGCAAATGTGTTGGCTCATAAGTAAACACCTACAATTACCAATGCTGAGAACTTTACTTTTTAAAACCACCGGGGTAACACTACAGCAAGCCATAAAAAAATAAACAAGCATTGACAAAGCCAATAGACCTGCCCTATAACTGAAAGAGCCTTTTCATTGATTATTAGGGAGTTTGTCTGTGCCAGGGGTGTGTACTGTGGAAGGGTGAGTGCGTGAATGTATGTATAAGTGATCCAGTGCATAGATGATGTTGAAGTACGCACAAAAATGAAGAGTGATGAAACAATTCAAGAGCACAATATCAAGTAAGGAGCGAAAGAAAACAAAGAACAACAAAGCAGGCAGTAACTATGGAAAAGATAACAAAACTAGTTGCAATTACTATACCCATGGCAGAAATGCACAGCTGATTACCAGAACACAAGAGTAGGGGTACATGCCACCAACCCCAGTCACTGACGCTGCACAGCTCTCAGACACAGCATAGCATACAGTGTATGTGATACTGAGGGCCTGATTCACAAAGGTAAACTTACACTTTCATGTAAGTTTACAATTGTTTGGTATTCACAAAAGGATTTACGAGTAGTATCTTTATAAGTGCACAGTCTTTGCACATAAAAAGATAGGTCTTTTTAAATCAGGCCCTGAGACTTTATCATGTGCACGTGCATTCAGTTCACAATAAGGTGCTTTATGTGCTTTGAATTCTCTCTAGCCATTGCTTCCTTTCGGTGTTGTGATACATAGAGAAATATCCATTGTGGCTGGACATTGTTAGACATTGAAATTCATTTAGGATACCTCATGGGACACTATATTGAATTAATCAGGAGATGAAATACATGGTTCTCTCACTCGTAATCTGCTCAACAGGTAAAGCCAGCCACCTCACATAGTACAACTCTGCCTCTAGAAATAAGATAACTACTCAGCTGGCATGTTGGGAAAGATAATTAAGATACCATCACATGACTAACAGTAAAACACATTTGAATTTTTGCAAAGTATACACATTCTTTGTGTGCGTGGGTGTGTGTGTATTTATTCACAAAAAAACAAAAGTTACAAGTGAAGTTTCAGTTAGGTAGGGTAATATTATTTTTCTTTATATTAAAAAAACCTCAGAAATTCAAATAAAAAACGAAAGGTTATAACGACATTATAGTTAGGTGAAAATATCAATTACAACATACTAACTAAAAACAAAAAAACACTGAAAGTCAACAGTTATAGTTAACTGAAGTAACTATAACTTTCGCCCCATCAATGCACAGTGTTGTCATAAATTATGTAATTTTGGATGTCATCAGCGATATTATCAATGCTGTCATTAATCATGTCACGAGTGATGTAATATGTGAGGATATAAGCAGTGCACGGCAAGGGCACGAGTTATATATAATTCATGGCACAAGTTATTGTTACTTCAGTAAACTATAACTGGCGAATTTCAGAGTTTATTTTAGTTTAAAATGTTCTGTTGTAACTGACATTTTCTCTTAACTCTAACATCATTTTAACCTTTGGTTTTTGTAGTGAATTTCTTAAATATAAAGTAAGGTATTATTACCATACCTAACTATAATGTCACTTTTAACCTTCATTCCTTCTAGTAAAATGTTAGGGTTTTTTAAATGTATTTTGTAATTTTTTTTATGATAACTTACTATACCAAAACCACACCAGGTCCTGCATCCAACCGCCACTCCCTGCAGTGAACCCCTGGCTGTTTTTTTCATGCTTAGCCCCACTTACTCCTACTCTGCTTACGTTTGTTCTTGCTCCTACTTACTACACCTACCTACCCCTTCTTACTAACACACTTACTCCTACAGACTTCTACTTCCACCTATCTAGGTATTCCTACTCTTACAACTATCAACTCCTGCTGTTATTTCTGTTTACTTCCACATATGCTCATTCTTTCTCATACTTGCTCATATTATCCTACTTGCTTCTGTTTACTTCCACTCTTCCTCCTACATTCTCTCACTTACTTCTATTTTAGTGCTACTTACTCCTACTCTTCCATTTTCTCCTATGTGTTACTACCTATTCCTGCTTGTACACTTACTTACTCCTACTCTCACTTACTTTCTACTTTGTTTACTTCTACGTAGTCTTACATAATCCTACTTACTCTGAGGCATTGTAGCGCTTTTTCCGCCAGTAGCACGCTACCTCGGAATCCAATATTAGTAGGTGCGGATCGAAATCTCACATGAGTTAATTTCAGGCCACGCTGTTTGTCTCAGAATAATTGCCCACCAGCCAGAGACTGCACTGAAGCTGCCAGAGACTGCACTGAACGAGAGAGCGAGAGAGACGCGGGAGTCAGGAGCCGCGGGAAGCCAGGAATCGCGGCAGCTGAGAGAGCCGCGAAGCGCGGCAGCTGAGAGAGCTGCGAATCGCGGCAGCTGAGAGAGCTGCGAATCGCGGCAGCTGTGAGAGCCGAGAGAGAGCCGCGGGAGCTGCGGGGGCGAGAGCCGTGAGCACCGCGGGAGAATGAACCCGAACCCGAATCCGGTTCTGAATCCGGACCCGCTGGAACCGCGGGTGCCGCGGAAACTCGGCGTGAGCCTGGAAGGTCGGGAGCCAAGTCGGGAGCCAGGTCTGTATCTTCGACCTGTTTTGCCCTGCTCTGCCTGCCTGCTTGCCTAACTAACACCTGCTCACCTCCACTTCCAGCTCACCTCTATCGTGCTGGGACAAACTGTTCCAGGTCTCAGGTCTCTGGGTCTCCGAGTCTCCGTGCAGCCCCCTAGGAGCCGCGTTGTGGTTGCGGTGGGGACGCGGAGCGAGTAGGAAAGCTGCGCTCTGCTTACTAGTTGGCCAAATCTGCTAAAATCTGCTAACAGCTAGCCGCTACCAGCAGCAACCAGTCATTAACAGCCGCCAACCGTCAATCCCTGCCGAGCCCTGCCAGATAGAACCCTCCCCCACCCATTTGGACTGAGCCTGGAAAAGCAGGCCCGGCCGGGGAACCAAAATATCAACTTAACACTTGTACTTGCACTTGTATTAATCACCCTCCCACCTGGACTGTTATGAGGTCGGGTAGGGTAAAAAGGCCCATTACAAAGCCGCCACCCAAACGGAAAAGAATGGAAGCTGCACGAGAAGATCACGGAAATATGGCAGCCCTAGAAAATGATATCACTGGAAAAACCAATACCAAGGGTACGGAAAGTACCAGCAAAAGAAACTGCAAAGACATCAACATCTGTTTATCCGTTGGCTCAAAAGTTAGTAATGAAATCAGTCCAGTAGACGTAAATGAGCCAAAAAACGTAAATGAGCCTAACACAACATCCAGGAGGGACAAAAGAGACAGAATAGACGAACTTATAAATATAGAAGGACAGCCCCCAAGGAAGATCTTAAGTACCTACCAGCCAAAAATATACACAAAATTCACCTTTTTAAAAGACCCAGGCAAAGCAATTTATTCTAACAACGAAACCGTTGAGGGTCTACAACCCCCACTGCAACCTGGGGGAACAGAAACTTCTTTGACCCAAACAACAGGTACGACAGTGAATGCAATGAATACAGTCGCAGAAATACATACGGAGAAAAGCCATATGGCGATTACCATAAACCATAACCACTCAAGAAGTAAACCGGGGACGGAATACAAGGAATACAAGGAGGGCAAACTGCAGAAGTGATTGTGGGGGTCAGCAGCCCGGTAAGTCCAGTGAGCGACTTGCCTGCAAGCTTAGAAGACCGGAATAAAACACCTATGGGGTCCAAGTATGAGAGCAAGAGGGTCATAAAACCAGTAAGAACCCCAGAAAGAACCCCAGAGCACCAGGGATCCCACGACCTGAGGGACCAGCTAATTTCCCCTCCCCAACAGCTTTTATTGAACGAACAAGATGGAGGGATTACAACACCTCAGCCAAAAAGTAGTTCTCCATACAAACTAATGAGTGCACAACTAGACACTCTGACAGTCGAGAAACAGCAGGGGGGAACAGACCAAGTCAATTTTTCCCTGAACCGTCTACAAGAGAATTCGTGCACCACGGACAATGACATGACCTTCCTAGCGTCACAAGAATGGGAGGATTTAGTAGCATCATATAACGTAAAACCCACCATCAATAACTCCACAGAAGAACTGATCAAAATGCATAGTGAGGGGAGCAGAGGGCCTTCAGACACTTTTTGGGTAACTTTACTAAACACCATCCAGCTATCTGCAACAGCACTGCAGTATCAATCTGATAATCTAGATATGCAGTTAACCGTTCTTCACAGGCTAGCTGAATTCACTTCTGGAATAGAAAGGAAACTTACGGACCTTAACGGCCTCATAAGAAGGGGTCAAGAAGCAGCAAAACTGTCACAAATAGTAAGAACTGATTGCATCTGTACCCCAATAATTGATAAGCTAGCCACACTACCAACAATGCTAGGTAACCTCCTGGCTGACCTAAAATCAAATACAACGTTGCATCCCACAATGAAGGCTAAGTCTGGAAAAACAGGCCCTAGCGAAAAACCAATAGAAGCTGGTAACATGCAGCCCATTCCTATCAAAGATGGGTACTCGTCTCCAAATCTTAAACATACTCCAGAAGACTCCCTTTTAAACAACTCAACCGACGACAGGGCTGGTGCAGAGACATTTATGAATGCACGAGCCCGCCGCAAACAAAAAGGAAGGGTAGGAACAGGAAAACAATAGGAGCAAGCCATATTGACGAAAACGAATCAGCGGTAGCCAAAGGGGAAAAAGAGCAAACAAGGGACATCTTGATGAACATCCAAGACAAAAAGACACCACCCTTAGACAATAGACAAAAAGCTATAAGAAACTTAAAAACACTGGAAAAACCAACGTCGACAGCATCGATGAAGCTAACAGTTGAACAGACAGTGCTGAAGGATAGTAGCTCAGTAATAAACAAGCAGCAACATAAAATAACTGAATTGGAAAGTAGCGCACAGAGCAGAGGAAGGAGATTGGCAGAAAATCTGCCAAAGGAAAACACCCAAAGTGGAGAAACGCAGGCTACAGAAGAGCCCTCAGAGGAGTCTAACGGAATCACCACAGAAGTCATAAACAACAACCAACCCCCAAGCAGAGTTAGACATCACATGGTAACTACGTTTCAGGAAAAGCAGCCGATGGTAAATGTACACAGTAGGAACAAGCTGGCTGAAGAGCAGGTGATAGAGGAGCACTATGGAGCCAGCACAGTAATCCTTGAAGCCACAAACAATAATCAAACCCCACACGAGATCAAACAATGTGAGGTAAACACACGCCAGCTAAACCGGATCACTGCATCCAAGGAGACAGATATCATTCTATTCATCCCAGAATATAAATCGCGAGGAAGAGTGGACACCCTAAATAGGGGTAACATACTAAGACTGATCCACACAATTAAAGATTGTACACATCAATACAACAGATTTGCTTACAATTGAATTTCAATCCTCATCAAATCAACAAGGTCCTGAAGTGACAAAGACAACATGGAAGACAAATGACCTCGCAGATCAAATTTTGGAGGAAACGAACAAATTCGCTCAGTGGGGGATAAAGCTGAAACCAGGAAAAAGACCAGCTTACCCCACTCCCCTCCTAGAAGAAAGCAACAAAGATCGCTTAGAAACAGCTAAATCAATCTTAAAAGGAGCGCTTAGTCACTCTCCAGGGTCCAATAGCAGACTCTCACATACAAAAAACTTAACAATGCAACAATCGGATTCTAGCTGGGTAAATACACGGCGAACAATAACAATGGGGGATATGAAGTGACAAAGGGCACTCGGCCAGACTTCAGCAAAAGCTGACTCCACAATTCTCAGAATATGCATCTGGAATATTAACGGTTTGACAAGCAAGCTGGAAGATCTAGACACATCAAATTACTTAAAATCATTCGACCTGATTTTACTCCAAGAAACCTGGGAAGAGAATGAAATAGCCTTAGTAGGATATACAACACAAATCCACCCAGCTACCAGAGGCTCAAAATGCGGACATTGTTCAGGTGGCCTGACGACATTCGCCTCAATATCAACCATAGGAAAAACGGAAGAGATCAAGGTAAAAATAACTCCCCCAAGTGCCATACAGGCAATAATCATAACAATCAAAATTCAAACAGGTGGATCAATCATTACTCCTAATCAACACATATCTACATCCGAAGCATAGACTTAAAGGGATAAAAGAACTTGTCAGCGAACTGGTAAGACTTATGGAAGAGAGGGAAGTGGAGAACCTTATTCTGGCGGGCGACTTCAATCTTTACCTCTTTGGAACAACATCAGAAGATGAAATAGCACAGGAACTTAATACAGCGTGGGGAATACCAAATCAAGCCCCTGCATTCCAAAACAAAGAAACAAAATGCTCAATTCAATTATTGAAAGATCTAGAGCAGCTAAATCTGAGGGTATTGAATGGCCGATTCAAAGAGGATATCCCGCCAGCACTAACATACTTCTCTTCAACCACTTCTTCTTACCTCGATTTTACCCTGGTAACTCTTCCATTGTTTGACATCATAGGTTCATTTAGAATGGTTTAAAATGGACAAAGCGACCACCTACCACAAGAAATGACACTAAGTGTAACCAGTGGAAAAGACATGGCAACAAGGGAAAGCGCTGGTAGAGAGAGCACCGCGAACTTTAGACGGAAAAAGTGTAACATCAATAATATTGAAGAACTATCAACCAACGCAAAGTTAATTATTCATCAAAAAACCAGCTTGATAAAAAACCCACCAGAGGCTTGGGAAGGATTTGTAATGGACCTCGGAACAACATACGCTACATTGCCAAAAATCCTTAAAGGGAACAAACCAGGCTACCTACAAGGAAAGGTAACCTCACCTGAGATAAAAAATCTGAAACCGAACCTTAAGACAGCTTCGTAGAACGAGCACACGATGAAGTCCTGCAAAAGGAGTTACGGAATTTAAAGGCACTGCAAAAAAGAAGATCTGGGAAAAGAAAAGGCAAATGAATGAAGAACTCTGGGTGAAAATAATGCATGATTAAAAAATGAGGAACAGCGCCAAGTTCTGGAAGACAATTCATAGCCTTCAACGGCCTGGCAATAACGGAGTAAACTCAAACATATCACAATCTGATTGGGCATATTATTTATCTAATCATTTTAACGATGAAAACCCAGAGGGGGACTCAGTTAGAGGAAAATTAAAGATAATTGAGAAGAATTCATGTGATAACAACACAGGAAAAAACAAACATGTAAAATGTGAAGGCACCAACCAGGTTGAGACCGGGGTGAACAAGCTAACCAGGAGGTGGAAGGAACAACGAGCTCAAAAACAACATCAAGCAGGACGGAAAAGAACAATGAAATAACAGCAGCTAGGATAAAGCTACAAATATCAAAAGGAAAATCGGAAGGAGCTCCCGGCCCCAACGGAATACCTCCAATAATGTTCAAACATGATGCTGACTTTTGGAGCAATATATTGGTACCAGTCTTCAAGGGAATCAAGGAATCAGCGATATGTCCATTGTCCTGGACAGGTTCAATAATAAGCCCAATTTATAAGCAAGGCGATAGGAGTAACCCTAGCAATTATCGACTTATCACCCTAATTGACACAGAGGCAAAGTACTACGCGGGGCTACTCCTGGAGGAATTAATATCTTGGGCAACCTTAAAACGTATCATTCCCGCAAACCAAACAGGGTTTTGCAGAGGACAGGGTACAACAACGAACATCATGGCGCTAACCCTACTGATAGAAGCGGCGAAAATTGCAAAGAGCTCGCTATTCCTATGCTTCATAGATTATAGCGCAGCGTTCAATCATGTAGATCGCGCCAAACTGTGGCAGAAACTGGAAAAGTGGGGAATACCAAGACCTCTCCTGAAACAGCTGATTCAATTGCATACCAACACTTGGGTCAAGATCAAGCTGGGATCAGGGACGCACCTCTCAAGGCGAATTAACACCACCAAAGGCCTAAAACAAGGGTGCGTTCTAGCCCCCATGCTGTTTAACCTTTTTCTAGTAGACCTGCCTGGGGAACTGGAAAAACCAAATCTCATGCCCCACGGTTGGGAAATATCTCGTTATCAAATCTTTTATATGCAGACGACTTGGTTTTAATAAGCCGGTCTCCAATTGGACTCCAACGCCTTTTAGATACCACCAACAAATTTTCACAACATAATGCATTAAAGATTAACTTAAACAAATCAAAAGTAATGACAGTGAATTATAACAAGACAAAGAAACTCTCATGGTTCCTGGACGGGCAGAGGCTAGACCGGGTAACCAACTACAAGTATCTTGGGGTACTATTGGACAGCAGAGGTTCATTTAAACCTCAACTAGAGGCCATGCGTCGGAAGGTCACCACATTCTACTTTTCAATGAAGCCCCTGAAGAAAGTCCTCCCTGACCGGACATTGGACCCTCTCTTACAAGTGATCAGAGCACGACTACAGCCAATGCTCACATATGGGAGTGAACCAATGCTAGGGAAAGATGCGTTAGTTTTAGACAAAATAATCAGTAGAACATACAGAGCAATTTTCTAGCTGCCCAACTACGTGTCGCCTGCCCAAATACGCCTTGAATTTGGCCTTCAGAGACAAACAGTGGAGAGAAGAGGCGCTTACTTAAAAAGTTGGCGTAAAATCAGAGGCGCAGAGCAAGGATCCTTAAATGCCCACCTTTGGACAGAGCTGTCAACCCGAGAAAAATCACCTGCCAAGAAGTATCTGTTGGAATCACTGGAGTATCTTGGATTGACAAACCTCTGGGAGACATCCGCAGATAATAAGAGCTTTAAAAAGATAGTAACAAAAGTAACAAAAATGACATCAATAATAGAAGATAAGGAAATTCTGGCCAAGAGGGCTCATGGATGGACAGTGTTGAATGATTATAAAGCTCTTAAGCCACAAGCATATCTGAAAACGGGACTTACACGGAAGACAAAAGAAAACTTCTTAAAACTGCGCTTCGGTGTTCTACCAATCCTTCCTCACTTGGCACCCTGGAAAAGGAGAGATAAAGAACAGTCCTGCCGCTTCTGTGGAACAGGAAAAGAGGACTTAACACACATAATCTGTATTTGCCCAAACCTGATGGACATAAGGCGCACCTTACTCCGAGTAATATGGAACGAAAAGGGCATAAGAAGCTGCAGGCAGGCTGTGAAGCTGTGTTTTAATCCAGAGGAAACTCAATTAAACTGCCGACTAACAAAGTATTTCGACATAGTGGCTAGCAGACTTAAGACATAAAAAAGTGCAGGAAGAATAGCATGCAGCTATAACATTTTATTAATTACAGAGGCAGTCTGTCTAGAATTAGGGCTCGTGAAAATTAAGACCTGTACTCTGAAGCACATGCACTTTATTACCCTTGAAATGGACTGCACAGATAATGAAATTGAGATCGATACGATTTTTTTATTCAAGGGAATTTTTTTTTTTTTAAAGTAATCGTACAGAGATAAGGCTGAACATAATTTTAATTTCAACGTTTAATGTCTTTTTATATTGTGAGTTTTAATTAACTGTACAATAAATTCTATACTATACTTACTCTGACACAAACCTAATTACTCCTAATACTCTTACTTCTGCTTACACCTATCACTAATTACTCCTATCTTAGTCATATTCACTCCTACTTATGCTTCTACTTACTTCTACTTCTACACGTATTCTTAGTCCTACTCATAAGCCTAGTTATTCCTGCTGACTACAGCTACAGATAACCTCTATCCTTACTCCTTCCTATTCCTACTCTTACTTCTCCTTACTTTTATCTACTCCTACCATCTTGTTCCTACTTTTGCTACTACATTTTTATTACCTATTCTTATCTTCTGCTACCTACTCCTGCTTACTTCGATACTTAGTCCTACTCTTACTCACACTTACACCTAATTTAATTTCTATTTACATCTGTTTTAGTTGCTCCTTTATTTATTTTATTTTATAGCATTTATAGAGCGCATCTGTCACCTTACAGGTATCCTGGCGCTGTGAACTTTCATCTGAAAATAGCAGCTGCTAAAGTAAGCACCTGCTCCTTACACCTGCTCCTACCTTCTCATATCGAGTCTTACAGTTACAGTTACTCCTGCTCCTACTTACTCCAAATCTTGCTCCCACTCTTTCCTAGTGTTTTCTCCTACTTACTCCTAACCTTACTTATACCTATTTGTATGCACTCCTATTTACTCTTACTCTGACTCCTATGTTTTCCTACTCTTACTCCAACTTTCCTCCAGTTTTACCCTACACACTAATTCCTACTCCTACTCTGACTGCTAGACAGACCACTACTCATTTTCTTATGCTTACAGCTAATTATGTCTTCTTTTACTTCCATCTACTGCTACACCTACATTTTCCTGTCTGCCTCTACTGTATCGCTTGCTTCTACTAGCTGCTTATTTTACTTGTACCTACTGCTATTTGATCATACGCACTCATTCTTGCCAATATCTAATCCTACATACTCTTAAACATACTCTTAAACTACCCCTAACGTATCACTACATTTACTTCTGCTCTTACTCCTATGTACACAACTACTACTCTACCATACTCTTAATCATACTTTTACTTACTCCTACTTCCTCTTATTTTTCTTTTCTGTTTAATCCTACTTACACACACCTAGTACTCTTATTCCTGCTCCTTGTTATTCCTATTTCTTTGAATTCCCGCCTTAACCCTCCTACTTCTACTTTTCCTTACTCCCATTCACTTTCACAATGAATGCTGAGTAACAAGGTGACAACCATACTCAGTTTCGCACCATGTGCTCACTTACCAGTTGATAAACCATACAGTATTCAGTGTGAATGTGTATACTCATCCTTACACCCTCATGCCTACTCATCAAGTGTAGTTGTGTGATCACATGTGAATGAGTATGTGTATGAGCATTACAATGGTGTACATTTGAGGGTGTGCCTAAGTGTGTGTGTGTCTCCATGCACGTGTGTCTGTGTACAATCGTGTAGATCTTGGCATTTGCAAGACATTGGGTTACTGTTTCAGGAAGTTAAACCCTTTCAAGCAGCAACCACAATACTTGTAAGGCTGAAGTCACAAGCTAACTCCAAACTAACCTGTGCTCAACCCTTTGCTAGCTTGGCACAGAGCAGTCAGGCTTACCTTAGATACAATGTGTAAAGTATTTATGCATACAAACCACTGATGGATAGGATGCTTGAATTAATCTCAGCGACTGGTAATCACTCAAGCCGCATCCCAATACATTGTTATTTTGCACACCATGCCACCTCAGTGTGGACCCAGCTATGTGCAAATCAGTCTCGACGCTGCTCCAATAGGAACAGTCCAGCCAGAACTGCCAAGCAAGGTCCTCCCTGAACAGGATCACAAGCAACTCAGGACCGGATTTACCCTAGTTATGGGCTCATTTGCCGAGTACAGCTTGGTTCCAGTGACACAGTGTGCATGAGACCCACGTCTGGGCACACCCGTCCCACATAGGGTGACATAAAAAGAATACAAAACAGTGATGGATGGAATGCTTGAATTAATCTCAGCCTGGAACTAAGCTATACCTGGCTGAAGAGCACTAACTAGGGTGAAACCGGTATTAGGTCACTTGCGTTCAGGTTCAGGAAGGACCTGGCCTGGCAGTTCAGGCTGGACTGTTCCCATGAAGAGGAGGGTGAAGACTGATTTGCATGTGGCTGGGACAAAACTGCGGTGGCATGGTGGGCAAAAAATGATGGATTGGATTGCAGCCCGAGCGATTGCCTGTGGCTGAGATTAATTCAAGCATTCCATTCATCACCTTGTTGGTTTTGCATTTGATGCCCTCTGTGCACCGGGTATGCCCAGACGTGGGTCCCGGGCTCACTATGCCACTGGAATCAAGGAATTCCTGCCAGAAGAGCTCTAACTAGAGCAGAACCGGTTAGGTTGCTTGTGTTCCGGTTCAGGGCGGACCTGGCCTGGCAGTTTCGGGCTGGACTGTTCCCATGAGGAGCAGGGTCAAAACTGATTTGCATATGGCTGGGTCAAAAGGGAGTTGGCATGGTGGGCAAAAAACTATGGATTGGGATGCAGCCCAGAGCGTTTGCCAGTGGCTGAGATTAATTCAAGCATTCAATCCATCACCTTGGTATTTTTGCATTTGCCGACGTAAGGTATTTATGAAGCACTTCAAACTTTAATAAAGTGAAAACACAACACATGAAAAATCCCACACCAATCTAGACAACTAGAATAAATGTTAATACATAAATCAAGACCAAAATGACAAAAATCTAGCCAGTAGGACCGGAGATATGCAGTTTTAAAGATTTAAATCAAAATAGCACCAAAAAGCACAAAGAGTCAACTGTGGATATTTGGTTGCGCTAAACCGGGACAAAGTCACAAGCTCAGGCCGACCACAATGGAGCGCGGGCCAGCTACAAGGGTCCAGTTAGATCTAATGAACAAGAGTACCTTTAATCCTGGATGCAGAGCATTGTGGAGTACCACGCCAAGGATGTGTAATGCAGCAGCGATTCCTAGGAACTGCGAAGCTGAGATGCGAGGTTCTGTATCATCGTCGAGGATGCCGTTGACGTGGGGCTTGCGATGCGTAGGCCTGTTCGAGATGCGTTGCACACCGGAATGGTTACGAGGAAGCTGTGGAGCTTGCGATGTGGAGTCCTGCATCATTGTTGAGGAGGCCGTCGACAAGGGGCTTGCAATGCAAAGGCCTGCCTTGAGGATGGGTCAAGCAGCAGTGGTTTCTGGGAGGCTGCAAGTAGTGATGCGAAGTCCTTGCATTTGGGAAATCTACCCAGCAGAGGCGATGCGTCAGTTCTGCTTCGGCTCGTGCTGCACAGTAGAGGAGATGCTTCAGTTCTGCTAATACCACAGATGGGCTGGCAGAGCACCTTCAGGCGACGTGTCCATTCTGAGGAATTGTAGAACTTCAGAGCTGCAATGTGAAAGCGTATTAGAATCAAGTCTAAGCCTGCAAACATACTTAAGCGCAGCTAGGGATTCCGTATCAGTTCAACTCTTCCATCTTCCTTTCTCGGCGCGAATAGTCGCGTCAACAACTACTACGGGCATTTCCTGTTGGAATATATTTCACAGCCATCTACGTGTGCAATGAATCACGGACATTGTAGTTCAATATTAACCACCAATGATGAGGTGGTTCATGTCCGATTCACAGGGAATAACCTTTGCTATGCATTGTGGATACTCAAGTTCTTCACTAGTGGAAGTGTGTTTTAATAAAGTTTTCATGACACTCATGTATTTGACAATTCCGTGATTTCATTCAACCCTATTACGGTACTGTTAAATTTTAAAATTAAATAGGCTTCCTTCTGCAGTAGCGCTGCATCAATGTCAATCATTAGTTTTGTTGTATTCAAAACGAACAACACTGTCCATTTAAAGTATTTTTTATTGTGTGAACTTGCCAAGAAGTGCTCAACCATCGGGGCAGCTACAACTTTCTTTTTAATTCTGGATCGATGTTGAATGATCAGCTGATTTATTTATTGATTGGTCTTCCCAATATAGAGCTTACAGCATGGCCTCATACACCACATGTTTTGTCTTGCAACTTGTGAATTCTGTATGTCTCCATATAATGGCATTATGCACAAACTCAGTCCCTTCAATTGTAGAATCACAAGCAGAACAATTCCCACACTTGTGGTGGCCTTCCACAGGTTTAAGTTTCCACTGTGTCCGTAGGTTCGCCTTCTGTTGAGATGGAAATATATCTGCCCTTACAATTTCTTGCCCAATGCTCTTATTCTTTTTCATGGCAAATAATGGTTTCTGAAAGGGACATTCCAAGTTTTGTAGCAAGTGCCAATTTTTGAGAATAATTTGCCAAAATTTGTTAGAATCTGGCCCAAACATGCATACACAGACCAATCGTTCAAGGGTTGGTTTGGCTTTCTTTTGCAAAAGGACTTCACGGGGTGTGTGCCATGCTCTTTTTGTTGCATGCTTCAGCATTTTCTTGGGGTATTCCCTATTGCTCATTTGTTCACGAAAGCTAGCCGCATGCCATTCAAAGTCTTTCTTTCTGGAACAGTTCCTTCGGATCCGCAATAATTGACCGTAAGGAAGATTGTCCTTCAAGCTTCTGGGATGTGCACTCCTGTGATGTAAAATCGTATTCTTGTCAGTTGATTTACGATGTAATGAAATTTTAAGTTCATTCTCATAAGGAAGCACTTCCACATCAAGGAAGGTCAGGCTTGTTTTGCTTTTATTTAGACTGAACTTGATATCCTCGTGTCTGGTATTAAGCTATCCATGAAAGTTCTCTAAGTCCTCTTGGGTGCCTTTCCAAAGGCACCAGACATCCTCTATATAACGAAGCCACTGTATGATGTTGCTTTGGAACGGATTGTTATTAAAGATGAACTTTTCTTCATATTTAGCCATAAAGAGGACCGCCATTTCTGGGGCGAAGGGACAACCCATGGCGGTCCCCTTTGTCTGAATGTAAAACATGTAATCGAACTTGAAATAGTTCTTTTTAAGCGCAACCTCAGCAAGTTGTAAAATAAATGCAGTTGGGACTCTATGGGGCCTGGGCCTGCTTTCCAAGTAGATTTCAATAACTTGTACAGCCTCATCCTAGGGTATCTGCATGTACAATGAAGTTACGTCAAAGGACACCATCCAATATGTCTGATCATCAAAGTCATGTCCTTTCACTTTGGTGATAAAATCAGTGGTATCTCTTAAATATGATGGCACATCAGTCAAAAATGGGTTTAAAAAGATGTCCACATACATTGAGATTGGCTCCAGGAGGGAGTCACAACCTGAGACGATTGGTCTCCTTGGTGGATTATTGAGTCTTTTATGGATTTTTGGCAAAAAGTAGATCACCGGGATCCTTGGGTATTTCTTTAATAGGAAATCAAATTCCTTAGGTCCCAAAAAGCCTTCCTCAAATCCTGTTTTTAATATCTCTCCAATCATTTCCTGTATTGACCTTGTGGGATCTTCTTTGACTTGACGGTACCACTCCTGGTTGTTGACTTGGTTCCTACCTTCTGTTAGGTACATGTCTCTAGGCCAGATGACTAGGGCTCCCCCCTTGTCGGCTTGCTTGATAATTACGGAGGCGTCCTCCTTCAGATGACAAATGGCCTTTTGCTGCTTCGAAGATATATTTCTTCTCAAAAAGGATTTCCTTTTTTCCAATTGGTTAATAGATGACATAGCGGCCTGTTCATAGACCATGATTTCTTTAGGGATATTGTACATCGTAGGGATGAACTTGGATTTATTAGCGAGACCAGAAACTTCTTCATTCCCTTTGTACTCCCTACCAGCAAAGAATGCCTTCAAGCGGATCTTGCGGCAAAATTCAATTGTTTCCAGTTTAAGTTTTGTAAAGTCAGTTGGTCTATTGGGGACAAACTTGAGACCCAACTCCAGGAAAGATTCTTCGTCTTTAGAAAGTTCCTTCTGGGACAAATTTACTATAGATGTTGGTTTTACGATTCGTAGTATTGGCGTCTTGTCCTCATCTCCCAAGGTTGCTGTTTGAACCTTACTCTTGTTTTCTGTTCGCCTTTGTCTAAAAAAGAAGAATTCTGTCTCTGAGAGGGTCCTTCTCTAGGGTCAGAGTCCCCTGCTGAACCTGAAGAAGAAGTTTCAGATAAGGTCAAGAATCTGTTTCGTGAGCGCCCTTGATAGTTTGAGATTGCTCGGCGTGATTCAGTGGATGTGTAAAAATCGTCCTTCAGGTATGGATATACCTGCTCTATATTGAAGGTTTTTGTATCTTTCTCGAATTTTGAGGTTTTAAAATTGATCGTGTTGTCCTTGAATGTTGAGCTTTCTTTCTCTATTTTTTCAAGAAGTGCCTTAGCCTCAGTAACAGAATGATTGTCTTTTATTGCCTGGACTAGTACTTCCAACTCATCTACTTCTTTCTAACAAAGTCTTTGCGCTGTTTCTATTGTGTGAACCATTAAGTCACGACTACACTTTGTACTTATAAAGCTAAATCCCTTCTTATACTCGGGGTCTTCAGTGAAAATAACCGGGATGTTCTTGACCTGTAGGCCCCAGGGGATGGTACCTGCCTTCAAATGCTCCAACAGGAAATGCCCATGCAATTCTGTTCTAATGTGTTTTTTATGTAACCGAGTGAGTTTATCTGACTCATTCTGTTGTTTAGCTGTAGTACTAGTCAAACTGTAGAGAACGGAGAGGGAGTAGAAATCAAATTTTGAATATGAGCCTCTGTAAATGAAAGTGTATCCCTGTCAGACATTCTTTCCAGGAAGGTGGTCAACCAACCTGGTTGGACAAAATCTCTTAATGTGTCTACACACACGTTTCGAAATGTCCAAACCCTCGCGGGTAATTACCCGCTCTAAAATCTAGCAACAAGGGGGGTTAGGCCCAAATGAAGAGACACCAGGTAGGGCCGTAATACATAGGGGCCGATTCCGATTCGGGTCGGAAATCTCTCCGACCGAGCCGGACCCAGAGAGATTTCCGACCGAATCGGACCCTAGCAGCCCGACCGAACGAGTACGATGCGCACGTATGCCATCGGACTCGAGTCGGTCGGACTCCCATTGAAGTCAATGGGAGCCTGTCGTACAACGCGTACGCGGGCTCCCATTGACTCAATGGGTGATAGGCGGACAAGGGCGCCCCCTACAGCGTGTACGCGGCGAAGCGACTCGTGCCGTACACGCACAGGTAGGGGGGACCCATGGGTCCCCCCTGTGTGCGACTCGCGCGGCTACTCGTACAGGGGGGTCCGACACGGACCCCCAAAGTACGGCTCCGACTGCTTCTTCGAGCCGGACGGCGCGAGTCGGTCGGACTGCTCGCGGCGCGCATCGTACTTGCCCGGCCGGGGAACGTCTCCATTGCGAGGTGTGCTGCGCATCCGTGCGAGTCGGTCGGTGCGGTTGGGACGGGCGTACGAGTCAGTCGGCGAATTTGCACGCGCTCGCATCGTACTTGTTCGCTCGGACGCACGTACGAATCGGTCGGGAATAAGGGCTCCGAATCGGATCCGGTTATGCCAAATCCGATTCGGAGCCCTACCGGCCGAGATCGGAATCGGCCCCATAGTATAAAGAGTGAGAACCCGGCTGCCTTTGACCTTTCAAGCTACCTATTTGCAGCAACAATCAAATATAGACATTTCAATTTGATCTGGTTATTTATTTAACCTTTTTCATCAATGAATTTTTTTTAATGTAAATTCATAAATGTGTGAAAAGAGATCAACACTTATTCAATCCAGGAACACATACAGTAGAAAAAGTCAAAACAACATACATGTGCTTAACATGGAATTACATACAACAAGAAAACATGTAATGTCATACACCAATTTCAATCCAAAAACGACATCCCCTTTCATATTATTTCATCGTGCAAGAGGAATGTCTAACACTGGGAACAATTTATGCACACCAATAGGGGTTAACATTTCATTGCATTTCCCTCAATACTGCACATAAAAAAACAAATCACAATTCCTCAGTGTTAATCAAACTGCTGACGCGTTTCAAGACCTGGTGAAACTCCCGGGACTCTCATCAGGGCTTCTGATTTATGTGTACTGGTGTTATCTACAACAGTGTTTCCCAAACTGGTCCGCGGACCCCCAGGGGTCCGTGACACATTCCCAGGGGGTCCGCAGGCAGCAGTTTTAAAAGCACTGCAAAGTTCCTTCTATAATTAGTAGTTTTCGAGCAACAGTAAACCTGTCAAGATAATACCAGTGATTAATGTACCTGCTGGAGTGAGATGAGTGTTTTGTCCAGTGGCAGCTTTGAGTGTCTAATGTAGCACAGAGGGTTGATATGCCTACTGCAAAGAACGTGTACCATGCATTTTAAACAAGCATTGGCACAGCCAATAGGTCGCGCCTATGCAAGAGTTCTTGGCTTTGCCAATGTCTTTTAGCCCTGTTGTAAAGCAGCGCAGCTGCTGTTCAGCCCTCTCTTAATTGAGACCTAGCAATCGGGGCTACCTGGTGACAGCCACATAAATGTAAGTTTTAATAATAAGTATATAAATAAATAGCACTTCTGCCTCTACTAAACACTAAACTTGTAAAATTCAGAACACTACATGTTTTTGCTGCATTTTTGCTTACTAATGAATTCTATTGGAGAGCTACTTTAGTAAAAACATTTGACCTAATTGTGGTTACAATGCAGACTTGAAGGACGAGGTTTTATTACATTTATGTTTATGTATTTTTATTCATGCTGCCTTTTGGCACCTGGATTCAGCTCGCCGGGGAGGCTGAGGTGGAGTGAGAATGTCGAGGGTGAGCTAGGGGCACAAACACACAGAGACTTTGACAATGGCGGCTGCTACAAACCTTCTCCGGAAGTTCTGAGAATGGTCTGTGCCAGTAAGAACCATCTCTCATCACCCCTGACTGGGACAGAGGTAAGGGGCAACAGCTCCGGCTAAAGATGGGATGAGAGCTTTCCAAAGAGCGACGGGACTTGGAAGGATGGAAATTACCTCAGAAGCATTTACTTTAGGAAGAGTGCATTGCACACTCAGGAGGGGGTAGAAGGAAAGCAAACAGCAGAACACTGTAAATGGCCTAATTTAATGTAATCGAACAATATCAGGTGAAAACACTACGTATTCACAGCTCAGGGAGTGCTTCTTCTTATGACAAATCTCCTAATATCACACCCGTTGCGGCTAGGGCTGCGGATGTTAGAACTGGGTAACTAGGTTACAATCTCGGCTCAGGCGCAGCATCTTGTGATTCCGTGCAAATCACTTAACTACACTGTGCTTAAAAACAGTTTTGTAAGGGGAGCTGATTTCCGTGTGAAGCGCTATAATGCCCTTGGTTCAAGTTTGCGTTATAATTGTGCAGGACAGGCAAGCAGATGCGGGGAGGAGGTAGTGGTACAGGCAGCAACGACGACTGGAGTAAGGGGCAGCAGCACTGTCTCTTGTGATTCCGTGCAAATCGCTTAACTACACTGTGCTTAAAAACAGTTTTGTAAGCGGAGCTGATTTCCGTGTGAAGCGCTATAATGCCCTTGGTTCAAGTTTGCGCTATAATTGTGCGGGACAGGCAAGCAGATGCGGGGAGGAGATAGTGGTACAGGCAGCAACGACGACTGGAGTAAGGGGGCAGCAGCACTGTCTCTTGTGATTCCGTGCAAATCGCTTAACTACACTGTGCTTAAAAACAGTTTTGTAAGGGGAGCTGATTTCCGTGTGAAGCGCTATAATGCCCTTGGTTCAAGTTTGCGCTATAATTGTGCGGGACAGGCAAGCAGATGCGGGGAGGAGGTAGTGGTACAGGCAGCAACGACGACTGGAGTAAGGGGGCAGCAGCACTGTGAAGGGAAGGGTAGGAGGGTTGAAGAAGCAACACGAGAAACAAGCAGCAACACCAGCCCGGCGGCGTCAAAGATGAGCGCAATCAGAAGGATGACGTAGCAGCGTCCCACCCTGAAAGGAATTTAAGTGGAGCGCGGCCGGAAGAAGTCCATGGACAGCCTTTACCTTGCGGGAGTGAGCAGCAAGGCGCGATAATTGGAAACAGATGGCGCCGCTGCTCGCTCCCGCAAGGGAAACGCCAAACGTGCACGAGTGGCAATAGAGAACAGTGCAAAACATGCACGAGTTTGAACAAAAGTCCTGAGCGATGCCAAGAGGTCCCTCCTAAGCAGCGCTTGCGCGCTCCGTAGGTGAGACCTAAAAACAGTATTTTATGTGCACAGGTGAGTGGGTTACTGTTCTTGTCACAGAGATTCTTTTGTTACTGTGCAGTTCATAAGTGACAACCGTAATCTAGCACAGTGACCTATAAACTTTCATCAAAGAGCTGCTTGCAAACTGCATGGTACAAGTTAGTATCTTATGTTTTTCCCAGTCTTTCATTATCCTGATGCTGCTAAAAAGGTTTATTTGGGTGGAAATACATTTGTATTGTTAAAGTCAATGCTAACCACTGTGTTATGTTCTGAATCACACGTTTGTGCTTCTCCAGACCAAGCACTCTTTAAAAATGCCGCCTACCAGTATGAATGACATGTGAATCCTACACCTTGTAGTCCCCTTTGCCTTATGTAACATTTTCTATACACTGATTTACACGTATGATTCATTGTCTCTATATGTGTGTAATGTAAAGTACTCTGACATCCTACAATAGTACGAGAGATGCTATAAAACAAATGAAATACATGTGACAACCGGGGCTATGGAGAGATGAGAGGCACTGTTGGAGGGTGATAATAAGGGAACCATTGAAGAACCCCAACAAAGATTGTCGTATCCTGGTGCATAGTAAGGTCTTCATTTACTATTCGTTAAAAGCTAATACAATTCAATATATAATGATAAATGTGTTTTAGACTGCACCATTGTTTCCTAAATATTTTGGGGGAGAGCCTCCCAAAGCCCCCTTTGTAGTAGTCAGGCTCACTCACTGCACTTGGTGTGCACTGTATGGGGACTGGCCTGAAAACATTTGCCAGGGCTGCTTTGGGTTTCCAGTCTGGCCCTGGCAGGAGCAGGAGCCTTGTACTGCGAAATAAAACCAACCATTTAAAAGTTAGTCACAGAGATGCAGCACCAACCTTCCCATTAAATTTTTTGTTTTTGCAAATTCTTTCAATATAAAATACTAAGGGGGATATTTACAACAGAAGTGGGGGAGCGTGTCGTTAGCCTCCTTGGCTTGACGACACGCTCCGCCACTTCAGAAACGCAGGACTGCACCATACTTACAAGAATATGGTGCAGCCCTGCGTTTCCTCCCGTGCTGGCCCTACACTTAGTAGTGTAGCGGCAACGCAGGCACCCTTGCACCTTAGTGCAAGGGTGTTTGCGTGCAGGGGAAGATTGTTTATGTACAGAAAGGTCCCCCTTCCTGCACATAAACAATATTGCAATGTAGTTTTGTCACTTCTATGTGTGCTGCTTAATGCAGCACACATGGAAGATTACAAAATGCCATTTTTAAAAAGATTGTTAATGTGCAGGAAGGGTCACCTTCCTGAACATAAACAATCCAACGCTTTGCTTTTTTCCATGTGTGCTGCACAAGGCAGCACACATGGAAAAAGCAAACGAGGAGAAATAAAGCATTTCTCCTTGTTTAGCCAAGTTAAGACATGGTTTTCCCTGGTCTTAATTTTGGCGCTGCATCCTATTTACGCTGCCCTTGTAAATAGGGGGCAGCGTCAAAATCAATGGGTGTTGCGGTGGAACGCCCACCGCAACACCCACTGCCCATCCCTTTCATGCTAAGCATTGCGTGAAAGGGGGCCTTATTTACAAAGCAGTGTTAAGCCATGTTAAGTGGCTTAACACTGCCTTGTAAATAAGGCAGCACCTATCGCCACGGGATCGTCACAAAAAGTGACGTTCCCATGGCGATAGGGGCTTGTAAATATGCCCCTAAAATCCTTAGTAATTTGAGTATTTGTTTTGTGTGCACATGTGTGTTTATTTTTTTTCAAATTACTGTTTTAATGTTTGAAATTTAAATCATACAAATTGCTTGGGGGTCCCCGGCTTCCAGTGGTGACTCAATGGGGGTCCTCAGGAGTCAAAAGTTTGGGAACCACTGATCTACAACATAAATAACACAAAATATAAGTGCTTTTGTGCTCTCCTATTCTCAAACCTAAATGTACATACTCTAATTTTTAAACGAAAAAGGTACCTGATGGAAGCGACTTTCTCCATCAAGAAGGCTCTTATTTATGTGTAACGGAAGATCCTAGTGCTCCCTGTTTAAAAAGGGGAACTGCTGTCAATATCTTATATGAATATTTTCAGTACACGGATGTGCGCGTAAAACTTGAAGCGCATACCTGAGCTGACGAGGCAGTTAGGCCTTACTCTTGTTCCGCAAAGATTATTTAGATACAATGTGCCAGCCGGACGAATTTTGATGAATCTACAAGAAAGCATTACGATGTAAGTTGGAAAACTTGCACTCTCTCACAGAGCATGCTTAAATAAGCAATAACGCCCCAGAGTTTTCTCAAAACAGTTCAAATTTGCTACGCACCAGGGCCACTCAAACAAGTCAAAAGCGTACCTTAACGGTAATTTTTTAAGTGTTTTCTTTGTTTGTCGCAATGCCAGACTGTAGATAGCTTCCGCGTCTCTGTAACAGAACGCAAAAAAGTTTTAGATAAAGGCATGCTCTGGGTGAAAGCGTATTAGAATCAAGTCTAAGCCTGCAAACTTACTTAAGCGCAGCTATGGATTCCGTATCAGTCCATCTCTTCCATCTTCCTTTCTCGGCGCGAATAGTCACGTCAACAACAACTACGGGCATTTCCTGTTGGAATATATTTCACAGCCATCATGGGGCCCGATTCACAGAACTAACTTAAGGCAAAATCCTAAACTTACTACCATTTTGGTATTCACAGAAGGCACTTACTCATTTTGGTATTCACAGAAGGCACTTACTTACTCATTTTGAGTAACTTACTCATTTTGAGTAACTTACTCTTTTTGTGTAACTTACTCATTTTGGTATTCACAGAAGGCACTTACTCATCGAGTAAGTGCCTTCTGTGAATACCAAAATGAGTAAGTTACACAAAATGAGTAAGTTACTCAAAATGAGTAAGTTACTCATTTTGGTATTCACAGAAGGCACTTACTCATTGATGAGTAAGTGCCTTCTGTGAATACCAAAATGAGTAAGTGCCTTCTGTGAATACCAAAATGGTAGTAAGTTTAGGATTTTGCCTTAAGTTAGTTCTGTGAATCGGGCCCTACGTGTGCAATGTAGACTCATCAAAAGTCGTCCGGCTGGCACATTGTATCCAAATAATCTTTGCGGAACAAGAGTAAGGCATAACTACCTCGTCTGCTCAAGTATGCGCTTTAAGTTTTACGCGCACATCTGTGTACTGAAAATATTCATATAAGATATTGACAGCAGTTCCCCTTTTTAAACAGGGAGCACTAGGATCTTCAGTTACGCATAAATAAGAGCCTTCTTGATGGAGAAAGTCACTTCCATCAGGTACCTTTTTCGTTTAAAAATTAGAGTATGTATATTTAGGTTTGAGAATAGGAGAGCACAAAAGCACTTATATTTTGTGTTATTTATGTTGTAGATTACACCAGTACACATAAATCAGAAGCCCTGATGAGAGTCCCTGGAGTTTCACCGGGTCTTGAAACGCGTCAGCAGTTTGATTAACACTGAGGAATTGTGATTTGTTTTTTTATGTGCAGTATTGAGGGAAATGCAATGAAATGTTAACCCCTATTGGTGTGCATAAATTGTTCCCAGTGATAGACATTCCTCTTGTACGATGAAATAATATGAAAGGGGATGTTGTTTTTTTGGATTGAAATTGGTGTATGGCATTACATGTTTTCTTGTTGTATGTAATTCCGTGTTAAGCACATGTATGTTGTTTTGACTTTTTCTACTGTATGTGTTTCTGGAATGAATAAGTGTTGATCTCTTTTCACACATTTATGAATTTACATAAAGTTACAAATTCATTGATGAAAAAGGTTACATAAATAACCAGATCAAATTGAAATGTCTATATTTGATCGTTGCTGCAAATAGGTAGCTTGAAAGGTCAAAGGCAGCCGGGTTCTCACTCTTTATACTATGTATTACGGCCCTACCTGGTGTCTGTTCATTTGGGCCTAACCCCCCTTGTTGCTAGATTTTAGAGCGGGTAATTACCCGCGAGGGTTTGGACATTTCGAAACGTGTGTGTAGACACATTAAGAGATTTTGTCCAACCAGGTTGGTTGACCACCTTCCTGGAAAGAATGTCTGACAGGGATACACTTTCATTTACAGAGGCTCATATTCAAAATTTGATTTCTACTCCCTCTCCGTTCTCTTCAGTTTCACTTAGTACTACAGCTAAACAACAGAATGAGTCAGATAAACTCACTCGGTTACATAAAAAACACATTAGAACAGAATTGCATGGGCATTTCCTGTTGGAGCATTTGAAGGCAGGTACCATCCCCTGGGGCCTACAGCTCAAGAACATCCCGGTTATTTTCACTGAAGACCCCGAGTATAAGAAGGGATTTAGCTTTATAAGAACAAAGTGTAGTCGTGACTTAATGGTTCACACGATTGAAACAAAGCAAAGACTTTGTAAGAAAGAAGTAGATGAGTTGGAAGTACTAGTCCAGGCAATAAAAGACAATCATTCTGTTACTGAGGCTAAGGCACTTCTTGAAAAAATAGAGAAAGAAATCTCAACATTCAAGGACAACACGATCAATTTTAAAACCTCAAAATTCGAGAAAGATACAAAAACCTTCAATATAGAGTAGGTATATCCATACCTGAAGGACGATTTTTACACCTCCACTGAATCACGCCGAGCACTCTCAAACTATCAAGGGCGCTCACGAAACAGATTCTTGACCTTTTCCGAAACTTCTTCTTCAGACTCAGCAGGGGACTCTGACCCTAAAGAAGGACCCTCTAAGAGACAGAATTCTTCTTTTTTAGACAAAGGCGAACAGAAAACAAGAGTAAGGTTCAAACAGCAACCTTGGGAGATGAGGACAAGACGCCAATACTACGAATCGTAAAACCAACATCTATAGTAAATTTGTCCCAGAAAGAACTTTCTAAAGACGAAGAATCTGTCCTGGAGTTGGGTCTCAAGTTTGTCCCCAATAGACCAACTGACTTTACAAAACTTAAACTGGAAACAATTGAATTTTGCCGCAAGATCCGCTTGAAGGCATTCTTTGCTGGTAGGGAGTACAAAGGGAATGAAGAAGTGTCTGGTCTCGCTAATAAATTCAAGTTCATCCCTCGGATGTACAATATTCCTAAAGAAATCATGGCCTATGAACAGGCCGTTATGTCATCTATTAACTAATTGGAAAAAAGGAAATCCTTTTTGAGAAGAAATATATCTTCGAAGCAGCAAAAGGCCATTTGTCATCTGAAGGAGGACGCCTCCGTAATTATCAAGCAAGCCGGCAAGGGGGGAACCCTAGTCATCCGGACTAGAGACATGTACCTAACAGAAGGTAGGAACCAAGTCAACAACCAGGAGTGGTACCGTCAAGTCAAAGAAGATCCCACAAGGTCAATACAGGAAATGATTGGAGAGATATTAAAAACAGGATTTGAGGAAGGCTTTTTGGGACCGAAGGAATTTGATTTCCTATTAAAGAAATACCCAAAGATCCCGGTGATCTATTTTTTGCCAAAAATCCATAAAAGACTCAATAATCCACCAGGGAGACCAATCATCTCAGGTTGTGACTCTCTCCTGGAGCCAATCTCAAAGTATATGGACATCTTTTTAAAGCCATTTTTGACTGATGTGCCATCATATTTTGGAGAAACAACTGATTTTATCACCAAAGTGGAAGGACATGACTTTGATGATCAGACACATTGGATGGTGTCCTTTGACATAACTTCATTGTACAGGCAGATACCCCACGATGAGGCTCTACAGGTAATTGAAATCTACTTGGAAAGCAGGCCCAGGCCCCATAGAGTCCCAACTGCATTTATTTTACAACTTGCTGAGGTTGCGCTTAAAGAGAACTATTTCAAGTTCGATTACATGTTTTACATTCAGACAAAGGGGACCGCCAAGGGTTGTCCCTTCGCCCCAGAAATGGTGGTCCTCTTTATGGCTAAATATGAAGAAAAGTTCATCTTTAATAACAATCCGTTCCAAAGCAACATCATACAGTGGCTTCGTTATATAGAGGATGTCTGGTGCCTTTGGAAAGGCACCCAAGAGGACTTAGAGAACTTTCATGGATAGCTTAATACCAGACACGAGGATATCAAGTTCAGTCTTAATAAAAGCAAAACAAGCCTGACCTTCCTTGATGTGGAAGTGCTTCCTTATGAGAATGAACTTAAAATTTCATTACATCGTAAATCAACTGACAAGAATACGATTTTACATCACAGGAGTGCACATCCCAGAAGCTTGAAGGACAATCTTCCTTACGGTCAATTATTGCGGATCCGAAAGAACTGTTCCAGAACGAAAGACTTTGAATGGCATGCGGCTAGCTTTTGTGCACAAATGAGCAAAAGGGGATACCCCAAGAAAATGCTGAAGCATGCAACAAAAAGAGCATGGCACACACCCCGTGAAGTCCTTTTGCAAAAGAAAGCCAAACCAACCCTTGAACGATTGGTCTGTGTATGCATGTTTGGGCCAGATTCTAACAAATTTTGGCAAATTATTCTCAAAAATTGGCACTTGCTACAAAACTTGGAATGTCCCTTTCAGAAACCATTATTTGCCATGAAAAAGAATAAGAGCATTGGGCAAGAAATTGTAAGGGCAGATATATTTCCATCTCAACAGAAGGCGAACCTCACGGACACAGTGGAAACTTAAACCTGTGGAAGGCCACCACAAGTGTGGGAATTGTTCTGCTTGTGATTCTACAATTGAAGGGACTGAGTTTGTGCATAATGCCATTATATGGAGACATACAGAATTCACAAGTTACAAGACAAAACATGTGGTGTATGAGGCCATGCTGTAAGCTCTATATTGGGAAGACCAATCAATAAATAAATCAGCTGATCATTCAACATCGATCCAGAATTAAAAAGAAAGTTGTAGCTGCCCCGATGGTTGAGCACTTCTTGGCAAGTTCACACAATAAAAAATACTTTAAATGGACAGTGTTGTTCGTTTTGAATACAACAAAACTAATGATTGACATTGATGCAGCGCTACTGCAGAAGGAAGCCTATTTAATTTTAAAATTTAACAGTACCGTAATAGGGTTGAATGAAATCACGGAATTGTCAAATACATGAGTGTCATGAAAACTTTATTAAAACACACTTCCACTAGTGAAGAACTTGAGTATCCACAATGCATAGCAAAGGTTATTCCCTGTGAATCGGACATGAACCACCTCATCATTGGATTGAACTACAATGTCCGTGATTCATTGCACAGGTAGATGGCTGTGAAATATATTCCAACAGGAAATGCCCGTAGTAGTTGTTGACGCGACTATTCGCGCCGAGAAAGGAAGATGGAAGAGATGAACTGATACGGAATCCCTAGCTGCGCTTAAGTAAGTTTGCAGGCTTAGACTTGATTCTAATACGCTTTCACCCAGAGCATGCCTTTATCTAAAACTTTATTGCGTTCTGTTACAGAGACGCGGAAGCTATCTACAGTCCGGCATTGCGACAAACAAAGTAAACACTTAAAGAATTACTGTTAAGGTACGCTTTTGACTTGTTTGAGTGGCCCCGGCGCCTAGCAAATTTGAACTGTTTTGAGAAAACTCTGGAGCGTTATTGCTTATTTAAGCATGCTCTGTGAGAGAGTGCAAGTTTTCCAACTTACATCGTAATGCTTTCTTGTAGATTCATCAAAAGTCGTCCGGCTGGCACATTGTATCTAAATAATCTTTGTGGAACAAGAGTAAGGCCTAACTGCCTCGTCTGCTCAGGTATGCGCTTTAAGTTTTACGCGCACATCCGTGTACTGAAAACCTTCATATAAGATATTGACAGCAGTTCCCCTTTATAAACATGTACCACTAGGATCTTCCATTACGCATAAATAAGAGCCTTCTTGATGGAGAAAGTCGCTTCCATCAGGTACCTTTTTCGTTTAAAAATTAGAGTATGTACATTTAGGTTTGAGAATAGGAGAGCACAAAAGCACTTATATTTTGTGTTATTTATGTTGTCGATTACACCAGTACACATAAATCAGACGCCCTGATGAGAGTCCCTGGAGTTTCACCGGGTCTTGAAACGCGTCTGCAGTTTGATTAACACTGCGGAATTGTGATTTGTTTTATGTGCAGTATTGAGGGAAATGCAATGAAATGTTAACCCCTATTGGTGTGCATAAATTGTTCCCAGTGTTAGACATTCCTCTTGTACGATGAAATAATATGAAAGGGGATGTCGTTTTTTGAATTGAAATTGGTGTATGACATTACATGTGTTCTTGTTGTATGTAATTCCATGTTAAGCATATGTATGTTGTTTTGACTCTTTCTACTGTATGTGTTTCTGGAATGAATAAGTGTTGATCTCTTTTCACACATTTATGAATTTACATAAAGATACAAATTCATTGATGAAAAAGGTTACATAAATAACCAGATCAAATTGAAATGTCTATATTTGATCGTTGCTGCAAATAGGTAGCTTGAAAGGTCAAGGGCAGCCGGGTTCTCACTCTTTAAACTTTCTAAACGTGGCATTTTCACAATTGTGATTAAAAATCCTACTTTACTATTAAAGTGGACTTAAAAATTACAATTCTTAAGACACCAAACTCGACCTTTCTACTTGCTCCCACTTGGACGATGCAGCTCATTGAATGCAGTAAGGTAACTCCAAAGTTATCCTATAGGAGAGGTAGGCCTTGCAGTAGTGAAAAACAACTTTAGGAGTTTTTCACTAGCAGAACATGTAAAACATAAAAGTACATGTCCTACTTTTGAAATACACTGCACCCTGCACTCTGGCTGTTCAGGACCTATTGTAGGGGTGACTTATATGGATTAAAAAGGAAGGCTTAGGCCTGGCAAAAGGGTTAATTTGACGGGTTGAAAAGGCAGTTTAAAACTGTACACACAGGCTGCACTGGCAGGCCTGAGACACGTTTAAACAGCTACCTATATAGGTGATAGAGTTTGTGATGCAGACTCACTAGTAGCACTTAGTTCACACACCCAGGGTACAGGCAGTACCACTTTACTAGGGACTTACAGGTAAATTAAATATCACAATTGCGTGTAAGCCAATTCTACCATGTTTGAAGGAGAGAGCACAAGCACTTTAGCACTCGTTAGCAGTGGTAAAGTGTGCACAGTCCCTAAACCGAGCAAAACAAAGTCAGAAAAACAGGGGGGTTAAAGGCAAAAGGTTAGGGGAAAACCACGCCAAGGATACCAGGTGTAACAGTATTAATATTGTTCCCAATCATTGCACAATTTAATCTGCTGATGAAATGAGTGAAATAGAAGGAGAGGTCCAATGTTTCTTCATGTCCCTTTTACATGGCTGAGTAGATGGCAACAATGAACGACATGGGGGTTGAATTAGGAAGGTCAGTGGGCCAAGCTAAGTGACATTTGTATATGCCATTGTCCTGGGCAAGTCAGGTGGGGTGAAAGAATGCAGTATGCTTATTTTGGTGCCCTCCCCTGCTATTTCCTAATGATAAAGCCTTCCCAATGCCAGGGCAATATCATGTCACATTTTTAATACCAAGGTGATGTACACCCAGGGATGAGTAAGGGAGAAAGAACTCTGTTGTATTGATCCTCACAAGCAATTATGTCATAGCAGGAGAAGGCAAGAGAAGGAAGACATCTCTGGCAATAGAGACATGTGGCTTATCATCCCCTGGACATGGCTGGTGAGCCTTGTGATTAAGGCCCACCAGTCCTTGGACATACAAGGAAAGTTAGAGTCAAGCTAGAATGTTTTACATCTCTCCCACAGACAACTGAAGCTATCTGTCATGCTACCATTACACCCAAACATACATATATACTTACATACCTACATACACACTTCAGAACAACTGTAGACTTATGGGGAACCCCTTCAGTTAAATACTGTTGACATTTTTTTAACGCAGCCATTGGCTGGGCAGGCTGTTCTCAAAGCCTTGGCATTTATGGAAAGTTACATGGAGTTTAAACTAGTACCCTGTTGTGACCTCTCTACTGTGCTGCCACTCTGACACTGTAATTTTTCCTATTCAAAAGCGAGACCTATTGGCTTTGACTACACTTGTTCCCTTTGTGGTCCGTATTGGAACATGTGAATTGGATCTTAACCATTCAGATATATTTTTGTGCTTCCTGATAGGTCTGGAGCTGGTGGGCTAAGTCTTAGTCATTCTGTGATTTCCTACAGTTCACCCTGCTGGGCTTGGAGTTTATAAGTTAAGCATTGACCTTTCTGGACTCCTTTTATGCTTGTCCTGAATTAGGCATATATGGTGTTAAGTATTCACATCCTTTTATACACGATAATGTCCATAAAGCTTTTTGGTTATAATTCTGGTTTATTTTGTGCTCTTTGTAGTTAAGGGATGGTTCATTCTAGGGCTGGATTCTGATGTGCTGTCTCTTAACTCTAGTGTTTTACTTCCAAGAATTTGGTGGTATGTTCTTGTGTACAGTACGATTTATGGCTTCCCTTTTTCGGCTGGTTGTTTGATGATGCAATACATGCCCCCATGCATGCCTTTACCACGCATGCTTTTGCCATGCAGATGCCTTTAACACACATGCCTTTACCACGCATGGTCAAAAAGTAAGTAAAACCCCACTCTCTCTACTTTTATCTCCTTAATTTAATATAAAATGTAATTGTTTTCTTTTTTTGGGAGGGCAACTCCCCCAAACTCCCTACCTTGTTTAATTTACCACTACCCACCCCTAAACCGTAAGATTACAGATACCTCCCTTCACCACTATCTACCCTTAAACCAAAATTTACATATTTGGGGGGACCCCAGCCCTACATTTTATGTAATTTACTTCTAACCTCCATTTACCACTACCCACCCCTAAGCACTAAAATTATTCTTACCATCCTTCACCGCTACACACCCTTAAACCCTAAAATAACCTTTACCACCCGTTACCACTACCCACCCCTAAACCCTAAAATTACCCTTAACACCCTTTATCAATACCCACCCCTAAACCCTAAAATTACCCTTAACCCCCTTTATCACTACCTACCCCTAAACCCTAAAATAACCCTTACCATCCCTTACCATTACCCACCCTTAAAACCTAAAATTACCCTTAACACCCTTTACACTATTCACCCTTAAACCCTAAATTTACCCATACCACTCTTTATCACTACCCACCCCTAAACGCTAAAATTACCCTTACCTTCCTTTACCACTGCCCACCCTAAACCCTAAATGTAACCTTACCATTATGTGTAATATCTGTCATCACTGGGTAGTTATTTACTGTAGGACCACGTTTCCAATTGAAAAGCATGCTTTGTTTTTCTTATAACTATGGCGCAGTTTGGAAACTATCCCCAAAAAGTTTCATCCACCTTAGCTGATTCTTGGGAAGTTTTGGGGTGATCCATCAAGCAAGAGCTGAGAAAAAAAAGGGGGAGGGGTCCCAAAACACAGTTTCCCCATACAATATTCCATAGGGAAATTGAACAGCAAACCACATAAACATCTCAAAGGAATTACACCAAATTTGGTAGAAAGCTAGATCTTGATCCAGAAAGCGTGCTTTTTGTGATTTGGTGCAAATCCATTCAGTAGAAATTAAGGTTAGAAAATTATGTAGGAAACCTAGAAAAAAAAATCGGGGTTAGGGATCTATAGCCTGCCACTGTCACCTCCAAGACCAGCCCCAATGGTCACATTTAAGTCGAATCCAACATGACAGGTGGTATAAAGTGTACCTTAATTCTAGATCATTAGATTTACATTTCTTATGGTGATATTTAATCTAAAAATAAATTCAGATCACATCCGCTTTGTCATATTATACAAATCCATCTTTATTAATTTACTGAAAAGAAGACAGCCAGCCAACCAACATGTGTTTCGAGGGAACAAATCCTTTTCTTCAGAATTGTAAATAATATTAATCAAAAAATTTAAATCACAAAATCATGAAATTAAAATTACATGTAAACAACATCTACAACGTATTCGTAAATATAATGTAAATTGATTTCAAATGAAATGGCACGCAAGATAAATCCCTATCACAGTGAAAAAACCTATGCAGTTTAGGAGACCATGAAAGAATATTAGGAGAAAAAAATATAAGGAAAGTATAATAGATGGACATTTCTAAATATTACAGAAGAAAAAATTAAATACAGACACTGACAAAGAAAAGAAGGAAAACAGGAGAGATTGAAAGTTGTGAAGAAATAGAAACATGAACAATCAAAGACTTTGGTGTTACCTAATTGACAGAATCTTAATTATTTAATATTTTATCAATTTCTATCAATAATACATGCATCATAATATTTTAGAACCACTAGAGATTTTATCATGGCCCCAAATACATATATTAATCCAAATAAATAGTATTTATAGCCGTGCATTATACTCCAATCATTCTTTACATGAATGTTGAACAATTTGGAACGCACATTTTATGTTTAACATTCGATGGTCAAATACAACAAAATTAATACAGTCTAATGTACCAAAATATTTTAGTGCAATATCGTCAAATCAATAAATAGCACCTGGTAATCCAAATACATAACTTGATAAAGACATGTTCTTTTCTTATCGCAGACGTTTTATTGTACAGATTTTCATAGGCCCATTCCGGTATCTACAATAAATAAGGGATCAAATTTTCATATCAGTAAATTTCTACGTATCAACATTTATAAGGAAACATATTTTTTGGACTCATAATAAAAACACTTCACCTCCCGTTGTATAAATATCATAGAAAATTCCAGTGGCAGCTCATTGAGAACAACCATTCTCCTCTCACTCTCTAAAGTTGTGATATTTAGTTTTTTTGTTTTTGTGCTAACTAGCCATTTGAGTGATTTGGATTTACATTATCACTTCAAAGAAAACCCTTTTCTTCTCCAGCCACAATCACCTCGGAACACCTGTACTCAGGTTTGAGGGCTGTGATTTTACTTTCTTGGTGGGGCTATGGCTCTTTGATCGGTGTTCTCTGGTCGTTGCCTAATACTGGCCTTCTATCCGTGGTGATATTTGGCTTTTTTTGGTTGCGGTTTTGGCTTTGGCCATGGTTCGCCCTTAGGTACCTCTGGCTAGATACCAGGTTGTTGGGTCAAGATTCTTTCCTATGATAGTGTTTTCTTGACTCTTGTAGACCCTTCATTCACTTCCAGCCTTGACCTGGTTGTTCTGGGCTTACAGTTCCTTTTTCAGAATTTGGAACTGGTACTTTTCCTGGTTTGCCTCAGAAAAGATTGGATTTCTGTCCAAATGAGCCTTTTTGTTTCTTCGTAGCCCTGAGTATGCGGTGATCTAGCAGTCATTTTGGGTTTCTCAACTCTTGTGTCTTTTCTATCATTACCGTTTGTAATGCTATTTTGCGGAAAAGTAGATGGTATTTGATAGTGATCGTGTCATGATTTTACTACTCTGGTGTATTGCCAATGAGTAAGTACTGGGACGAGGAGGAGTTGAGGAGTTAAAGCCCCAACCACTTACGGGTAATCTTCATTACTCAGATAACTCTTCCTCTTCCCAGTACCTCTGGTCAACCCTCCCGACCATGAGCATGGTCTCGGTCCCTAGTGCTTGTTCATTACTGAGAGATCTGGAGGTCTTCTCCCACTTATGGCCCCTGTGAGAAGAGGAGCCTGATGGTAGGGGCAGAAAGGGAGAGAAAGGAGACCTGTATTGATTTTGCTAGATCCTGTGATGCCTGGGAGGAGGGTGACACACCTCAGCTAGTAAGTACTGGGATGAGGAAGTGTAATCAGAGAAAGGAAATTGCTGGTAAGTAATTGGCACAGTCATTCTTGCTCTGAGCACTCTGCCTTTGTCCTGCTCTGATGCTGGCAAGGGTTTTCAATGGTGAGTATGTCATTCAGTACACGTGCTGACGTAAGGAATAGGTATTCATTTTAATGTGTGAATGTATTCAGTTCCGAGGGTGTGAGACTAGCTCTGTATCATCCAGCAGTAAGATGATTCATTCATTCACATCTTGCAGAGTGATCATTTTTTCCCTGCAGTATATGGAGAGGAGACGCTTTTGTTGGGTCAGAGGGTAGCTAGTCCAAGCTTTTTGTATTCCATATTATAGATTTTTAGGATCCTTTCCCTGACCATGAGCTCCTGAGTCAAGAATTTGATCCATACTGAGGCAGCCACGGCTCAACAGTTGGTTCATGAAGCTCATTAAATCATGTAAGTGCTTGCAACTGTACCAGTAGTGAAACTGAAAGAAAAAGTAAGGGAACTGTGGGCCAAGAGTCATAGAGTGGGGATAACCTCAGGATTGGGCAGTGGGGGTGGGGACGGAGGCGTGGTTAGCAAGAGAACAGCATCTTAATTTGCAGTATTTGGTTGTTATTTCACTGATCAGTTACAGATTGTCAAAAATGTAATGCAACTGATGGCTTCTCATATTTTATGAGGAATAATACGTAGGGGACTGACATTAAAATTCTTCCACAAACTGTAATAGGTTTTCAATCACTTAATGTTCCTAAGTGAACTCATGAACCACTTGTCTTCGAGCTATGCAGTTTCTATCATCAGCCATTCTCCTGACTTTTTTCTAACTATTGTTGAGCCTGCAATTGCAGTTTAAATTCTATAAGAGCAGGTCCCAAGACTTTTATGAACATTATAAAAGACAGACGATTGACTGCGCTAGCTACCCTTAACACAGGGTCATTGGTTTGATCCTTCCATTGGGATTAACATCACCATAATTGTAGCAACACTGGTTATGCACAGAGTTTATGAACGACAAACATACAAACACTATAAAAACAACTGCTTGCAGGCTGTATGACAAGCATTCACACCAAGTGAGAAGAATCCCTGTTCTATTCCAAATCTCAGCCAGGTAGGTCAAATAGCAGAAGGTTTGAGGTGATAGGTATTCCTAAATCCAGTATCGGCTGCTACCGAACGGGGTGGTGAGGCGGGGGTGGGGGAGCGGATGGGAGGAAATATAAAAATAATAATAATTTACCTGGGTACGGCCGGCCGTCGCCTCTCCTTCCTCTACTCTTCTCCCGGCAGCAGGAAGCACACAGGTTCCCACAATCCCCTAGCCAATCATGACGCTGAGTGACAGCAGCGCTGTGATTGGTCTGTGCGCAGTGGTTCGGTGCTCAGACAGGGGCTGGCAAGCTGTGCATGTTCTCCACCCAGGCTGTGCAATACAGCCTAGTGGAGAACATGCTAGGTGCGCATGACTGTTTGGCCGGCCCAAGACGGCAGGCCAAACTGTCATGCGCACTTATGAAGTGCCTTCCCCTCCTCCCCAAGCTCTGAACAGCCCAGCCCTGCCCTGCCCCCAACCAACTGAGCCAGTATGGTAACATAAAATGATAATAACATTGCGTTATTATCATTTTATTTTTCCTTTTTGAGCTGTGGGGCGATGCTCCTCCACCTTAGTGGAGGAGCCACCGCTCCCCAACTCACAAGGTGCCATTTTGTGACACACGGGGGCATATTCTCAAGGAGCTATCACCGAGTTATCGGCACTTTAACGCATCCAAAGTCGGACTAAATTTATCGCCCCATTCACAAGCTGGTGCTAACAGCCCATAACACCACTTTACCTGCGAAAGCAGTCGCAAAAAACATCGCCACAGATGACCCCGGCAACTAACGCTAATGAGATGCAGAGTAGGTGTTCCCGTGCTAAAAGCCGTGACAACACCACTCCACAACATTCTCAACGACCAGCCAGATCTGCGATAAGACCACAAAACAGGCGATATGGCGCGTTAGCAGCAGGAAACTAACACCTGCTTCTACCTGGTGTAACGTCGGACGACAACCGGCACCAGACAAGGGAGCACAGCCCCTAGCCACACATGGAGAACAACAGATGCCCTGGAGCAACCCATCATGCAGGCCTGAGCCCCAATAGGTCAACATCACCCACAGCCACCACCCCCAGGACCCCACCCTCCCCCCCGCCCCCCCGGGGCCCTACCCCGGGCACCCCCCACACACCCCCCTATGGACAAAGATATTACACATCAATTCCGCACAATCACAACACCCAACATACATGTGTGGCCAGAAGAAGGGAAACATACACCCACATCAAAATATCCAAACAATACGTTTATTACAGAACAAACAAACAAAAACAATTCTGAAGAGGCATGGCGGGTCGTCTCAGGACATTCCGTAAGTCACAGCCTGCAAAACAGAGAACAGGATCAGAAGGTGTGCCATGCGCCCATCGAAGTACAGAGAGAGAGAGCGAAAGAGAGGAAGAGAGAGGGAGAGAGAAAGAGAGAAAGAGAGGGAGAGAGGGAGAGAGAAAGAGAGGGAGAGAGAAAGAGAGAGGGACAGAGGGAGAGAGGAAGAGAGAAAGAGAGGAAGAGAGAAAGAGAGAGGGAGAGAGCGAGAGAGAAAGAAAGAAGAAGAGAGGGAGAGAGAAAGAGAGAGGGAGAGTGGGAGAGAGAAAGAGAGGGAGAGAGAAAGAGAGAGGGAGAGAGGGAGAGAGAAAGAGAGGGAGAGAGAAAGAGAGGGAGAGAGAGAGGGAGAGAGTCCCGACACTGCGGCCCTAGGCCTCACTGCTCACCTGCTGCCACCGGTGTGTCTCCAACCATGTGACGGTATCCACAGCAGTCCCCCAGGTCCCTCATCGGAAACAGTTTCCAGAGACATGAATGGCAGAGTCCATACAGTTGCACACGCCATCATCGCTTGCCCGCCCCTGCTCACACAGGCTGCTGCACCCCAGCCCCTCCCGCTGCCCAGCGGTGATTGCCCGCCCCTGCGCAACCAGGCCTCACTGTTCACCTTCCGTCACCGGCGTGTCTCCAAGAGGGCCCACCACGTTCCGGAGGGATCTCCAAGCCCGGGGCCCGCGACCATGGCACCCTCCACATCATGCAGCCCGCACCGCGGGCCACCAGGTCACACACCTGACTCTGGATCTTGATTACGCAAAGGCAGAGACCACATCAGTGCACATGGCATCATCGCAGGCTGCACACCCGCTCAGTGCTTGAGGTGCCACTAACTCTGTGAAGCGCGACGCAACACCACGTGGCGGGAGGGCCGTGCTGCCCGCTGGGCCAGGCCTACACTGCGGTCCAGCAGGGCTCACACAAATCCTTACCAGTCCGGACCACCAGGACGGGGCATCATCGCAGGCTGCACACCCGCTCAGCACTTAAGATGCCCCTACCTCAGTGCACCGAAAGTCACCATCCCGTGGCGGGGTGCCTGTGCCTTGCGCAGTGTATCCGGTGCCACCAAGTCTGTGCACCGCTAGCCATGGACCTTTAATGATTGAGTCCCATTGTGCGTACACCATCATGTCAGCCCCGGCACTGGGCAATGTGAGGTGGCAGGGCCCTAGGCCCTCATGCACACATGCAAACTACACGGAGACACCCAGTCAGAGATAGTGGAAATGGCATCCAGCACGTGCGGCAGGCCCTTTTTATTGCCAGGGTCACATGTCCTGTGACACCAGTGCTGGATGAGTGTGGTGTGGGTGTACACCAGCCATGAGGGAGTGGCTGTGGCATGCTGACCACTAGACCTGTGAGCTGCAGATCCCCACAGTGAAGACCTGGGACATGTAGCGTTGTCGTCCCCCCCTCTGTGCGTAATCGGTGTGGGCTGTCCTGGCGTATGCCAGTCCAGCGTAAGGGTGTGATCAATGACTCCGGGGCTCTGGGCGTGGTTCCGTCCTGGGCTGGACAAGGAAGTGACTAATGGATGTGTCTCCGTTGTGGTGTCGGTGCCACCTGGACCGGAATCGGCAATCTGTCACCCTGTGACAATAGTCCAACAACATGGGCAACATTGACGTAAGGGGGAATCACTGATCCTACATTCATCCATTCTTCCACACTTGAAAGATCATAGACATGACACATCTGTGTGGATATGAATGTTTATTACACATTCAAGGGAGTGTTGCAGCCGGAGCAGTATAGGGCCATGCCAACCCCACTTCACATTGTCGGCCCATCGAGGGCCAGCCAGAGTCCTTCAGGGAATGACAGGTACATCAGGAGAGGAGGACTCCAGTCCGCAGTCTGATAGCTGTGTCATTGGTGGGCAAACAGAATATGGCAGTCCATGTCGAGGTCCAAGGTGAGTGTCGCAGAGTGCATCGGGGGACAGTGGAAGGTGATGATGCAGAGGGCAGAACCAAGCAGAAACAGGCCACATGGCGGAGATGAATGCTACTGCGTCCTCCTGACCACAAGGGCTGATTCATCCACATCTTCGTCCTCTGCTGTTGCATGTGCCTCACATGTGTGTGGTGTTGTACTGTCTCCAGCACTGTGTGGCACTGACAAATCAGGGGCCGGAGATGTGGATGGGGTGGTAGCAGCAGCATGCATCAGCGCCAGGCCTTGTGGCAGCAATGCCATGAGGAAGGTCTTTAGGGCATTGAGGGACCCGGCTACCTCTCGCTGGTGTGCAGCCGTGGCAGCCGCTCTTTCCACCTGTGTCCGCTCCATGTTCTCCATGATCCTCCGCATGTGTCCCAACTCCCGGGTGAGGTCGCTGGAGGAACTCTGGCTGGACAGTCGTTCTTGTCGCAGAGTCAGGACTCTGGAGGTGTCAGCCATGGTCCGTTGGGGAGCATGGAGCAGACTGTGGGTGTCCGTTAGGGACTGTGAGTGGTCCCTGATGGAACTTAGACACCCACGTATGGCGTCTAGTTTGGCTGCCATGCGGTCGAACCCCACCTGCACCTGTTCAGCCAGCTTCTCCTGGCACCCCAACACATGGCGTTGGAAGGCCATGTGTTCGTCGTGGGGGTCCTGGGAGGCAGCCGTGGTGGTGGGTGCTGCCTGCTGTGTGCACTGTGCAGGGGGGGGCTCCTCGTGGCAGCTGGGTTGCCCTGATCCTGGAAGTGGGCTGTGGAGGCTCTCCACGAGCTGTTTGAGGGCATCTGAGTCGAAGGTGTGGTGGTCCTCTTCGTCATCAGAGAAGAGAGGTTCGGACTGCTCTGCAGGAGGTGTTGGATTTCCCCCTGCAATGTGAAGGGGAGATGCAGTTTAACTTCGTGTACACATGTATGTTGACGCATTGTACATGTCTGCATTCAGACTGCATGACAGTGTACATTGTAACTGTTTGGGGGGAGCTGCCTATTTGATGTGGGACAGTGGATATTCCGACTACATCACGGATGTGAGTTTGTACTTGTACATTGTCAACTCACATTTCTCTGCAGTGCCATTTGTGATTGGCCAGTTTCTACATACGTGCGGCACCTGTTGTGTCCTCTGTTCTGTTGTGGACGTGTTGCGGTTTGTACCACCTCGTTGTCAATGTTGATGTGCTCTGCATGTAATGTGTGTATGCCGCATTTTGGGGAGTCGTCCCTGCAGCTCTGATTTAGCTGCCCTCCTACCTTCCATGCGGTGTGCCTCTGGGTTCTGTGCTTATGCAGTGCTGGGATGTTGCATACCTGTGTGCATTGGTCTCTTGGTGGGAGTTGTGGGTCTGGGTCATGGTTTGTCCGCAGATGTGCTATGCTTATTTGTGCATGTGTGCCATTATGCCCATCTCTCCCGTCCCCCCAGTCCCTGGTGGTTACTCACCCTGTTGCTGTTGTGTCCGGTCATGTTGAGCAGTGCCCGGTCCCCCGACTCCTGCCACCGTCTCCCCACTGATGACTGTGAAGACCATTTCCTCCATCTCGTCCAGCTCCTCCTGTGGCGCTGGACTCCCACCTCCAGTCTGCATTGCTGCCTTCCGGTTGTTTGCGAGTTTCAGCTTGGTTTTGCGCTTCACATCATTCCAGCGCCTCTTGACCTCATCCATTGTCCTCTTCAGCACTCCGACTGCATTCACCTTGTCCACGATGGTCTGCCATATTCCATTTTTAGTTGCCAGTGACACAGTGGAGGTGACGAGCAGTGATTGATGGTGTTCCATTATCAGGATCCTGTTTACCTGCGGACTGAACTTCGCCTTCCTCTTCTTCTTCCTTGCCCTTCCCTGACCCCGAGGTCCCAGGCTGGTCCTCCGTGGGGCTTGTGGGGTTCTGGTTGTCCCTGTGCTTGCTCCGGCTGCCTCCATTGTGTTTCGCTGTTGTTTGGCTTTTGTTTGTATGTTTTTTTCTCCTTTTATGGTGCATTTTCCCGCATGACGCGTGGGATTTGCAGGCCTGTGGCTGGTTTTCGTAGATTTTTGTATCGCGATTGGCGTCATCGCTACTATTTTCGCGTTGGGGTTTCGCGTTTTTGCGGCGTCGCGTTGTGTTTAATGCGTTCATTTGATGGGTTGTCCTGTGACTATCGCATGGTACCGCCGTGTTGTGAATACCACCTTAACACGGAGTTGTTTTCCCGCGATGGACTGCGATGTGTAGGGTTGCGTTAGGCTACACTTGCGGTAGTTATCACACGTTCTTGTGAATATGCCCCACGGTTTCATCTCTCGTCACACAATGACCAGGTGAAGATAGACATTCACACGGTGAGCTGAAAACCTTGACTCACAATCAAGGCCAGACTTGGGCATGGGCGAGCTGGGCCTAGGCCCGGGGCAACAAATATTCTGAGGGGCGCAGCAGGGAGCTGCCTGACTTAATGTCATGCAAACAACAGCTCGTCCATCCCACTTGGTCTCAATCAGGTCCTGTTAAAGTGTTAAAGACTTTGTAATCAGACCTTAATGTACCTCAGAGCAATTGTCAGCACCCCATCAACCCCCTGCCCTCCTCCCATCTTCCTCACACCTCCTGCGGTCACACCGCAACAACCCCTCGCCCGATAACAAACACCAAATTTTCTTTCTGCACAAGTGCTGTCCCCGGTCAATCCTTTTTAGGGCCAGTCCTGCTCACAATAGGTTTCCAGACCAGGTGTGAAAGCTCTGCACAACTGGGTTCCATTTAATACCTAACCAGGAACCAGGAAGTGCAGGGAGTCTAAAGCCCCATTCTCCATGGCCCCACCCCCTTCTCCCTGCATGATGAAAAGGTGGAAAATCTTCTAAGGTTGCAGGTCTAAAAGATGTGACAGCAGTCTTTGGGGAAATATTAGAACGCAGGATCCTGTTTTATCAGAACCCAGTGTCTGTTCTGTCTTCACTCAGCTTCTTCTGCTAAAGCTAATCAAACATTCTTCTCCTGACAACATACTGGGCTTGCACTGAGAGTAGGGAACTTCCCTTTGACACTGAGCCATTGAGAGAGGCAGCTGGAATGAGTTACCCATGTTGGTACCGTGGGAATTTATAATTCCTTCTGCATGTAAAGCCCACCACTCACCTGGGTACAACTGGCCTATAGGGCAATCAGCGGTGTCCGAAGGGCTGGCCCAGCAGATCACTGTGTGTATGAACTGTTTTTTTAGCAGTTTGTGGGACAGTTGTATGGGCAGTGGGGCTGGTTTTTACTGTTGATTTCCCTGATATTACCACAAGCATTGCCTGCAGCAAACACAAATGCATGCAGTCTCCCATACCTTGCAAAATACCCATGGAGTTACTTCAAAATTGGCCTCATTTGCAAATATGGGCCACTTCTTTAGCTATCAGGTTTGCAAATGCCCCAGTTACTCAGTTACTTACAGGTAATGCCCCAGTTACTTACCAGTAATCTTAATTACACAGAGTCCTGGTCTTAATTGACACAGTAATTACACAATGAAGTATATGATGGCGAGAAAGACAGACGAGGAGGTAATGCCCCAGTTACTTACCGGTAATCTTCATTACTTCTCGTCCTGGTCTTCCTCGCCACAGTATGGCTCATTGTGTTATTGCAGTGGCGAGGAAGACAGACGAGGAAGTAATGAGGGCCACTTGTTTTTGGCGCCCAGGCCTATTTTTTGTTTCAGTCCGACCCTGTGGTTACAGACATTAACTGGAAACATTTTGGAGGCAAGAAGGATGGCGATGAAGGGAGTTTGTAGGGAGAGAGCTCAGAAGAAGTTGGGAGGGAGGGAAGCAGAGATGGTTAAAAGCAGGAAACCCAGGGCGAGAGTGCAGTAAAGAAGGAGACAGGTCACAGCCTGAGCCGAGTGTTAGCAGACTGACAGGAGATCTTGGAAGCGTGTTAGGAACAGAGAAAGAGGGAGCTGAGTTTGGGAAGTTGTGATCCTAGGGATACTTAAACTGTAAGTTTGAGGTTTATAAGGGGGGTCTTTAAGCATTTGAGATGTAATGCTTATGGGAGGGACAGGGGTATTTAATGACGATTGTTAGAGCTATTTAGTTTGTACAGCCAAACTAAGGTAAATAGTGTGTTATTTTTGCTTCCAGCAGAGCGGTCTTCGTCACAACAGAGTGAGCACAATGGTGGTTTGCCTCTCCCGACCCCCATCGTGCTGCAGCGGTAGCCTCTGTGCTTTAAGTAACCCTGGGCGGAGTTCACGGAGTTGCACTTCACGAAGCTACGCGAAGTGTAAAAAAAACTCCGCCGCACTACGCGCATCATAATATTTTAGAACCACTAGAGATTTTATCATGGCCCCTGTCTTGTGGTTTGTGGCCTCCTGGTCTGCCTCGTTACGTTGGCTTAGGCCTGGCTGCCATGATGCCTTTTTGCGCACGTTACTTTGTGCCGTTGTTTTTCCAGCCTCTGCTTCTGCCCGGCTATTTTAGAACTGTCTGCATTTCTGTCTTTCACCTTTTCTCCTGTTCCCTTTGGGCTACGTCTGCACAACATGTACAAGGTCGAAAAACAACGTCCCTTGTTCTTACTGATCTGGCCAGTCCCTCGCACTTAGACATAACACTATGTACAACTGCCCTGGAGAAATTTGTGTGCTTTTCATATTGTGATTTCACGGTTAGAGACACTTGGAGAAAAACCTTTCCAGAGAGAAGAGCTGTGCTTGTCTGATGATGTAAACTTTGCATCTTGATATTGAGGTATGGGGGTTCGCTTGACAAAGCCCAGAGGTCTTCTGTTTTTATAATAAACTAGCTACTAGCACGGGGAGGGTGGTATTGTCATTTAGCCATATATACACTGCTTTATGAAATGCTTTCCCCGTTTGTATTCTATGGAGTTGTAACTATGCTGATTATATTATCATTATGCATTATGCTGATAGTCCTGGCATGTGTACTGTATCTTAGAGCACGGTCGTTTAAATAAACATTTTAAACTATACAGTGTCTCTTCTTACGCACGTTGTGGACAAGTATGAGTGAGTTATGAAAGGGTGTTCTTGCTCCTGCGAGTCCTGAGAGAGAGATACCGTGTTCTGGGTTGTCTAATCATTGGTAGCATTGTTGCTAATGAGACGCTAAAGCTAGTCGGATTGGGGTTTTAGGTGCTAAGGGGTATGGTTGGCTCACCACTATATTCCGAGGTCCTATTATCCTGTGCATAGCTCTGTGTATGTGCAGAATCCCTACAACATGGCGCAACCAACGAGTGGGCTGCTTATCTGCGAGACGCTTGAGTAGTATTTGTGCTTGTCCACAACTCCCTTCGCAGACGCTTCCGGAAGCGTGTGTGACGGTGATACCTCCTATATTGACGTTTTTATAGGTTCTTTCAAGCTTGAAGTTGTTAAAAGGTTTTTTAACTAAAACCCTCTATTGTGCTGCCTAATCTTAGGTTGTCGAGAACTTCTAGCCTAAAATGGCTGTTTAAATTGCAGCACATAGCCGCGCAGCGCTCCGGGCTCACTTAACCGTGTATGGAGTGCCTGACGCGGGTGTCGATCTGATCTTTGTGGTACAAGCGGATCCAGCTTACCACTTTGAGGTATTTTACTCTTGGGTCACCTTTCTGGTGGTGGATGGGGCAGATAATTTGTTCCATGAATATGAAGCCACCGTAGTTCCTAATCACTATAGACCGTATAGGAATCTTGAAGTACCGCTCACGGCTTGGCAACACCGTGTTTGGTTTGATGGCGCCCTCCACCAACCGGTTACCGCGGTTCGTTTAGGCCCCTTATCAATTGAAGGGGCCACTTGGCCTGTCTTGGCCGGGTATACCCCACATCCGCGTTATATGACGGTGGCAGTCGGTGAACTGCGTAATTTGCATTCGTCTTTGATACGAGTGCATAGAGCTTTAGTACAGTATGTAACAGGCAACATCCAGGGAGCCCCGCCTGGAGTTGCAGCCCATCCAGCTGGAGCAGGCGGTGTAACCATAAGTCCTGTCATGGTTAATTCGGTGATGGGCAAGCGCCCACAAAATAAGGATAATTTTCCTTATTGGCTTGAAGAAAAATTTGACCAGCTGGAGGCAGTTTTTCCAAACACATCTCCCGTGGAAAAACACAGGATTTTGACTATTAGTTTGCCAAAAGACTTAATCCCCGAGTTGGCAGAATGCAACAACTGGGGTAGGGTATTCACCGCAGTATATGCGAAGTGTTTTGGCACTCCTTCCATGACGGTTCTCCCCTCTGTAATTAAACGAGTGCAGGATGAGCATGGCCCTGAAGCGGCTGTGGAATTAGGGATGACACTGGTGGGAGTGTTCGACGTAGTAGCTGATTTGATCCTTGCGAATGTCAAGGGAGATGCAGTTAACTTTCAAGTAGCTAATGCTTTGGCTTTGGTCCCAGATCCGGACAAGCCGCGCGAATTACCAAAGATTATTGCACAGGCTTACAAAACAATTGGCCGCAATAGCATGGGAGTTAAGCCTTTTGCTAAATCGCAAACACAATCGCAACAACAACCAAAAACTCAGTCTGAGAAGGATGAGAAACCAGTTTTTACTAAGAAGAGCTGGAGGTTGAAAAAACAGGGTAAGCAACAGAAGAAGCCGGGGTCGCGAGGCGCATCCCCGGTTTCCGTCTCTTCTGAACGCACTTATGATTTGCGTGATAGGGAGAGAATTAAATCTCCAGAGAGATTTCAAGTCCCTGATTCGGGTTCTCCTCGTTCTTCACAGGCACCAACAACATCGCAGGCTGGTGGAGGAGATCACCAGGATAGAGGAAGGGGTCGAGAGGCTCCACAGGGACGAGATCAACCTCGACAACAGGTCCGAGGGAAAGCAGAAGAATTTCAACGTTCTCGCCCACAGTTTCAGAAGAAGAAAGTTGCCGCTGTAACAGCGAGATATGCCACAGACGGTGAGAACGAGACTCCTGAATTGGACGTGGGCAGTGACACTCCTAGACAGCGCCGTGGAAGTTACCATAGTGCGGGAGGCGCTACGTCCTCATGTGGAGGCGACAGCAACTGAAACATTCATTACTGTTGAGACAGCAGACACCAGAGTGGCACCCCTGACAGACTATATAATATTGTCATTCAAATTGAAGGTGACATACAGCGTGTAATTAAAGGGATTTTTGGGGGAAATCTGACCTCTTCGTACGACATTTTGTTAGCGGAGGCGGATTGGCCGCCCCCATTCGTACTTGCTGCGCGTAAAGGGGAGGAGGTAATCCTTCCGAGCTTTTCTCATCATGTCCCCAAGGACAAAGCGAAGGCTCTTGCAGCTGAATGGGCTGTGTCCCTGGCTCCAGCGTTATACTGCAACCATGTGGGCTGGGATGAAGATTCTCCACCCCATGATATTCCTTTGCGGTCGCTGCCACAGCCACAACCCCAATATCCCATCAAACGGGAAGCAAAAGGCCCTGTTTCCGAAATTCTGACTCAGTTAGAATATCAGGGAGTAATTGAAACATGCGTGTCACCAATGAATAATCCCCTTTTCGCGGTTTCTAAACCCGATGGATCGTACCGCTTAGTTTTGGATTACCGACATTTGAACTCACATTGTCGGACCTTTGCGGTGCAAAACACACATAGTTCTACGCTTGTAGACAGTCTTGTTCGTAAAAAATATAAAACTACACTTGACCTATCCAATGGATTCTACACGCACAACTTGGCCCCGGAGAGTAGCCAATGGAGCGCTTTTACCTCCGGTGGTAAATTATTCAAATTTCGGCGTTTACCTATGGGCTACAAGAACAGTCCAGGTGTATTCGCTGCCCGTGTTGTCTCTTTGTTAGACAGCATAGACCCAGATGCATGTTCGTACGTCGATGATATCTATCTGACAGACGACGAGTTATTCTAGCTTCTTTCCCGAGTGGACCGCATTATCCTAGAGTTTGCGGTTTTAGGTTATAAGTTTAACTTTGCCAAATCTCACATTGCTGAATTTACCGTTTTGTTCTTGGGCTATGAGCTCAACAATGAAGGTAAGGGCTTAGCCCCCCATTTCCTGGAGAAATGTGCCCTTTTGTGCCCTCCTACCACTCTGAAAAAACTTCAGTCTCTACTGGGTTTTCTAAATTTCGGGCGCACTTACATTCCCGAATATGCCCAGCATATCAAGCCACTGTATGCCTTGATGCAACCTAACTTTTCGAAGTCATGCTGGCTTCCGGAGCATTCCTCCATTCTGCAGTCTTTGCAGACGGACCTACTTGAATCTAAATTCTTGTTGACTCGTGACAACCACACAAACCTGGTGATTAGAATCATTTCAGGGGCAGTGGGTTTCACGTACTTGACTTTTAACGAAGGTGACACAGTACCTATCGCATACAAGTCACATCTTTACACTTCCGCAGAAATGCGCTTTTCATCTGTGGAGAAAGTTTTGACTGCAGTGCAAATGGCGATTCTGAAGGAACGCGCACTGGCACAGGGAAAACGCATTCTGGTGGTAACACCATATCCTGCCCTTGAGGCAGTGACGAAAGCAAGTGTTCCGAACTCTAAAGCTTTGCACCACCGTTGGATACAATGGGCAACATCTTTGACGTCTCCGGATGTCACTTTTATCTTTGATTCTTCTCTTCAGACTCAGGAGTTTCTACAGTATGAATTCGTTCATCCTCCTCCTCTGTCCTTGCTACCGCTTGAGGAATACGAATGTATTATCTATACCGATGGTTCGGCACAACCGGCCACGGGTTCCAAGCATGCTTATTCAGCAGCATGTGCTATTGTTGCAGGTACCATGGTGAATGGTAAGTTCAAATCAACTGTCGTGCATACTCAGGCACTCGGAGACAGTACTGCACAATTGGCCGAGCTGCGCGCATTGGTGCTCGCACTTGAGTTCGCTAATCCAGACGTGACCACACTTATTGTATGCGATTCATATTACTGTGTTCAGTCCTACAATGACAATCTGTTCTTTTGGTCGCAAAACGACTCCAGGGATGCCAAAGGTAGCACAATTAAGCATAAAATGCTTTGGGTTCGAGTGGCGGACTTACAACGACGTCTGCCACTCACACAGGTGATTCACACTCTTGGCCACCAGCGTGTGGGCGCACATGCTGTCGGTAACGGTTTGGCGGATGAAGCTGCCAAATTAGCAGTAGCCACGTGCTCAGTCGCAGCAGTTACAAGATCCATGACAAAAATCGATAATGATGTTCTTGCAGCTATTGCTGCAACAAAGGAAGGTGCCAATTACCCTAGAGGTTTCCCTTCCAAATATTCTTATCAGTTAGGTCCCGACCAGGTTCCTTATGTAAAAATTCCAGGAGTTGGTGATCGGCTGATTCCCAATGCGGATCGCAGACTTTCCTTGATAACGGCCGCGCACGAAGGCAGGCTTCGGCTCATGCTGGTGTGTCTGCGACGGCGTCCATCTTTGAGCAGCGTTACTGGTGGCGTGGTTTATACAAACAAACCCGTACTTATGTGCTTTCTTGTGACGTTTGTCAGCAGATTAAGCCTTCCACGGTTACACGGCCACCACAGACCCCGCTCTGCATTTCTAACAGACCTTTTGGGTGTGTTTACCTGGATCACTGCGGTCCATTCTCTTCAGACACTGCATATAAATATATCTTAGTTGCAGTGGATTCGTGCACACGTTTCATCTGGGTTTGGCCACAACGAAGTTCTGACGCTCGGAATGTCATAAGGGATTTGCGTGTCTTTGCGGGAATTTTCGCCTGTGGCACCTTCCATTCTGACCAAGGTCCAGCGTTCGCCTCTAAGGCTTACAAGGACGCGATGGGTGCACTGGGGGTGCGGGTGAAATTTTCGTCTCCATATCGGCCTGAGGGCAACTCGATTGTTGAACGAATGAACCGTGACTTAAAGCAATCCTTGACAGCAAGAGTCTTAGGTACTGGCAGGAACTGGCTGGCCCACTTGTATACCGTACAACGTGCACTTAATAATCTCCCTAGAAGGCCTCTGGGTGGGCAGACCCCATACGAAATGCTCTTTGGCATAAGAATGTTTGTGCCCGACCTTGATGGTCTAGACATGGCGGCGCAATCCGCCATCTTTGATGTAGATAACCATTCTACTATGTTACAGGACTTACAAGAAGCCCGAGACAAACTTGCAATCACACATTTACCTTCAGCCACAGACGATGCGCTGCAGATTCCAGTTGCCGGCTGGCTTCCGAAGATTGGAGATCTGGTTCGAGAGAAGGTGGAGAACAAAAAGGAATTTGGCCCCTCTTATCATGCACCAGTTCCAGTCCTTGGCTTGAAGGGAACTCGTACAGTCATCTTACCACCGCTTCCTGGTCGCAAAGAGAACAGATACATCTCAGTGGAAAATGTCAAGCTACAACATCTGGCCGATCCTGAATAGTGTAACACCAGCGGTCTCTTGTCCTGTCATTTCCCGGACAAATGTTTGTGGCCCTCCTGCCCGAACGGTCACTGATGTTGCTATCGAGATGGTAGATTTGCCTGATCGCTTACTCGACTACCCGGTCTCACCCTGCAACGAAGAGTCTGAGTATACCTACCCCGCTAACGAGTCGTTGGCACACCTACCAACAACGCCACTGAGCCCATCACGTTATTCCTTTGACTCGGATTCCACTTCATCACTTGTCCCGTCCAAATTCAGTATTCTTGTATCCTGGTTCAGAGACAATTTTTTGATCCCCCCATGGACATACATCTGGTTGGTACTTTTCCTGATTTTTTTGTTCATGTCCATTGGCTTTGTCACCGTGTTTTTTCTACTCATCAATGGACACTATTTACCAGAACGCTCTGCAGTGAACTGTGTCGCTGGAACTTTGGCTCCACATTCTTCATCTCACATCATGAAGCGAGACCACACATTTGTGAACATTTCAGCTTTTTCAGTCGCTGATGGCATCGTATGGGATGCGGTAAACTTCCAAATTCATGGACCAACCGAAATTATTAATGCACCAAATGTCCTTCGTGTTTCAATGGGTGATGTCGTAAAAAGTAATATTCATTCTGACGATTGGGATGTGCATGCAGTTGAAGCATTATTTACTGATTTGAAATATTATGCTGCTTTTAATGCTGAGGATTTGTACATGAATTCTGCAAGTTATGCTGATTTGTATTGTTACCAGCATTGGGGCAACCACTTTGTCCATAAACCAAGTGCACTGCGTGGTCCTTTTAACTACACCCAATGGGAGCATTGTCCAACCTCTTTGCCAGGTAGCTCCCAAACTCTTAGACATAAATGTACTTACTTTACAGACTTTTATAGATCGAACCCTGGGTCCCATTATTTTAAATTAAACACTTCATCAACTCAGAAAATCATGTTGACCCACACCAAATTGCTATATTCAGGTTCCTTTTTAAGCGCCTCAGCTGTGGGTGGTTATGAGTACTGGAAGGACACTGTTGACTTGAAATCAATTTGGGGCTCCAAACCATGGCAGGTGCAGGGCACAGAAGCCTTGCACCGTGCTTGCCTTATCCCGGCCCAAATGTTATTTCTGAATAATACCATCTATCAAACTACATGTTGGGGGTTGGCTACTTCCAAACAATTAAATGCACCTTCCATTCCTGCATTGTCTTCCACTCCCAACGGGAGCTTGCATTTCAATATGTCCATTACAGATTTGCAAGCTCTGTTTCAGAACAATTCGTTTAATGTCTCTACGCTTGTTCAGTCACCCTGGTTGGCTTGGCCCATAGCGTCTAATGCCTGCCAACTGCGTTTTCATGACTCAGTTCCTGGTTACAAACAGGATAGGCCGGATCCAAGGTTTTCTGACTCTCGTACTGTAACAACATATTCTGTTGGTAAATTGTGTAAACAGTGGTTGCAGCACTCTTCCCTAGATTCTGTTAAACAACATTTATCCCTCCTATCAGGCAACATTGATCTGTCCGACTTTATTTTGGGGCCTCGTGGTCCACGACCTAAGAGATTCATTTATGAAACTTATAATGAACTCTGGAAGCTTTCGCAAATTGAAGCTGCTTCCCGTGTACGGGAAATAGATCAAGCAAATTTGGAAAAGGTGCTTGCTGTTGTTGACAATAGTATTAATACCCTGTCTTCCCGCATTTACACGTTAGAGAATATTGTGTCCTCTGTTGTTGATATTGTACAGGATGATGTTTCAGTGTTATATCATGGGCGGAATCAATTGCGTTCAGTTATGCAGTTTGCATGGACTTTGCAGACGCTTAAGTTAGGTAAAGTTCCTTGGCATTTTTTGAACACCTCTGCCTTATTCCTACCTTTTAATTTAACTGACAAACAGCAGTTCATGTCCATGAAGGATGCGGCATACACTCTGTTACATATCGAGAAAATAGAGCCCTTACCATTCTCTGTGGCGGAACTGGATTCTGCCGTATGGCTAGTTCATGGGGTTATCGCCTTGCCTTTTTCTTTGTTTGAATTTAGTTCGTGCATGAAGCATTATCCTGTGGGCCGTTTCCAGCCCTTGGGCAGTGCCTTCCTGCATGAACTTTGGTCCCTGCCTTTCATGCTTAAATGCCTTAGAGACGGGAAGGAGGCTTTTCTCACCGGGGAGTCATGCGATTCAACTGTGGGTCATTCCCTTATTTGTAATCACATTAAATTGCACGGGGCTTGTAATGTTTCGGCTCCGAATCTTGCTTGTGTGTTAAAGGGCATTCCTGCTCCTGCTATTTCTCCTACTTTTACTGTGCTTGCGATTGGTAGCTATCTGCTTTTGAATAACCAAGACTGCTGTGGCCTGCTGGCCGGCATACCCTATATTGTTACAGTTTCACACAGAGTTGTCCGCTGCAAAAATGTGCTTTTTCCTCCCCCGCACGACATAATAGATAGTTCCGTTTGGCCTTCCATTCCTACTCTGAAGGAGGATTTCAATAAATTGAGCAGAATAAAGGCGCTATTATTGAACCAGGAGGTTATGCTCACGTCTGCCCGGGAGACATTCATTCTCCAGGTGGAACACTAACCTCCCACAACATTTCGGTGAACTGATTCACTGCGTTTTTAATGCATCACGTACTGAGGGTCTGGTGCACTTTTTTAAAGTTGTGGGCTCTGGCCTTGTGACCTCCTTTCAGACTATCTTTGGTGTAATATCGGCTTTTATTCATTCCATTTTTTCCAGCGTCTTTGGCGGCTTTCCGTTGGTCCTCGCTTTGGCGGCTGGTATACTGTTTTTGGTCTGTTTACTGCGCAATGGCTGCACCTCCTCAGTCCCTTCTCGACCCAGGTCGACTCCAGATGCTCCGTGAGCGCATCCTCGCTGGCTTTGGCATCCTGCCATTGGCGACGCTCAGTGTGTCCTATAGACTATCTTTTCGCTTTGCGTATTTCACTTGCGTGCAACCTGTGATGTCTTGCATCAGATGTCCTTTCTCGTGGTCCTTGTATTATTGCCTCTCCAATACGTCTCTGTCTCGACCGGATTTTGTCCTGCTGGTGGGTCCCTTAGAGGCCCATGAACGGGACTGTTCCGGTGCGGGCTACATGGCGCGTGCGGCTGCACTGGGGAATTTGGCACAATGGGATATCTGGGCAGCTGCTCAGAAGCTCCTACAACAAAGTTATATTGAGTACCACGCAAGTTGTCCCGCAATGCTGTTCGCTGCTCCCTCTTGCGAGGAACATGACTGCAGCTTTGATTTACTGGACTGGATGGCGTCGCTTTTTTCCGACGATTCCAATGATGTCCTCTTGGAAGGTGTGGCGTTTTTCTGCACTTTCACTCTGTTGGAATGACAGGGCCTTCGCTTTCTGCGACCTGCCTCGCTGGATTTTTTTTTTTGGCTCTACAATTATTCTTTCATCTCCCATTCGTTGTCCTTCATGGGGACTGCTCCACAACATACGTTTCTGTTCTGCTCCATCTATTTGAACTCTGTCTTCGTCCTATGTCTTGGCCAATGGACTGACCAGGGGAGGGTGTCTTGTGGTTTGTGGCCTCCTGGTCTGCCTCGCTACATTGGCTTAGGCCTGGCTGCCATGATGCCTTTTTGCGCACTTTACTTTGTGCCGTTGTTTTTCCAGCCTCTGCTTCTGCCCGGCTATTTTAGAACTGTCTGCATTTCTGTCTTTCACCTTTTCTCCTGTTCCCTTTGGGCTACGTCTGCACATGTACAAGGTCGAAAAACAACGTCCCTTGTTCTTACTGATCTGGCCAGTCCCTCGCACTTAGACATAACACTATGTACAGCTGCCTTGGAGAAATTCGTGTGCTTTTAATATTGTGATTTCACGGTTAGAGGCACTTGGAGAAAAACCTTTCCAGAGAGAAGAGCTGTTCTTGTCTGATGATGTAAACTTTGCATCTAGATATTGAGGTATGGGGGTTCGCTCGACAAAGCCCAGAGGTCTTCTGTTTTTATAATAAACTAGCTGCTAGCACGGGGAGGGTGGTATTGTCATTTAGCCATATATACACTGCTTTGTGAAATGCTTTCCCCGTTTGTATTCTATGGAGTTGTAACTATGCTGATTATATTATCATTATGCATTATGCTGATAGTACTGGCATGTGTACTGTATCTTAGAGCACGGTCGTTTAAATAAACATTTTAAACTATACAGTGTCTCTTCTTACCCACGTTGTGGACAAGTATGAGTGAGTTATGAAAGGGTGTTCTTGCTCCTGCGAGTCCTGAGAGAGAGATACCGTGTTCTGGGTTGTCTAATCATTGATAGCATTGTTGCTAATGAGACGCTAAAGCTAGTCGTATTGGGGTTTTAGGTGCTAAGGGGTATGGTTGGCTCACCACTATATTCCGAGGTCCTATTATCCTGTGCATAGCTCTGTGTATGTGCAGAATCCCTACAACACCCCAAATACATATATTAATCCAAATAAATAGTATTTATAGCTATGCATTATACTCCAATCATTCTTTACATGAATGTTGAACAATTTGGAACGCACATTTTATGTTTAACATTCGATGGTCAAATACAAAAAAATTAATACAGTCTAATGTACCAAAATATTTTAGTGCAATATCATCAAATCAATAAATAGCACCTGGTAATCCAAATACATAACTTGATAAAGACATGTTCTTTTCTTATCGCAGACGTTTTATTGTACAGATTTTCATAGGCCCATTCCGGTATCTACAATAAATAAGGGATCAAATTTTCATATCAGTAAATTTCTACGTATCAACATTTATAAGGAAACATATTTTTTGGACTCATATAATAAAAACACTTCACCTCCCGTTGTATAAATATCATAGACAATTCCAGTGGCAGCTCATTGAGAACAACCATTCTCCTCTCACTCTCTAAAGTTGTGATATTTAGTTTTTTTGTTTTTGTGCTAACTAGCCATTTGGATTTACATTATCACTTCAAAGAAAACCCTTTTCTTCTCCAGCCACAATCACCTCGGAACAACTGTACTCAGGTTTGAGGGCTGTGGGTTTTACTTTCTTGGTGGGGCTATGGCTCTTTGATCGGTGTTCTCTGGTCGTGGCCTAATACTGGCCTTCTATCCATGGTGATATTTGGCTTTTTTTGGTTGCGGTTTTGGATTTGGCCATGGTTCGCCCTTAGGTACCTCTGGCTAGATACCAGGTTGTTGGGTCAAGATTCTTTCCTATGATAGTGTTTTCTTGACTCTTGTAGACCCTTCATTCACTTCCAGCCTTGACCCGGTTGTTCTGGGCTTACAGTTCCTTTTTCAGAATTTGGAACTGGTACTTTTCCTGGTTTGCCTCAGAAAAGATTGGATTTCTGTCCAATGAGCCTTTTTGTTTCTTCGTAGCCCTGAGTATGCGGTGATCTAGCAGTCATTTTGGGTTTCTCAACTCTTGTGTCTTTTCTATCATTACCGTTTGTAATGCTATTTTGCGGAAAAGTAGATGGTATTTGATAGTGATCGTGTCATGATTTTACTACTCTGGTGTATTGCCAATGAGTAAGTACTGGGACGAGGAGGAGTTGAGGAGTTAAAGCCCCAACCACTTACGGGTAATCTTCATTACTCAGATAACTCTTCCTCTTCCCAGTACCTCTGGTCAACCCTCCCGACCATGAGCATGGTCTCGGTCCCTAGTGCTTGTTCATTACTGAGAGATCTGGGGTCTTCTCCCCTTATGGCCCCTGTGAGAAGAGGAGCCTGATGGTAGGGGCAGAAAGGGAGAGAAAGGAGACCTGTATTGATTTTGCTAGATCCTGTGATGCCTGGGAGGAGGGTGACACACCTCAGCTAGTAAGTACTGGGATGAGGAAGTGTAATCAGAGAAAGGAAATTGCTGGTAAGTAATTGGCACAGTCATTCTTGCTCTGAGCACTCTGCCTTTGTCCTGCTCTGATGCTGGCAAGGGTTTTCAATGGTGAGTATGTCATTCAGTACACGTGCTGACGTAAGGAATCGGTATTCATTTTAATGTGTGAATGTATTCAGTTCCCAGGGTGTGAGACTAGCTCTGAATCATCCAGCAGTAAGATGATTCATTCATTCACATCTTGCAGAGTGATCATTTTTTCCCTGCAGTATATGGAGAGGAGACGCTTTTGTTGGGTCAGAGGGTAGCTAGTCCAAGCAGGATTTTTGTATTCCATATTATAGATTTTTAGGATCCTTTCCCTGATCATGAGCTCCTGAGTCAATAATTTGAACCATACTGAGGCAGCCATGGCTCAACAGTTGGTTCATGAAGCTCATTAAATCATGTAAGTGCTTGCAACTGTACCAGTAGTGAAACTGAAAGAAAAAGTAAGGGAACTGTGGGCCAAGAGTCATAGAGTGGGGATAACCTCAGGATTGGGCAGTGGGGGTGGGGACGGAGGTGTGGTTAGCAAGAGCACAGCATCTTAATTTGCAGTATTTGGTTGTTATTTCACTGATCAGTTACAGATTGTCAAAAATGTAATGCAACTGATGGCTTCTCATATTTTATGAGGAATAATACATAGGGGACTGACATTAAAATACTTCCACAAACTGTAATAGGTTTTCAATCACCGAATGTTCCTAAGTGAACTCATGAACCACTTGTCTTCGAGCCATGCAGTTTCTATCATCAGCCATTCTCCTGCCTTTTTTCTAACTATTGTTGAGCCTGCAATTGCAGTTTAAATTCTATAAGAGCAGGTCCCAAGACTTTTATGAACATTATAAAAGACAGACGATTGACTGCGCTAGCTACACTTAACACAGGGTGATTGGTTTGATCCTTCCATTGGGATTAACAACACCATAATTGTAGCAACACTGGTTATGCACAGAGTTTATGAACGACAAACATACAAACACTATAAAAACAACTGCTTGCAGGCTGTATGACAAGCATTCACACCAAGTGAGAAGAATCCCTGTTCTATTCCAAATCTCAGCCAGGTAGGTCAAATAGCAGAAGGTTTGAGGTGATAGGTATTCCTAAATCCAGTAGCGGCTGCTACCGAACGGGGTGGTATGGCGGGGTTGGGGGAGCGGATGGGAGGAAATACAAAAATAATAATAATTTACCTGGGTACGGCCGGCCGTCGCCTCTCCTTCCTCTACTCTTCTCCCGGCAGCAGGAAGCACCCAGGTTCCCACAATCCCCTAGCCAATCATGACGCTGAGTGACAGAAGCGCTGTGATTGGTCTGTGCGCCGTGGTTCGGCGCTCAGACAGGGGCTGGCAAGCTGTGCATGTTCTCCACCCAGGCTGTGCAATACAGCCTAGTGGAGAACATGCTAGGTGCGCATGACTGTTTGGCCGGCCCAAGACGGCAGGCCAAACTGTCATGCGCACTTATGAAGTGCCTTCCCCTCCTCCCCAAGCTCTGAACAGCCCAGCCCTGCCCTGCCCTGCCCCCAACCAACTGAGCCAGTATGGTAACATAAAATGATAATAACATTGCGTTATTATCATTTTATTTTTCCTTTTTGAGCTGTGGGGCGATGCTCCTCCACCTTAGTGGAGGAGCCACCGCTCCCCAACTCACAAGGTGCCATTTTGTGACACACGGGGGCATATTCTCAAGGAGCTATCGCCGAGTTATCGGCACTTTAACGCATCCAAAGTCGCGCTAAATTTATCGCCCCATTCACAAGCTGGTGCTAACAGCCCATAACACCACTTTACCTGCGAAAGCAGTCGCAAAAAACATCGCCACAGATGACCCCGGCAACTAACGCTAATGAGATGCAGAGTAGGCGTTCCCGTGCTAAAAGCCGCGACAACACCACTCCACAACATTCTCAATAACCAGCCAGATCTGCGATAAGACCACAAAACAGGCGATAAGGCACGTTAGCAGCAGGAAACTAACACCTGCTCCTACCTGGTGTAACGTCAGACGACAACCGGCACCAGACAAGGGAGCACAGCCCATAGCCACACATGGAGAACAACAGATGCCCTGGAGCAACCCATCATGCAGGCCTGAGCCCCAATAGGTCAACATCACCCACCGCCACCACCCCCAGGACCCCACCCCCCTGCCCCCCGGGGCCCTACCCCAGGCACCCCCCACACACCCCCCCTATGGACAAAGATATTACACATCAACTCCACGTAATCATGAACCAAACAAATCTCCTGAAGCCGCACAATCACAACACCCAGCATACATGTGTGGCCAGAAGAAGGGAAACATACACCCATATCAAAATATCCAAACAATACGTTTATTACAGAACAAACAAAAAAAAACAATTCTGAAGAGGCATGGCGGGTCGTCTCAGGACATTCCGTAAGTCACAGCCTGCAAAACAGAGAACAGGATCAGAAGGTGTGCCATGCGCCCATCGAAGTACAGAGAGAGAGAGCGAAAGAGAGGAAGAGAGAGGGAGAGAGAAAGAGAGAAAGAGAGGGAGAGAGAAAGAAAGAAGAAGAGAGGGAGAGAGAAAGAGAGAAAGAGAGAGGGAGAGAGGGAGAGAGAAAGAGAGGGAGAGAGAAAGAAAGAAAGAGGGAGAGAGGGAGAGAGAAAGAGAGGGAGAGAGAAAGAGAGGGAGAGAGTGCCGACACTGCTGCCCTAGGCCTCACTGCTCACCTGCTGCCACCGGTGTGTCTCCAACCACGTGACGGTATCCACAGCAGTCCCCCAGGTCCCTCATCGGAAACAGTTTCCAGAGAAATGAATGGCAGAGTCCATACAGTTGCACACGCCATCATCGCTTGCCCGCCCCTGCTCACACAGCTGCTGCACCCCAGCCCCTCCCGCTGCCCAGCGGTGATTGCCCGCCCCTGCGCAACCAGGCCTCACTGTTCACCTTCCGCCACCGGCGTGTCTCCAAGAGGGCCCACCACGTTCCGGAGGGATCTCCAAGCCCGGGGCCCGCGACCATGGCACCCTCCACATCATGCAGCCCCGCACCGCAGGCCACCAGGTCACACACCTGACTCTGGGTCTTGATTATGCAAAGGCAGAGACCACATCAGTGCACATGGCATCATCGTAGGCTGCACACCCGCTCAGTGCTTGAGGTGCCACTAACTCTGTGAAGCGCGACGCAACACCACGTGGCGGGAGGGCCGCTCTGCCCGCTGGGCCAGGCCTACACTGCGGTCCAGCAGGGCTCACACAAATCCTTACCAGTCCGGACCGCCAGGACGGCGCATCATCGCAGGCTGCACACCCGCTCAGCACTTAAGATGCCACTACCTCAGTGCACCGAAAGTCACCGTCCCGTGGCGGGGTGCCTGTGCCTGCCGCAAAATGTAAAAATGTAAGTCCGTTTTTATATAGCGCAGCTACTCACCCTTACGGGTCTCAAGGCGCTGGGGGCCGTAGTGGAAATTAAGTGAGCTATTGCCCAGAGTCACATGGTGCTGAGCTGAGCTGCCGCCGGAGCCGGGGATCGAACCGTGAACCCTGTGCTCCGAAGTCAGCTGCCCTGGCCGCTGCACCACACCTCTCCCTGCCGCAGTGTATCAGGTGCCACCATGTCTGTGCACCGCTAGCCATGGACCCTTAATGATTGAGTCCCCTTGTGCGGACACCATCATGTCGCCCCCGGCACTGGGCAATGTGAGGTGGCAGGGCCCTAGGCCCTCATGCACACATGCGAACTACACGGAGACACCCAGTCAGAGATAGTTGAAATGGCATCCAGCACATGTGCCAGGCCCTTTTTATTGCGAGGGTCACATGTCCTGTGACACCAGTGCTGGATGAGTGTGGTGTGGGTGTACACCAGCCGTGAGGGAGTGGCTGTGGCATGCTGACCACTAGACCCGTGAGCTGCAGATCCCCACAGTGAAGACCTGGGACATGTAGCGTTGTCGTCCCCCCCTCTGTGCATAATTGGAGTGGGCTGTCCTGGCGTATGCCAGTCCAGCGTAAGGGTGTGATCAATGACTCTGGGGCTCTGGGCGTGGTTCCGTCCTGGGCTGGACAAGGAAGTGACTAATGGATGTGTCTCCGTTGTGGTGTCGGTGCCACCTGGACCGGAATCGGCAATCTGTCACCCTGTGACAATAGTCCAACAACATGGGCAACATTGACGTAAGGGGGAATCACTGACCCTACATTCATCCATTCTTCCACACTTGAAAGATCATAGACATGACACATCTGTGTGGATATGAATGTTTATTACACATTCAAGGGAGTGTTGCAGCCGGAGCAGTATAGGGCCATGCCAACCCCACTTCACATTGTCGGCCCGTGGAGGGCCAGCCAGAGTCCTTCAGGGAATGACAGGTACATCAGGAGAGGAGGACTCCAGTCCGCAGTCTGATAGCTGTGTCATTGGTGGGCAAACAGAATATGGCAGTCCATGTCGAGGTCCAAGGTGAGTGTCGCAGAGTGCATCGGGGGACAGTGGAAGGTGATGATGCAGAGGACAGAACCAAGCAGAAACAGGCCACATGGCGGAGATGAATGCTACTGCATCCTCCTGACCACAAGGGCTGATTCATCCACATCTTCGTCCTCTGCTGTTGCATGTGCCTCACATGTGTGTGGTGGTGTACTGTCTCCAGCACTGTGTGGCACTGACACATCAGGGGCCGGAGATGTGGATGGGGTGGTAGCAGCAGCATGCATCAGCGCCAGGCCTTGTGGCAGCAATGCCATGAGGAAGGTCTTTAGGGCATTGAGGGACCCAGCTACCTCTCGCTGGTGTGCAGCCATGGCAGCCGCTCTTTCCGCCTGTGTCCGCTCCATGTTCTCCATGATCCTCCACATGTGTCCCAACTCCCTGGTGAGGTCGCTGGAGGAACTCTGGCTGGACAGTCGTTCTTGTCGCAGAGTCAGGACTCTGGCGGTGTCAGCCATGGTCCGTTGGGGAGCATGGAGCAGACTGTGGGTGTCCGTTAGGGACTGTGAGTGGTCCCTGATGGAACTTAGACACCCACGTATGGCGTCTAGTTTGGCTGCCATGCGGTCGAACCCCACCTGCACCTGTTCAGCCAGCTTCTCCTGGCACCCCAACACACGGCGTTGGAAGGCCATGTGTTCATCGTGGGGGTCCTGGGAGGCAGCCGTGGTGGTGGGTGCTGCCTGCTGTGTGCACTGTGCAGGGGGGGGGCTCCTCGTGGCAGCTGGGTTGCCCTGATCCTGGAAGTGGGCTGTGGAGGCTCTCCACGAGCTGTTTGAGGGCGTCTGAGTCGAAGGTGTGGTGGTCCTCTTCGTCATCAGAGAAGAGAGGTTCGGACTGCTCTGCAGGAGGTGTTGGATTTCCATTTGTCATTGGCCAGTTTCTACGTACGTGCGGCACCTGTTGTGTCCTCTGTTCTGTTATGGACGTGTTGCGGTTTGTACCACCTCGTTGTCAATGTTGATGTGCTCTGCATGTAATGTGTGTATGCCGCATTTTGGGGGAGTCATCCCTGCAGCTCTGATTTAGCTGCCCTCCTACCTTCCATGCGGTGTGCCTCTGGGTTCTGTGCTTATGCAGTGCTGGGATGTTGCATACCTGTGTGCATTGGTCTCTTGGTGGGAGTTGTGGGTCTGGGGCATGGTTTGTCCGCAGATGTGCTATGCTTATTTGTGCATGTGTGCCATTATGCCCATCTCCCCCGTCCCCCCAGTCCCTGGTGGTTACTCACCCCGTTGCTGTTGTGTCCGGTCATGTTGAGCAGTGTCCGGTCCCCCGACTCCTGCCACCGTCTCCCCACTGATGACTGTGAAGACCATTTCCTCCATCTCGTCCAGCTCCTCCTGTGGCGCTGGACTCCCACCTCCAGTCTGCATTGCTGCCATCCGGTTGTTTGCGAGTTTCAGCTTGGTTTTGCGCTTCACATCATTCCAGCGCCTCTTGACCTCGTCCATTGTCCTCTTCAGCACTCCGACTGCATTCACCTTGTCCACGATGGTCTGCCATATTCCATTTTTAGTTGCCAGTGACACAGTGGAGGTGATGAACAGTGATTGATGGTGTTCTGTCACCTCCGTTATCAGGATCCTGTTTACCTGCGGACTGAACTTCGCCTTCCTCTTCTTCGTCCTTGCCCTTCCCTGACCCCGAGGTCCCAGGCTGGTCCTCCGTGGGGCTTGTGGGGTTCTGGTTGTCCCTGTGCTTGCTCCGGCTGCCTCCATTGTGTTTTGCTGTTGTTTGGCTTTTGTTTGTATGTTTTTTTCTCCTTTTATGGTGCATTTTCCCGCATGACGCGTGGGATTTGCAGGCCTGTGGCTGGTTTTCGTAGATTTTTGTATCGCGATTGGCGTCATCGCTACTATTTTCGTGTTGGGATTTCGCGTTTTTGCGGCGTCGCATTGTGTTTAATGCGTTCATTTGATGGGTTGTCCTGTGACTATCGCATGGTACCGCCGTGTTGTGAATACCACGTTAACACGGAGTTGTTTTCCCGCGATGGACTGCGATGTGTAGGGTTGCGTTAGGCTACACTTGCGGTAGTTATCACACGTTCTTGTGAATATGCCCCACAATTTCATCTCTCGTCACACAATGACCAGGTGAAGATAGACATTCACACGGTGAGCTGGAAACCTTTGCTCACAATCAAGGCCAGACTTGGGCATGGGCGAGCTGGGCCTAGGTCCGGGGCAACAAATATTCCGAGGGGCGCAGCAGGGAGCTGCCTGACTTAATGTCATGCAAACAACAGCTCGTCCATCCCACTTGGTCTCAATCAGGTCCTGTTAAAGTGTTAAAGACTTTGTAATCAGACCTTAATGTACCTCAGAGAAATTGTCAGCACCCCATCAACCCCCTGCCCTCCTCCCATCTTCCTCACACCTCCTGCGGTCACACCGCAACAACCCCTCGCCCGATAACAAACACCAAATTTTCTTTCTACACAAGTGCTGTCCCCGGTCAATCCTTTTTAGGGCCAGCCCTGCTCACAATAGGTTTCCAGACCAGGTGTGAAAGCTCTGCACAACTGGTTTCCATTTAATACCTAACCAGGACCCAGGAAGTGCAGGGAGTCTAAAGCCCCATTCTCCATGGCCCCACCCCCTTCTCCCTGCATGATGAAAAGGTGGAAAATCTTCTAAGGTTGCAGGTCTGAAAGATGTGACAGGAGTCTTTGGGGAAATATTAGAACGCAGGATCCTGTTTTATCAGAACCCAGTGTCTGTTCTGTCTTCACTCAGCTTCTTCTGCTAAAGCTAATCAAACATTCTTCTCCTGACAACATACTGGGCTTGCACTGAGAGTAGGGAACTTCCCTTTGACACTGAGCCATTGAGAGAGGCAGCTGGAATGAGTTACCCATGTTGGTACCGTGGGAATTTATAATTCCTTCTGCATGTAAAGCCCACCACTCACCTGGGTACAACTGACCTATAGGGCAATCAGCTGTGTCCGAAGGGCTGGCCCAGCAGATCACTGTGTGTATGAACTGTTTTTTTAGCAGTTTGTGGGACAGTTGTATGGGCAGTGGGGCTGGTTTTTACTGTTGATTTCCCTGATATTACCACAAGCATTGCCTGCAGCAAACACAAATGCATGCAGTCTCCCATACCTTGCAAAATACCCATGGAGTTACTTCAAAATTGGCCTCATTTGCAAATATGGGCCACTTCTTTAGCTATCAGGTTTGCAAATGCCCCAGTTACTCAGTTACTTACAGGTAATGCCCCAGTTACTTACCAGTAATCTTAATTACACAGAGTCCTGGTCTTAATTGCCACAGTAATTACACAATGAAGTATATGATGGCGAGAAAGACAGACGAGGAGGTAATGCCCCAGTTACTTACCAGTAATCTTCATTACTTCTCGTCCTGGTCTTCCTCGCCACAGTATGGCTCATTGTGTTATTGCTGTGGCGAGGAAGACAGACGAGGAAGTAATGAGGGCCACTTGTTTTTGGCGCCCAGGCCTATTTTTTGTTTCAGTCCGACCCTGTGGTTACAGACATTAACTGGAAACATTTTGGAGGCAAGAAGGACGGCGATGAAGGGAGTTTGTAGGGAGAGAGCTCAGAAGAAGTTGAGAGGGAGGGAAGCAGAGATGGTTAAAAGCAGGAAACCCAGGGCGAGAGTGCAGTAAAGAAGGAGACAGGTCACAGCCTGAGCCTAGTGTTAGCAGACTGACAGGAGATCTTGGAAGCGTGTTAGGAACAGAGAAAGAGGGAGCTGGGTTTGGCAAGTTGTGATTCTAGGGATACTTAAACTGTAAGTTTGAGGTTTATAAGGGGGGTCCTTAAGCATTTGAGATGTAATGCTTATGGGAGGGACAGGGGTATTTAATGACGATTGTTAGAGCTATTTAGTTTGTACAGCCAAACTAAGGTAAATAGTGTGTTATTTTTGCTTCCAGCAGAGCGGTCTTTGTCACAACAGAGTGAGCACAATGGTGGTTTGTCCTCTCCCGACCCCCGTCGTGCTGAAGCGGTAGCCTCTGTGCTTTAAGTAACCCTGGGCGGAGTTCACGGAGTTGCACTTCGCGAAGCTACTCGAAGTGTAAAAAAAACTCCGCCGCACTACGCGGAGCTCCGCGAGCGGCGGAGTACGGTAGAAAAATGCCGTTCGCGGTGATTGAACAGTGCCGGATGATTGTCCGCACTGTGCAATCATTGCGAACAGCACCATTGTAAGAAAGTGGCTCTGTATATACTGCACCAAAGTAAGGTTCAGTGTGCACAGAGTCCACAGTCCCCAGAGGTTTGGCAGAGGCTAAAGTTAGATATAACCTTACTCTCTAAAGTGGTAGCTTGGTCGAGCAGTAAGGCGGTATCAGAGGACAGTGTAAAGCATTTGTTGTACACACTCAGTCAGCAAATGAAGCCACACACTCAAGAACTGAACTCTAGGCCAATGGTTTGTATATAAAAATATAGTTGTTTTATTTTAGAACCAACAATAGGTGTCAAAATATACTTTCTCAGAATGAGATGCTTTAGTTAAATACTGTTCAATAGGCAATAGATTTTTGAATGCAATAGTTACAGTTGTTGCAATATGCAACAATTTTAAACACAATTATACATTGAGCTCAATGGAAATTTCTGGTTAAATGCAATAGATTACTTTTTGGATTACTTTTCTAACCACAGGACTGGATCCTAGATTCAGTCCTGGGACATCTCCTGTAAACAGTTGAGTAAAAACGTTTTGGTTACAGTTGTGATTTTTAAGGAATATTATTGTATTTTAAAAGTTGACACTTAGAAACTTTTTCAGCAAAAACCAGGCAATGTTATCCTATGGAAGGAATTCAAGTTACCAGTAAGTACAGTTGTGATTACTTTTTCTTACTCAGTGTTGGATCCTGGATCCAGCACTGGTGCATCTCCTGTAAACAGTTGAAGGAATGTGGTTTTTTTATACAGGCGATTTTTAACGAATATTTGTAAGTTTGCAAAATTGACACTTAGAAACTTTTTCACAAAGAACCACCAATGTTATCCTATGGAAGGAAATTCAATTCACAGGTAAGTTACTTTTGAATTACTTTTGTAATCCAGTGCTGGACTCCTAGATTCAGCACTGGGACATTTACTTAAAACAGGTAAGTAATTACGTTTTTGTAATTTGTACGATTTTTAAAGAATATTCTTGTATTTCAAAAGTTGACACAAACTTTTTCACAAAGAACCACCAATGTTATCCTATGGAAGGAAATTCAAGTTATCGGTTTCGAGGTAAGTAATCGGTCTTTTGAGTTAGGGTTCTGGGTTTAGACTCAGGGGTCTCCCAGGGTCAGTGATGCACTGTTGTTGCACCCTCAGCGTCACTAGGGCGGCCGGGTGCAGAGTTTGGAGGCCCAATGTTATCCTATGGAGGATAGGGGGACTCCGGTTGGTGGCTGCTGGCAAGCAGGCCACTGGGTTGTGGGAGCAAAGCTCCTAGGGTTAAGCTCAGGGCACGTTGGGGACCAAGTTAGCACAGAAGGGGCACCCTCAGCAGCACTAGGGCGGCCGGGTGCAGGGTGCTGTTTTGAGGTCGGGTGCCCTGTTGATTTCAATGGAGATTTTCGGTTTTGGTTTTCAGCTGCAGGCTCGGTCCAGGAAGACTTCCAGGAGGAACCAACAGCTGGGCAGGTAAGTTGGAGGGCTCGGGGACGTAGGTGCACCTCGGGTTCCTTTCTCCAGGGCGCAGGACGGCTGGATGCAGGGGTGTCTTTTGAGGTCGGATTTCACCTTACCGGGCCACTCGCGGTTGGGGGGGGTCTCCGTGCAGAGGCTGCAGGCGACGTCGGGGAGTCCTGGAGGGGTCAACCCACGGTGGACTCGGACTCTGGTTAGCTGGGGGACCTCGCTGGGACTGGTGAGCCACTTGAACTCGGGCTGTAGGCGACGGGTGCAGTGGTGGTTCCAGGCGTCGGGTTTCTTTCTCCTCAGCAGGCTCGGAGTCTTTGTTTGGTGTTTCTTTTGAACAGAGCTGCTGTTCACAGGAGATCCGGTCTTTGTTGAAGGCAGTCAGTCCTCCCTGGGGTTCTGGAGGTCGCTGGCTGCAGGACAAGACTATTTTTGGCGCAGGATCTCTGGAAACTGCAGACGGGCCGGTAGGGCTGTGGCCAAGTCAGTTGTTCTCTGCAGTCTCCTCTGCTGGGCGTCTTCTTTCGTCCTTTTTCTTCTTAGGTTGCGGGAATCTGAGGAAGGAAGGTTCAGGGTGCCCCTAAATACTAGATTTAGGGGCGTTACAGGTAGGTAAAGGGCAGGGACCAATGGGTCCCTGCCCTGGGGGTGGGTACACTCCCTATCCTGCCACTCTCCTGTGGGAGGGGGGCAGGAGCCTAGTCCTGATTGGGCAGGGCTCCCCATCTTCAAGATGGCGAGAGCCCGGAGATGTGCTTCACCTCGCCTCCCCCACCTGAGGGGTGGGGTTGGCAGAGGCTGGCACACCCCCTTTCCTCCCTTGGTGTTTCCCGCCAGTCTTCCCGCCAGGATGGGGGGAAGAACCGGTGGGGGCCAGTTGCTGAGTACAGCAAGTGGTCTGGGGAAGCTCAGAAAGGTGGAATGCCTTTGAAGCTTCCCCCTGCCCATCCTGGGGGAGGAGGCCTAGCACCTCGCCCAGGACTTCATTGTTGCAGGCCCGGGAGAGCGGATGGCTCTCTACCCAGGGGTCCAGCAACATGTCTGCTGTGTGGCAGCCTAGGCAGCCCCTCAGACAAGACGTGGATTGTAGGTTAGGTTCAGGGGGCAACTCTAAGTTGCCCTCTGTCGTGCATTTTACAGTAAATCCCACACTGGCATCAGTGTGGGTTTACTGTGCTGAGGAGTTTGATACCAAACTTCTCAGTCTTCAGTGCAGCCATCATGGTGCTGTGGAGTTCGTGCTGACGACCTCCCAGCACCATATACTCGGAATGGCAGCACTGCACTTACAGTGCCCAGGAATGGACCTGGGTACTGTAGGGGCACAGGGCTCATGCACCTGTACCCTCACCACTGGCATAGGGCACCCAGCTAGAGGGGTGACTGAGGTATGCCAGGGCAGTGTGTTTATGGGCATGGCACACAGGGATGTGTGCCATGTCGACTCTCTGTTTTGTTCTGCACCAAGAAACTCAGCCTGCAAGGGCAGTGTATGTGTGTCAGGGTACAGGGCCTCTAAGGGTGGCACAATAAGTGCTGCAGCCCTTAGGGGTCTTCTCTGGTCACAGTGCCCTGGGTACCTAGGGTACCATTTACCAGGGGCTTACCTGTGGCCAGAGATGCCAATTGGGTTTAGGCTTAGTACAGTTTTTAGGGAAGGAACACAGGCCCTGGGTACCTGATTGGCAGGGATCCAGGGCACACCAAGGAAAAGTGCATCAGTTATCAGGCAAAAAGTGGGGGGGTTACTGCAACAGAAACCCACTTTCCTACAACCATGCACAGCGCAAGTTTACCTTTTCTGCCGCTCGAGTAGATTTTTACTCGAGCGGCAGCTTTCTCAACGCAAACGGGCAGTTTCTCAACGTGAGCGGTCGCGAGCATATGCGACCACTCGCAATGAGAAACCTGCCCCCCCGCATTGAAAAATCTCGCCGGGAGGTTTATTTTCCACGCTCGCGCTCACCAACTTGATGTTGGCGATCGCGAACGAGAAAAAATCTCGCCGGGAGGTGGATGTTCCTCGCTCACGCTCGCCAACTTGACGTTGGTGAACGTGAGCGAGGAAAAAAACTCTGCTGCGCGAAGCGGAGTTTTTCGGAACTCCGCGACCTCCGTGTATTGCGGACTGCGGGAAGCTCCGCGAGCGGAGCGGAGTTCACCGCCCAGGGTTAGCTTTAAGATGATCCAAAAATACCGAAACGAGTCAGGGCTATCACTGTGCAATCATTGCGAACAGCACCATGCACAGCGCAAGCTTACCTTTTCTGCCGCTCGAGTAGATTTTTACTCGAGCGGCAGCTTTCCGCAACGCGAACGGGCAGTTTCTCAACGTGAGCGGTCGCGAGGATACGCAACCACTCGTAATGAGAAACCTGACCCCCCCTGCATTGAGAAATCTCGCCGGGAGGTTTATTTTCCACGCTCGCCAACTTGATGTTGGCGATCGCGAACAAGGAAAAATCTCGCCGGGAGGTGGATTTTCCTTGCTGGCGCTCGCCAACTTGACGTTGGTGAACGCGAGCGAGGAAAATAACTCTGCTCCGCTGCGCGAAGCGGAGTTTTTCAGAACTCCGCGAGCTCCGTGTAACCCGGAGTGTGGGAAACTCCCCAAACTCTGCGAGGGGAGCGGAGCAGAGATCACCGCCCAGGGTTAGTTTTAAGATGATCCAAAAACACAGAAACGAGTCAGGGCTATCTCTGTGTCTACAACCACAGCAGCTGACGAGGTCATGGTCTTAACCTCTGGCAAACCCGCCCCACAAAGTCACGAGAGACCTTTCTGTGCGGCTTGGTGTGCTTACATGCAGATCTGTAATTGTCATATCTGGACGTAGAGGTGGGCGGGGCACTGAACGCTCTAGCCAGGCTCGAGCCTAAACTCTGGCTCTGGCTCAGTTAGAGGTCCAGTTGGAACCTCGAGCCGATAACGAGCTGAGCTTTTAAGTGGATTCTAACTGCCTGCCTCCCTCTCTCTACGCAGGATGTGGCGTTACTGCCAAGGTTGCATCGGCTCAACATCCTGTGTTTCTGAGCAAATCAATTAATATCCCCCTCCAAACCACGAATGTGAAAGTGTACTGAAAACTAAAGCTCATGTATGTCGCTTGAATACCTGTGGGTTGAGTTTCAGCTATGTAAAAACTGCAGAAAAATGCACAAAGAGGTTAAAATAAAGCCTTAACTTAAGGAAAGATTAATAGAGACCCGTTTTGTGGCTGATATGTACAAAGTGAAACCAGAAAACCTGGGTAAATCTTAACTTTCGTGCTTAAAATGTGTGATCTTAGGCAAATATTTTATTTCACCAAAACTCTTTTTTCTTCATTATTGCATATGAAAGCCCTTTCAACTATGTGAGTTCAGAATACCAGTTGTACAAAAACCTATCGTGCTTGAGTTAATAATCTGTAATGTTGCTGTAAAATAATCTAGGTCACATACAGTGTTTACATGACAATTGTCTTGCTTCTTAGTACACTAATGGTTCATGTGTAAAAAATATCATTTTTAAGCACTTCTCAGTGCAGTGCTGTAATGTGATTTATTAATGTCAAAGCTTCACATGTTAAGGAAATACACTTTCTTGAATTTTGAAGTGGCTTTATTATATTTTAGGTGATAGTTGTGTGATTTACACAACAAACATTTTCAGGGTTCGGCTTGTGCACAGCCTTTAAGATCCGAGCCTGACCCTTGGCTCAGCTCTCCTTGTAATTCTGTTGGCTCGCACACCTCCATCTGCACGGCCATCTTCACCAAGAAAGTTTTGCTCTCGCCATGAGAGGAAAAATGAATGACTCAGAATTTTTATTCGGATTGAAGTTAATCCGTAACAGAATAAATCAACAAGCTATAAACACATTACATTTATAACAAATCCTTATTGTTGTACTAAAAATCGGCATCTTATCTTATCCAAAGTTAGAGCGAGTTCCTTATCAATCTAATATAAAGTTTTGCCAGCACGTCACATTTCTGGTCAAATAAAAGGCAAATAACCTCACTTACAGGTCCACCATGCCCTCAACCACAAGAAAACCTGATATAAAATATTGTGCAATGCTAGCAGATTGTGCAAATATAGCAAGTAGTAAGATTCCTAGATGACCAGCATTGAGGCTACATATTGAACAAAACTACCTTTGTGCAAAATGCAAGTAAATTTGTACAAGTAGCACAGCATGTTACCTGAAGTATAAAGTTTCCATTATTAATCAAGTACATGTTGGACAAGACAGTCATCGTGCAAAATGCAGATAGATTGTGCAAATAACAAGGTATATTACAAAAAGTGTTTAAACATCGGCACAGTATCTGCATTATTCTTCCTCATAGGTTAAGTTTTCTAGATGTGAAATGCACTTCCTTCTCTTAAATGCCAGTAAAATGAATGAGGATACAGCATGGCAAGTTTGGACCTCTTCCAATTTACATAAAAAGTTAAAAGCATCTATATGATAAATAAAATTCATTGATAAAAACAATGGATGCATAAAAGGCTTCCTTATATCTTTATAAAAGTTACAGAATAAAATAAAGTGCAGAGTGGATTGAATCATTTTTCCATTGCATGGACATTTGTTCTTTTCCATCCCAGACCCCCATTTTGGGGAAGGCAACCATTTAGGTCCCGATTCCGATCTCGCTAAAAAAGCATTCCCAATGCTATTTGTAGGCTTACCGCACGACCGACTCGTATCCGGAGCTTTTTCCTACAAACGAGCAAGTACGATGCGTATTACAGGCAAATTTCCGACCCAATTGTCCGCTCCGATTTGTGCGCTATTTCACGACCGAACAGGCTCAGGAAAAACGGAAATCGAGTCCTACGGAGGCGTTTCCCAACCAGTTCCGGACACGCAAGTACGATGCGTTTTTTCTACGCGTCGTACAGGGCGCCGCTTCCAGCACGTCACAGCATTCGGGCGAGGCGTATTGAAGCTCCGATTCGTGCCAGAACACGATCAACGGGGACGAGACGGAGCAGTCATTTATCCAATCGCGCATGTCTTCCCTATACTGTACGCCTACCGTTACCGACGCACACGACGCAGAAGGTGAGTCAGACACCTACCACACACCAAAATGTCACGAGCACACGAAAGGAAACCCCACCATAGGGGGGTGGATGCCCATCACTCCCAGCATTGTCCACTCCATAGGGGGTGGATGCCTACCACTACTAGCATATCCTAACCGTAGGGGTGGATGACTATCACTCCCAGCATTGTCCACCCCATAGGGGGGTGGATGCCTATCACTACTAGCATATCCTAACTATAGGGGGGTGGATGCCTATCACCACTAGCATATCCTAACTATAGGGGGGTGGATGTCTATCACTACTAGCATATCCTAACCATAGGGGGGTGGATGCCTATCACTACTAGCATAACCTATCTATAGGGGGGTGGATGCCTATCACTACCAGCATTGTCCACCCCATAGGGGGTGGATGCCTACCACTACTAGCATATCCTAACCATAGGGGTGGATGACTATCACTCCCAGCATTGTCCACCCCATAGGGGGTGGATGCCTATCACTACTAGCATATCCTAACTATAGGGGGTGGATGCCTATCACTACTAGCATATCCTAACCATAGGGGGTGGATGCCTATCACTACCAGCATTGTCCACCCCATAGGGAGGTGGATGCCTACCACTCCCAGCATTGTCCACCCCATAGGGGGTGGATGCCTACCACTACTAGCATATCCTAACCATAGGGGTGGATGACTATCACTCCCAGCATTGTCCACCCCATATGGGGGGGTGGATGCCTATCACTACTAGAATATCCTAACTATAGGGGGGTGGATGCCTATCACTACTAGCATATCCTAACCATAGGTGGGTGGATGCCTATCACTACCAGCATTGTCCACCCCATAGGGGGGTGGATGCCTACCACTCCCAGCATTGTCCACCCCATAGGAGGGTGGATGCCTACCACTACTAGCATATCCTAACCATAGGGGTGGGTGACTATCACTCCCAGCATTGTCCACCCCATAGGGGGGTGGATGCCTAACACTCCCAGCATTGTCCACCCCATAGGGGGGTGGATGCTATCACTACTAGCATATCCTAACTATAGGGGGTGGATACCTATCACTACCAGCATTCTCTGACTATAGGGTGTGGAGTCAGAACACTACCCCACTGGTGTAATGTCAAAATTGTGTATTTGTGTGTAAACAGGCAGCAAAATTGACACATAAAGAAAATTATTTGTCAAAGCACCATCACTGTAATGACAAAGATGTAAGTGTGTGGTTCAATCCCCCAGCATTGTCAAGCACATAGGTGTCATGGGGTATAACCCCCATCACAGTAGTGACAAAAGTTGAGTGTGGGGTTCAATACCCCAGCATTGTCAAGCACATAGGTGTCATGGGGCATAAGCCCCCTCACTATAGTGAAAAACATGGGAATGTGTGTTACACCCCCCAGCATGTTCAACAAAACATGTATGTTTCTGGGCCTAAACACACAAGCTATGTATTGATAAAGTACTGATTGTGTGCCAAACAAACACAGAACTGTTGAGGCAAAGATTTTTGTGTGTGCAAAAATACCCTCCGCTGTGTGCAGCCAATCACTGCTATTGGGGGCTAACACTGCCACAAATTTACAATTGGACAATGTAAGATGTGACCATCAAAATGCCTAGGCACACATATTGTTCCACAAACATACACAAATTCAAAGGATTCCGTCTGAAACTACAGTTGTGCTGAGATCCAGTTACACATTGTGGCACCAATGGCAATTTCGAAACAGAAGGAATGTTCAGACTGAAGATGTAGGAGTCCCAGGGCCAGTAGAGAAAACAACTCAACAAAACATCCACCACGTGCCCTTCAAAGAAAGTTGAAATACATGGGTGAAGATGCACAAAGACAAACAACCAGCCACACACTGCAGAACAAACACAACATGTGTGTGTGTAAGTGTCTCTAGGCTGGGCCAACACACACGATGGGGGGCAGAACTCCACTGAGACATATGCGTGTTGAGTACAATCCCGAAGTATTTCATTAATTGGGATATTGAATGTGGGCAATCAGGCATTGTTTCATAAGTGGGTGCATAACTGTCACTAGCGTACCAAGCTTGGTGGAACAACAAACAATACAACAAGAGACTGACTCTCTTCCGCAGTACCCTCAAGGCCACAACACTGTGGTGACAGTATCCTGTCTGCTGACCCTCTGCGAAGATAAATTAGGATGTGGGCCACACATTTCAGCACACCCACTCTTGCGCACTGTGTCACGTGCCTTGCAACAACAACTGTCATCTCACATACCCAAACATGACTCACAGGGCATGGCCTGTAATGTAAGGCCACATTGCAGGTAGGGGCCTTGCCAAGAGACAACTCAAATTTGGCCAGTCTAAACACAACACACCTTGATCTGCAGCAATGTGCCACATCTAAGCCTACATTGACTAGTGACATTGTACAGGCACCCATTACAACTCCAGGGTGGTGGTGGGATCTGTGTTTAAAAACACAATACACATAGCTAGTCATCACACATGGTGTAATTTGTTCCACCGTTTAGGATGGAGTACATGTGCAGAACGTGAAATGTTTGGGACACATTTGGAACATTAAGACTGTCTCATAATAATGAAACACTCAAGGAGACCCACAAATAAGACATGTTGCCATCAGGCTACAGGGAACGATACAATCTGCTGAGTGTGAGCAGTCATACACACATACAAGTGCCAAACTCACAAAAACAGATGACATATCAAAAACATCCTGATGTTGCTAGCACAAATGTGACTCGGGAAATAATAAATGTGCCACATGTGACTTTGCCCACAGTGCAGGCCCTCATCTCAACCCAACCAGGGATGACACCATAATGACACCATTGTACTGGTGCACCCACATCCCGGACACTCAAAGTCAACTTGGTTGAAAAAGAACTGTACTACTCAGCACACAGCAAGCTTCTCAAACAGGAACATCTGCAGGGACTACAGTCTTGGTATGAAATTGCATTTGAACACAGAGATTAATGCTCACATGACACACACCATGGGCTCAGGATAT